>SSNP01000360.1:161973-182030 GCA_006937955.1 Pachypanchax playfairii
CGAAAGTACGTTTCCCTTTAAAGCCTCAGGAAGACACACGTTCAATGTTAACTTGTAGCCTAATAATGGAATCCAAACCAATCCACCATCAAATATATAACATTGAGTCATGCAGAAAAAAGTGAAACTTTCAGTCTCTAGCTGCGCTGCAGTGTTTTCTCTGATACATTTTGTCCTGCAGCCAAACCCAGTGTGATGACATGAAGTCTTTCATATACAGCATCAATATTTAACTTATGATATATTTCTCTTACCACAACATTTCTAAGTAAAACGAATGACTTTATCTCAAGTTGAATGATGTCCACTACAGTCCTGAAATTAGACAAAACTGGGTCTCATCTGGACTTTCCCACCAGT
This sequence comes from Pachypanchax playfairii, assembly GCA_006937955.1. Classification (NCBI taxonomy): domain Eukaryota; kingdom Metazoa; phylum Chordata; class Actinopteri; order Cyprinodontiformes; family Aplocheilidae; genus Pachypanchax; species Pachypanchax playfairii. Next base: position 162,334 of record SSNP01000360.1, read on the forward strand.
CTTGAACTGTTTCTAGGTTGATACTAATGACAGCTGATCACGTCCTCTTGAACATGTCAACATTAATGTTTGTAAACTTTATTAGACAAAAGCTTGAGTAAAAAGTAACAAGCTCAGCTCTGTTTGAAGGATCAGTTCCTCTTTGTGAAAATCTTACATATACTGATCTGTCAAAAATTTTTAAGTGATTTTCACAAGTTCTATATCATGATACTAAAACATTGTGCTGATTCTATAGAAAAGGTTCCATCAGCTAACTGAGTTGTTTTCCTTCAGCCCAGTTCCAGTTTAGACTCTTGCTTCTTTAAGTGTTTGGTATCATATACAAGACAAATAAAGGAAGTTGTTCTCAGTCAGTGATGTTGAAGTTTGTTCAGCTACAGAAACTCTGCATACAAATCACTGCTGATAGAAACAAAAATACACAGTAAATGTCTAAAAAATTCTAAATACAATAAAATAGTTTGTGTTTACAAAATGAGGCATGGGACAGTCACTGCTTCCTGTTAGCAGCTGGAGTTAGGGTCAGTGGTAGGAAACAGCTGCTATTTGCCTCATAATACACGTATACACAGTATAAATATTTACATCAATCATTTAACCTTGTTTCTATCTGCAGGATGTACTGAAGCTGTTCAGCAGTAAAACCAACTGAAGAACAAAGTCAAAACTAGAACAAAATGGTTTCATGGCTATGGAACAATAAATACATAAATAGAACACACAAGTCCCACAACTGAGAAGGTACATGACCCGTTCAAGAGGTCTCGGACACAAGCTTCCCCGTGTTCATGTGGGTGGGGGGCCGTTGGTGTAGTGCAACATCGGGTAGAAGGATCGAGCAAAGTTGTTAGAGAGTGTACAACTGTAGTCCTGTTCAGACAGAGGTACCAAGCAGATCAGAACCAGCAGCAACAAAAAGACCACCTGGAGAGGGAAGACAGCTCTGAAGACCCGGGAGATGAAAGGTGGATGAGGGGACGGGTCCCTTCTCTCCTCCCTGCATGTGGACACAAGTTAAAAGGGTTTATCATTAGTAGAGAAACTACTTACTGTTTGTCCCACTATAGAGGACCATAAGACTTAGTTCTGGTTCCCTTGATGTCTGGACTAAAACATGGAGCTGTAATGATGGCTGTCATGTTGTTGCTTTGGAACGACATCAAGATATGAGGGAGGTGCTTCTACTAAATAAACACCTGAGTGAACTACTGAGTGAACTACTGAGTGAACTACTAAGTGAACTACTAAGTGAACTACTGAGTGAACTACTAAGTGAACAACTAAGTGAACTACTGAGTGAACTAATGAGTGAACTACTGAGTCAACTACTGAGTCAACTACTGAGTAAACTACTGAGTCAACTACTAAGTGAACTACTAAGTGAACTACTGAGTGAACTACTAAGTGAACAACTAAGTGAACTAGGGGCGGCTGTGGCTCAGTGGTTAGAGCGGTCGTCCTCTAATTTGAAGGTTAGTGGATCGATCCCGGCTTCCACCGCCACATGTCGAAGTGTCCTTGGGCAAGACACTGAACCCCATGTTGCCCCCCCGATCTGCGTATCGGGTTGTGTGAGTGTTAGCCCCTACCCTCTCCCCCCGGTTTACATATCTGGTTGTGTGAATGGGTGAATGTAAAACCTTGTAGTGTCAAAGCGCTTTGAGTGGTCTGAATGACTAGAAAAGCGCTATACAAATACAGGACATTTACCATTTACCATTTACTACTGAGTGAACTACTGAGTGAACTACTGAGTGAACTACTAAGTGAACTACTAAGTGAACTACTGAGTCAACTACTGAGTCAACTACTAAGTAAACTACTGAGTGAACTACTGAGTGAACTACTAAGTGAACTACTGAGTGAACTACTAAGTGAACTACTAAGTGAACTACTGAGTGAACTACTGAGTGAACTACTGAGTGAACTACCAAGTGAACTACTTAGTGAACTACTGAGTGAACTACTAAGTGAACTACTAAAAGAACACCTGAGTGAACTACTAAGTAAACTACCGAGTAAACTACTGAGTGAACTACTAAGTGAACTACTAAGTGTACAACTAAGTGAACTACTGAGTGAACTAATGAGTGAACTACTGAGTCAACTACTGAGTCAACTACTGAGTCAACTACTGAGTAAACTACTGAGTCAACTACTAAGTGAACTACTGAGTGAACTACTAAGTGAACAACTAAGTGAACTACTGAGTCAACTACTGAGTGAACTACTAAGTCAACTACTGAGTCAACTACTAAGTAAACTACTGAGTGAACTACTGAGTGAACTACAGAGTGAACTACTAAGTGAACTAATGAGTGAACTACTGAGTCAACTACTGAGTCAACTACTGAGTAAACTACTGAGTGAACTACTGAGTGAACTACTAAGTGAACTACTGAGTCAACTACTGAGTCAACTACTAAGTGAACTACTGAGTGAACTACTAAGTGAACAACTAAGCGAACTACTGAGTGAACTACTGAGTCAACTACTGAGTGAACTACTGAGTGAACTACTAAGTGAACTAATGAGTGAACTACTGAGTCAACTACTGAGTCAACTACTGAGTAAACTACCGAGTAAACTACTGAGTGAACTACTGAGTGAACAACTAAGTGAACTACTGAGTGAACTACTGAGTAAACTACTAAGTGAACAACTGAGTGAACTAATGAGTGAACTACTGAGTCAACTACTGAGTCAACTACTGAGTCAACTACTGAGTAAACTACTGAGTCAACTACTAAGTGAACTACTAAGTGAACTACTGAGTGAACTACTAAGTGAACAACTAAGTGAACTACTGAGTCAACTACTGAGTGAACTACTGAGTGAACTACTGAGTGAACTACTAAGTGAACTACTGAGTCAACTACTGAGTCAACTACTAAGTAAACTACTGAGTGAACTACTGAGTGAACTACTAAGTGAACTACTGAGTCAACTACTAAGTGAACTACTAAGTGAACTACTGAGTGAACTACTGAGTGAACTACTGAGTGAACTACCAAGTGAACTACTTAGTGAACTACTGAGTGAACTACTAAGTGAACTACTAAAAGAACACCTGAGTGAACTACTAAGTAAACTACTGAGTAAACTACTGAGTGAACTACTAAGTGAACTACTAANCTAAGTGAACTACTGAGTGAACAACTGAGTGAACTACTGATTGAACTACTGAGTGAACTACTAAGTGAACTATTAAGTGAACTACTAAGTAAACTACTGAGTGAACAACTGAGTGAACTACTGAGTGAACTACTGAGTGAACTACTAAAAGAACACATGAGTGAACTACTAAATGAACTACTGAGTGAACTACTGAGTGAACTACTAAGTGAACTATTAAGTGAACTACTAAGTAAACTACTGAGTGAACAACTGAGTGAACTACTGAGTGAACTACTGAGTGAACTACTAAAAGAACACATGAGTGAACTACTGAGTGAACAACTGAGTGAACTACTGAGTGAACTACTGAGTGAACTACTAAAAGAACACATGAGTGAACTACTAAATGAACTACTGAGTGAACTACTGAGTGAACTACTAAGTGAACTATTAAGTGAACAACTGAGTAAACTACTGAGTGAACAACTGAGTGAACTACTGAGTGAACTACTGAGTGAACTACTGAGTGAACTACTAAAAGAACACATGAGTGAACTACTAAATGAACTACTGAGTGAACTACTGTGTGAACTACTAAGTGAACTATTAAGTGAACTACTAAGTGAACTACTGAGTGAACAACTGAGTGAACTACTGATTGAACTACTGAGTGAACTACTAAGTGAACTATTAAGTGAACTACTAAGTAAACTACTGAGTGAACTACTGAGTGAACAACTGAGTGAACTACTAAAAGAACACATGAGTGAACTACTAAATGAACTACTGAGTGAACTACTGAGTGAACTACTAAGTGAACTATTAAGTGAACTACTAAGTGAACTACTGAGTGAACAACTGAGTGAACTACTGATTGAACTACTGAGTGAACTACTAAGTGAACTATTAAGTGAACTACTAAGTAAACTACTGAGTGAACTACTGAGTGAACTACTGATTGAACTACTAAGTGAACTATTAAGTGAACTACTAAGTGAACTACTGAGTGAACAACTGAGTGAACTACTAAGTGAACTACTGAGTGAACTACTGAGTGAACTACTAAGTGAACTACTAAAAGAACACCTGAGTGAACTACTAAGTGAACTACTGAGTGAACTACTGAGTCAACTACTGAGTCAACAACTGAGTAAACTACTGAGTGAACTACTGAGTGAACTACTAAAAGAACACATGAGTGAACTACTAAATGAACTACTGAGTGAACTACTGAGTGAACTACTAAGTGAACTATTAAGTGAACTACTAAGTGAACTACTGAGTGAACAACTGAGTGAACTACTGATTGAACTACTGAGTGAACTACTAAGTGAACTATTAAGTGAACTACTAAGTAAACTACTGAGTGAACAACTGAGTGAACTACTGAGTGAACTACTGAGTGAACTACTAAAAGAACACATGAGTGAACTACTAAATGAACTACTGAGTGAACTACTGAGTGAACTACTAAGTGAACTACTAAGTGAACTACTAAGTGAACTACTGAGTGAACAACTGAGTGAACTACTGAGTGAACTACTAAGTAAACTACTGAGTGAACTACTAAGTGAACTACTAAGTGAACTATTAAGTGAACAACTGAGTAAACTACTGAGTGAACAACTGAGTGAACTACTGAGTGAACTACTGAGTGAACTACTGAGTAAACTACTGAGTGAACTACTGAGTGAACTACTGAGTGAACTACTAAGTGAACTACTGAGTGAACTACTGAGTGAACTACTAAGTGAACTACTGAGTGAACTACTGAGTGAACTACTAAAAGAACTACTGAGTGAACTACTGAGTGAACAACTGAGTGAACTACTAAGTAAACTACTGAGTAAACTACTGAGTGAACTACTAAGTGAACTACTAAGTGAACAACTAAGTGAACTACTGAGTGAACTACTGAGTGAACTACTAAGTGAACAACTAAGTGAACTACTGAGTCAACTACTGAGTGAACTACTAAGTCAACTACTGAGTCAACTACTAAGTAAACTACTGAGTGAACTACTGAGTGAACTACAGAGTGAACTACTAAGTGAACTAATGAGTGAACTACTGAGTCAACTACTGAGTCAACTACTGAGTAAACTACTGAGTGAACTACTGAGTGAACTACTAAGTGAACTACTGAGTCAACTACTGAGTGAACTAATGAGTGAACTACTGAGTCAACTACTGAGTCAACTACTGAGTAAACTACCGAGTGAACTACTGAGTGAACTACTAAGTGAACTAATGAGTCAACTACTGAGTCAACTACTGAGTAAACTACTGAGTGAACTACTGAGTGAACTACTAAGTGAACTACTGAGTCAACTACTGAGTGAACTACTGAGTGAACTACTAAGTGAACTACTGAGTGAACTACTGAGTCAACTACTGAGTGAACTACTAAGTGAACTACTAAGTGAACTAATGAGTGAACTACTGAGTCAACTACTGAGTCAACTACTGAGTAAACTACTGAGTGAACTACTGAGTGAACTACTAAGTGAACTACTGAGTCAACTACTGAGTCAACTACTAAGTAAACTACTGAGTGAACTACTGAGTAAACTACTGAGTCAACTTCTGAGTAAACTACTGAGTGAACTACTAAGTGAACTACTAAGTGAACTACTGAGTGAACTACTGAGTGAACTACCAAGTGAACTACTGAGTGAACTACTGAGTGAACTACTAAGTGAACTACTAAAAGAACACCTGAGTGAACTACTAAGTAAACTACTGAGTAAACTACTGAGTGAACTACTAAGTGAACTACTAAGTGAACTACTGAGTGAACTACTAAGTGAACTACTAAGTGAACTAATGAGTCAGCTACTGAGTGAACTACTGAGTGAACTACTGAGTGAACTACTGAGTGAACTACTAAGTGAACTACTGAGTCAACTAATGAGTCAACTACTAAGTAAACTACTGAGTAAACTACTGAGTGAACTACTAAGTGAACTACTAAGTGAACTACTGAGTGAACTACTGAGTGAACTACTGAGTGAACTACCAAGTGAACTACTTAGTGAACTACTGAGTGAACTACTAAGTGAACTACTAAAAGAACACCTGAGTGAACTACTAAGTAAACTACTGAGTAAACTACTGAGTGAACTACTAAGTGAACTACTAAGTGAACAACTAAGTGAACTACTGAGTGAACTAATGAGTGAACTACTGAGTCAACTACTGAGTAAACTACTGAGTCAACTACTAAGTGAACTACTAAGTGAACTACTGAGTGAACTACTAAGTGAACAACTAAGTGAACTACTGAGTGAACTACTGAGTGAACTACTGAGTGAACTACTGAGTGAACTACTGAGTCAACTACTAAGTAAACTACTGAGTGAACTACTGAGTGAACTACAAAGTGAACTACTAAGTGAACTAATGAGTGAACTACTGAGTGAACTACTGAGTCAACTACTGAGTAAACTACTGAGTGAACTACTGAGTGAACTACTAAGTGAACTACTGAGTCAACTACTGAGTCAACTACTAAGTAAACTACTGAGTGAACTACTAAGTGAACAACTAAGTGAACTACTGAGTGAACTACTGAGTCAACTACTGAGTGAACTACTGAGTGAACTACTAAGTGAACTAATGAGTGAACTACTGAGTCAACTACTGAGTAAACTACTGAGTGAACTACTGAGTGAACTACTGAGTCAACTACTGAGTGAACTACTAAGTGAACTACTAAGTGAACTAACTAATGAGTGAACTACTGAGTCAACTACTGAGTGAACTACTGAGTAAACTACTGAGTGAACTACTGAGTGAACTACTAAGTGAACTACTAAGTGAACTACTGAGTCAACTACTGAGTCAACTACTAAGTAAACTACTGAGTGAACTACTGAGTAAACTACTGAGTCAACTACTGAGTAAACTACTGAGTGAACTACTAAGTGAACTACTAAGTGAACTACTGAGTGAACTACTGAGTGAACTACCAAGTGAACTACTGAGTGAACTACTGAGTGAACTACTAAGTGAACTACTAAAAGAACACCTGAGTGAACTACTAAGTAAACTACTGAGTAAACTACTGAGTGAACTACTAAGTGAACTACTGAGTGAACTACTAAGTGAACTACTAAGTAAACTACTGAGTGAACTACTAAAAGAACTTCTGAGTGAACTACTAAGTAAACTACTGAGTGAACTACTAAGTGAACTACTGCGTGAACTACTAAGTGAACTACTGAGTGAACTACTAAGTAAACTACTGCGTGAACTACTGAGTGAACTACTGAGTGAACTACTGAGTGAACTACTAAAAGAACACATGAGTGAACTACTAAATGAACTACTGAGTGAACTACTGAGTGAACTACTAAGTGAACTACTGAGTGAACTACTGAGTGAACAACTGAGTGAACTGCTAAGTAAACTACTGAGTGAACTACTGAGTGAACTACTGAGTGAACTACTGAGTAAACTACTGAGTGAACTACTAAGTGAACTACTGAGTGAACTACTAAGTGAACTACTGAGTAAACTACTGAGTGAACTACTAAGTAAACTACTGAGTGAACTACTAAGTGAACTACTGACTGAACTACTAAGTAAACTACTGAGTGAACTACTAAGTGAACTATTAAGTGAACTACTAAGTGAACTACTGAGTGAACAACTGAGTGAACTACTAAGTAAACTACTGAGTGAACTACTGAGTAAACTACTGAGTGAACTACTGAGTGAACTACTAAGTGAACTACTAAGTGAACTACTGAGTAAACTACTGAGTAAACTACTGAGTGAACTACTAAGTAAACTACTGAGTGAACTACTAAGTAAACTACTGAATGAACTACTGAGTGAACTACTAAGTGAGCTACTGAGTGAACTACTGAGTGAACTACTGAGTAAACTACTGAGTGAACTACTGAGTGAACTACTAAAAGAACACATGAGTGAACTACTAAGTAAACTACTAAGTGAACTACTAAGTGAACTACTGAGTGAACTACTGAGTGAACTACTAAAAGAACACCTGAGTGAACTACTGAGTGAACTACTAAGTGAACTACTGAGTAAACTACTGAGTGAACTACTGAGTAAACTACTGAGTGAACTACTAAGTGAACTACTGAGTGAACTACTAAAAGAACACCTGAGTGAACACCTGGGGGAACACCTCCCCTACTGACCCCCACAGGCACCCCTGTTCTCCTCAAACCCCCTATGAAAGGAGATTGCATCAGGACCGACCAAGCCCGCAGCCACCCGCCCAGGCCCACCCCAAAGGAGATCTGACCACATATTTAACTATCATACTACAAATAACCTTCACTCTAATACATGTTGAGGTCATTCTCCGGCCCTCGCGAACCCCCCTTACCCCCCCCCACCCGCAGAGAAAGCCCTTCCCCAAACACTCATGACACCCCAAAACCCCCAACACACCACAGGCCCCCGGGTCAAAACCCGGCACCCAACCATGTACCAGCCCACAAACCCCACAGCACACAAAACAGGACCCGGACCATCCCAGCCCAGCCAGAATCCCAGCCAAGAGGCAAACCGCCCTAGACCACCACAGGAGCAGCATGGTCACCAGGTCAGCAACCCATGTTTGCCGGCACAGACCCCTCTGGCAGCCCCACACGCAGTCGCCGGATCGCCACACCCTAGAAGCCACACAGCACTTCCAAACTCGAGCTGCAGACCCCCCTGTGCCTCCCCTATCCTCTGCAGCACACCCAGGCCCAGAGGACCCCCTAGATACCCCGGGCCCTGGCAGCCCCCAGATCCACAACAAGAGCCAGCAGAACACAACCCAGGCCTCTACTATATCAAGTGATGGAGCTGATCAGAGGAGCCCAAAGTGATCAATCTGTATTAAGGGCAGAGGCTGTCTCAAAACTGATATGATCCATCAAGAGATCCTTATACTGATGAATGCTGAAATTATTTTTATTTTTCCAGTTCATGAGGATTGTCTTCTTTGCAATGCAAAAGGCAGTAAGAACCAGGTGAAATGTGTTTATTTCTATACCAGCATCCTGTAAGTCACCCAGCAAACAGACCGATGGTGCAGCAGGAATGTTACAGTTCTACAGTTGCAGACAGTGTTTCCATCACATCCATATGTTTCTGCTTGTTTAAGACAGAGAGAAGATACCAAACCAGATCCACATGTACAGACATGTAAGACCTCATACAGATTCATTTATTCTGTGAAGTTTTGGTTTTAAGCTCACTGAATTCACAACGTTCTGCTGTATCAATATAAACTCATAAATTACCTTGTAGTTGCTGACTGTCCGACGAGAGCTCTCTGTGCCTCAGCCTCCTAAAACACAACAGTTCAAGAGTTGATTCTAAAAAGCATGTTGGTAGCATCATGACATCAACTGTCACAGAACCTAGAAATGACCATTAGCATGCTAATGTTGTCATGTAAACGGCTCCTCTAAATGAATTGATCAACGTTAATTTACATAGATGAAAAAGTTTGTGCACAAAGTGTGCACAACAGCAGCTGTGTGAGCCCATAAGATCTGTGTAAGATCTGGATCAGTCTGGATTCAAAGTGAAAAGTAAAGGCGATGTGAGGACCACCAAGTGATGGAATTCCAAAGATATCTAAGATCTAAGATATGCATTTCCATTGAAGTACATCATAATCTGTATGATTGCTAATCAACTATTACATTGTAATAAATAATATTTGAGTGTTGATCAGGCGCTAACAGTCACTCTGCATGTGTGTGTAAGTGGCACATGCTACCATGTACCTGGAGGGGCAGCAGAAATGAGGTGAGTGTTTTCAGACCAACACTACGTTGTTCAGAGCCAGCTGAGCAGGTTTCCTGGAACAAACACAGAACATCAGATAAATCTGATGGAACCAGTCCTGATCAAGCTTGACTCCCACGCTGAGTTTACTTTGTTTAGGTGTATTTATGTTCATGTAAAGTAAAAAACAACAACATTTCATAGGAAAAATATCCTAATAAATACAGGTGGGTGTTTTACTATGACTGACTGCTGAAAAACACATTAATGTTTGAAGAAAGATTTCAGTTCAGCTGGTCTGTCTCCTCCTTATCTGAGTCATCTATTGCCAATTTTATCCCCTATGTACAACACCCGCTCTGCAAAACTGATCCTGTTAACGGTCCCTAAATTATTGGTTATGTACTGTAACCCCAGATTCTGCCTGGTGTGACAGCTGAACTCTGATTGGCTGCCCAGTGTGACAGCTGAACTCTGACTGGCTGCCCAGTGTGACAGCTGAATTCTGATTGGCTGCCCGGTGTGACAGCTGAACTCTAACTGGCTGCCCAGTGTGACAGCTGAACTCTGACTGGCTGCCCAGTGTGACAGCTGAACTTTGATTGGCTGCCCAGTGTGACAGCTGAACTCTGATTGGCTGAACGGTGTGACAGCTGAACTTTGATTGGCTGCCCAGTGTGACAGCTGAATTCTGATTGGCTGCCCGGTGTGACAGCTGAACTCTGATTGGCTGCCCAGTGTGACAGCTGAACTCTGATTGGCTGCCCAGTGTGACAGCTGAATTCTGATTGGCTGCCCAGTGTGACAGCTGAACTCTGATTGGCTGCCTGGTGTGAGGCTGCCCAGTGTGACAGCTGAACTCTGTGATTGGCTGCCCGGTGTGACAGCTGAATTCTGATTGGCTGCCCAGTGTGACAGCTGAACTCTGATTGGCTGACCGGTGTGACAGCTGAACTCTGATTGGCTGACCGGTGTGACAGCTGAGGTGGCAGGTTGAATCACAAACATACCGATCGTATCTGCAGGGAGCACAAAGCAGCAGCCACTTGTCGCAGTAGCAGATGAAGTTTGTTGCTGATGATGTGGACCTTCTCCTTGGCTTCTGCACTGTCCTGTCCCAGAGCTTCCAACAGGAGCTGGGAGGATATCTCCTGTAACACTAAAACCAGTCCACGTTTGCTTCTTAGCTCCTCCTGTAGATCCTGCAGCAGAAGGCAACAGAAGTAAATACAAGCTGACACTCCAGCATCTTGTTAGCCTTTCATCATGTGACTGGGGATGTAAGTGACTTTAAGAGCCAAACAGAATTCTCTATCTGTAAGGATAATGGAATTACAATGGTGGTCCTAGGAGGCCACAGTAGCAGTGTAAGGTGAAGGTTCAAGAGAGTTTGGAATAAACAGTTCGGTTCTGGCTAACCACCGTGTTGGTCACATATTATTACATGGTACCAGGAGTGGCTAAGAAGGGGCGACATCGGGCGACATAAATGTAATAAAACCACCTGAACCATTGAAGCTCACTGGAAATGCGGATAATGCATGGAAACAGTTCAAACAAGCGTTTTTGCTGTATTTAACTGCTGTCGGCGCAAGTGGGAAAAGTGGTGAGCAGAAAGTGGCATTGTTACTCACGATAGCTGGGACACAAGCGGTTGAAATATTCAATACATTTCAATTCGAAGAAGATGATGACAGAAACAAATTGGACAAAGTTATAGAACAATTTGATGCATACTGCAGCCCCAAAAAGAACGAAGTGTTTGAGCGGCATGTATTTCGTTGCCGAGTGCAGCAGCAAGGTGAATTTTTCGACACATATGTGACTGATCTCAGGCTGAAAGTGCAGTCCTGTAATTATGGCGACATGCAGTCCTCCTTGCTGCGTGATCAAATCGTCTTTGGTGTACACAATAAACAAGTGAGAGAGCGCCTGCTGAGAGAGGATAACTTGACGCTTGAAGATGCGATAAGGATATGCAGAGCGAACAGACTGAGAGACAGATTAGAGCGTTTGACCAGCCATCCGGTCTATCTACGGAGATTGAGACGGTGGGTGTGAGCAGAGTGGAAAGGGCTTGCACGCAGCGGTCTGAAACTAAACGTGCTACACGAGGAACTGACCGTGACGTTACAACCTGCAGTCGCTGCGGTGGGAGACATCGCTTCAGGCAGTGCCCTGCTTTTGGAAAGGTCTGTTCGAAATGGTGTGTTTTTCTGCGGGGGACAACAGGAAACAATCGGACATCAACATGATGGAAGCCGACAGGGAGTTAGGTGATGTAGATGATGCAATGTTTGTTGGTGCTGTAGAAAATTATGCCACTGCAACACTGGATGGACATGTGAACACAATACGTGCAGACAAATGGTTTGTGCCTCTTACAGTGAATGGCACGACGATTCACATGAAACTTAATACAGGTGCTAAAGCAAATCTGATCACGCTGAAAGACTTTGGCTCGTTACAGCACAAACCAGTAGTTGAGAACAAAAAGGTGGGATTAAAGGCCTACAATGGGCTGATGATTGAAACACGGGGTGTCTGCAAATTGCAGGTTCAGAACAAGGGCATCACAAAAACTTTGTTGTTTGTAATAGCACCAGGAGGAAAAGAATCCCTTCTGCGGGATCAAGCCTGTGAGGAAATGGGGCTGGTTAAGCGTGTCTTAACAGTCTCTGCCCAGTTTGAGAGTAAAGCTCAGTCATCACTGCCAGTAAATAAAGGAGAACACATGCCGACTACTGGGAATCTCAGTATCCCCACATTTTTGGTGGCATTGGAGTATTGCCGTTAACGTACAGCATCAAACTGAAGGACACGGCGAGACCGGTGGTGCATGCTCCACGAAGAATCCCCATTCCGCTGAGACAGGAGCTTCACAAAGAACTTGACAGAATGGTATCATTAAATGTCATCCAGCCCACCAAAGGGGCTACAGAGTGGGTTAACTCCATGGTCTGTGTGAAGAAACCAAATGGAGCTCTCAGGATCTGTATGGACCCAAAGGACCTCAATAACAACATAATGAAAGAGCACTACCAAATACCAAAGAGGGAGGAGATACTCAGTGAAATGGCTGGGGCACAGTGGTTCACAAAACTCGATGCATCGCATGGGTTTTGGCAGCTGCAAATCGATCACAGGAGTACAGAGCTCTGCACGTTCAACACGCCCTTCTGACGCTACAGCTACCAGAGACTACCCTTTGGTATTTCTTCAGCTCCAGAAATCTTTCACTGTGCAATGGAGAATGTATTTGGAGGACTGGACGGAGTACGAGTTTACATAGATGATGTCATTATCTGGGGAAAGACTAAGGAAGAACACAATGACAGAGTACACAAGGCTCTCGAGAGAGTCCACAAGTATGGACTCCGACTGAACAAAGAAAAATGTCAGTTCAGCAGACAGGAGGTCACATTTCTTGGGGACCAACTGACCCCAGCAGGAGTCCAGCCAGACATGAACAAAATCAAAGCAGTGACCGATATGCCCACGCCCTCAGACAAAAAAGGGGTGCAAAGGGCATGGTCAACTACATGGGCAGATTTGTGCCCAATCTCTCTGCAAAGACTGTGGCTCTACGACAGCTGCTCCAATCAAAGACAGAGTGGTCTTGGCACCAGGCACACGATGCAGAATGGAAGAACCTCAAAAACATTCTGGTCACAGAGCCGGTGTTGGCCTACTTTGATCCAAGTAGGAAGACCCGGGTCTCTACAGACGCCTCAAAAGATGGACTGGGGGCTGTTTTGCTGCAGGATCATGATGGTGCTTGGAAACCTGTAGCCTACGCAGCACGATCCATGACAGAAACAGAAAAACGATATGCACAAATAGAAAAAGAGGGCCTGGGGCTCGTCTTTGGATGTGACAAGTTCCACTCGTATGTGTTCGGTTTGCCACACATTGAACTTGAGACTGACCACAAGCCACTGATAACTATCAGTCAAAAGAACCTGAATGAGATGTCGCCGCGCATCCAGCGTATGATGATGCATCATCAGTGGCCATGTGCATGCCGTGTTGGAGACCATATCTGTTAGCTCTACGCTGAAACAGAAAATAGTGATTGAGACTGCGGCAGATCAACAGCTCCAGAAGGTGATAAGACACATGACCAGTGGGTGGCCAAAGCAGTCTTGTCCTCAGTATTACTCACTCCAGGACTCACTGGCGGTGGCGGACGGCTTGCTGTTGAAAGGTGACCAAATTGTCATTTCAACAGTGTTGAGGAAGGAGGTCCTAGGATTGCTGCACAAAGGGCACCTGGGCATTGAAAAAACAAGGAGACTAGCCAGACAGACTGTGTACTGGCCAGGTATGAACCAGGACATAACTGAGATGATCCACAACTGTGTCACATGTCTTACTTACCATAACAGACAGCAAAAAGAGCCACTGCTCACAGACATGATGCCAGGACACCCTTGGGAAAAAGTGGGGACGGACTTGTTCTATTTCCAAGGGAGAGAGTATCTACTGATCATCGATTACTTCTCCAACTACCCAGAGTTGGCACTTCTCACAAGCACAACTGCTATGGGTGTAATTACACACATGAAGTCCTGTTTTGCACGTCATGGCATTCCAAGCATTGTGATCTCGGACAATGGGCCCCAATATGCCAGTCAGGAGTTTAAGCAGTTTGCCAATGAGTGTGGATTTGAACATGTTCCAGTGAGCCCGCATTTCCCACAAGCAAATGGGAAGGCTGAGAAGGGTGTTCAAATTGTCAAAGGCCTTTTAAAAAAGGCTGCAGAGTGTGGTGAGGATCTGTATCTGGCCTTGCTGTTGTACAGAGCTGCGCCTCTGGCCTGTGGGAAGTCTCCGGCCGAATTGCTCATGGGCAGAAGCCTACAGACACAGATCCCAAAAGTGAGGAAACACGACGCCACACCTCTGATAGACAGGATGAAACAATTACAAGACAAACAAAAGAGCTACTTTGATCGCACAGCAAAACCCTTGCCACCTCTTCAGACCGCCGACAGGGTCCGCATATTCAACACAGAAAAGGAAGATTGGCGGCGTACAGGAACAGTACTGAGTGAAGTGGCTCCAAGGTCCTATACAGTCATGACAGACACCGGTGCTGTGGTTCGACGAAACAGGTCTCAGCTGCTTAAAACACAGTCGCCCTCTATGGAGACCAGTGGTGCCGCTTCTTCGACAGGGGAGTGCAGTGGACGAGATGCACAACAGGAGAAGTCAATGGCAAATCAGCTACACACATCAGAGGAGTGCAACAGTCCTCTGGACTCACAAGTGACAATGTCAGAGCCGGACATGCCTCCTCTCAGGAAGTCCAGGCGTCAAATTAGGGCTCCTGAAAGGCTGAATCTCTAAATCCTAAAGAGACACTGAAATGTTTTCATCACATGGAATGAGAAGGGAGCAGGGTTAGAAACTTATGTTGCCATTCTTTACGACTGCTGTATTGTTTTGTTTGTTTGTTTTGTTTTATTTCAGGTTCAAGTTGTGAAGATAAACAACTTTACAGGCTTCTAAGTCTTGTGCATGAGGTTTAAAAAAAAAAAAAAAAAAGTGACCCTAATTCTATGTTAGGTTGTTAAAATAAAAGGAGGGGGATGTAAGGATAATGGAATTACAATAGTGGTCCTAGGAGGCCAC
Organism: Pachypanchax playfairii; assembly: GCA_006937955.1. Lineage (NCBI taxonomy): Eukaryota > Metazoa > Chordata > Actinopteri > Cyprinodontiformes > Aplocheilidae > Pachypanchax > Pachypanchax playfairii. The sequence goes on from SSNP01000360.1 coordinate 177,853, forward strand.
CGTAGCAGTGTAAGGTGAAGGTTCAAGAGAGTTTGGAATAAACAGTTCGGTTCTGGCTAACCACAGTGTCGGTCACATATTATTACACTATCAACATGTCTGTAACCCCTTGTTTCCACTGGACGCGTCAGCAGCACGAGTCGAACGCGTCTCAGGAGCGACATCTCGCAGCACATACGCGTCGGTTAATTTTTTTACGCGCTACGCGTCTGAAACGCGGCACAAGTTCGACATTTTGGAAAGAGGAAGACGTCTGGCTTGAAGATCGAGATAGAAAAACAGTTGAAAAACAGTTTCACAACCTTGTTTGATTGAGGTGTGGTGAAGCAGAGACAACTTCTGAACAATGGCACTCCACTACTGAGTTTTGTAGACCCCCGCTGTAAACTTCTCTAACACCGAAATACGCTCCGAGGGAGCAGCCCTCTGGATCTTTAAATGTCCTTCATGTTTACATAAAACGGACAGAACATAAAACACAAACCTTTTGGAGCCATGTTGTAGTTTCTTTTCTGCTTGTTATTGTATATACTGACGAAGTCACGCGTGATTTTTTCTAATCTCGCGTGACTTCGTGCTCTTTCAATGACAGTTGCTTCCCTGCTGCTACGCGTCTGATACGCACCCGGTGGAAAGGAGGGGTAAGTGTTCAGTAACATCTGAAATGTGTCAGGACTGTATGGAGATGAAGGTAAATTCTGTCCTCTCACCTCCAGCAGAGTGGACCGTGGGGGAGGCGGGTCCATGTTTGCAGCACACAGTCGTCTCTCAGCCTGACACAGCCATATTGGCAGAGAATGAAGCACTTCATGAAACTCCTAAGGAAAAGTAGTGTGAAGCTGTAAGCAAACATGTTCTTGTGGCAAAGCTTTTCTTTTGAAAATGTCAATTTGTGGTGTTCTGTGTGTTTTTCATTTTTAACTCCAGACAGTGTGAAAACAAGACAAATGTCTGTGGCTGACCTGACACTGCATGACAGCAGAGTGCAGCTTCCTCTCCCAGGACTCCAGACCACTGCAGGCCTGGGACCAGCTGTGATGGGCTGAACTCAGAGGCTCCTGGAGCTCCTGCAGCTTGATGCTATTGCTCTGCAGGAAGCGATGGGCCCTCAGGTTGATGGAGATCAACAGACTCTTGTTGCTGTTAAATGCCTTCTGGATCTCCTTCACAGACCAAAGGAAAATATTCAACCTTTTTGTGCTTCGTCATGTTTTCCTGCTCAGCCAGTCTGTAATACCAAACTGTTTGGATACCTTTAGCTTCCTGATGTCCATCTCAATGTCTGGGATGCTGGTGGATGGAGGGATTCGCTGCAGCCTCTCCAGCTCTAGCACTACTCTGTCCAGCCATGAAGAAACATCCCAGAGGTCAGACATGAGCTTCTGCCACTGCTCCAGATCCTGCTGGATGTCCATCTCGGTGGTGAAACTCTGGGCTTGTTGCTGCTGCCAGCGCTCCATCACACCTGGGGTGATGTTAGTCAGAGTGAGGCAGAGATGTGAAAGTACACAGATGTTCTGCAGCGACACTCAAACATCTGGATGTGTTTACCAGATCTGTTTAGCAGATACATTTATCAGTTGTGTCAAGACTCTAGTGGATGTTTTTAGCAAATGTGTTTACCGGAGTTCAGAGGCATAGTGTGCCACATACTTGCCACTAGGCAAGGCAGGCAATTGTATGGGGCCCCCAAGCCACAAGGGGCCCCCGAGGGCCAACAAATTTGACACAATGAGAAAGACAAGAGAAATGACAAGTTGCAGTGACAATTGGCATCACAAATTCCCTGACAGGGCCTCTCAGCTGAGCCAAACTAAACCAGCCCCTCCCCCACCTGTCTTCTCTCAACCAATGAGAGTGACAGTCTTTATCTTCAAAATCAAGACAATAAATACACAAAGCTACAGCTGAAAGAGAAAAGAATGAAAGTCATATAAAATAAGCTGCATGTTTAACTATTGATAATATCTTAACTGCTTGTGTTTTTCATATCAAATGCACTAAATCTTTATAGAATATTATTTCTTATTGTGAGTTTAGAGAAACTGGAGGAAGTTTGACAGGGAGAGCAGAGTCGACTCAGGGACTGATTACACAAGCAGCAGATTATTGGATGTGTTGTAAAGAATAATGTAGATATGAATTGTTGCAGCCATTTTTCTGCTTTAATATAGTTTTTGTTTATTTTAATATTGTAAAGAAATTTATGTGCATTAATATGCTTATATAGGTTTTTTTTTTGTATTAGTACAGAAAGTATTTGACCAGTGACTAATGACGCATATACTATGGAAGCGTTTGTGTTCCAGAAATAAAATTAAAATGAATTTCCATTAATGCTCTTTCATTGTCAGAATATAACTGCAATTTTTGACTCATAAATAAAATTAGTGATCAATAATTCAAACTGCATTTTCATTTTCTTTTTCAAGACTGATCCTTTTGTAACTTAATTGAAATGAAAAAGAAAAGGATATTTAAGATTTAATTTTCAAATGATGCTCCAGCAAATAGGTATCAAAATTCAATTTGAAATGTCAATTTTGAAAATTAAAATCCATTAGCAGAAAGGATTTTTCATTTTAAGGTCATAGCTGCATCATTTGACTCATAAATAAAATAAGTAATAAATAATTTAAAATGCATTTTCATTTTCTACTTCTTAACTGCTCAATTTGAAACTTTATTAAAATGATAAAGAAAAGGATATTTAAGATTTAATTTTCAAAAGAAACTCCAGTAAATTATTTCCATAATTCAATGTGAAATTTCAAATTTGAAAATTAAAATCCATGAGCAGAAAGGCTTTTTCATTTCAAAGTCTTATCTGCATTATTTGACTCAGAAATTAAATGAGTAATGAATAATCCAAAATACATTTTCATTTTCTTCTTAAGACTACTCTTTTTGTGACACAACTAAAAAGAAAAGAAAGAGAAGATTGCATTTTCGTTTTCATGGCCGCCCCGCTCAAAGTGTCTCATAATTCAATGTGGATTCGCAATCTGACAGTGGCGCAGGATGATGACGTCATTGTCCGCTCCCTGTTATTCGGCCGATGCCTACACATCTCATACGTCAGGGGGCAGTGTGTATGTAGAAGGAAAGGAGAGCGGGAAGGTACACTACACTACATGTGGGAAGAGCGGGCAAACATCAATGTCTAAATCTGTGCCAGAACTGCTGCGAGAGGCCGGCTGAACATGGCTCTCCTCGACGCTATCCAACAATCATTGTTAGAATTGGCTTCTCGCGTGGAGTTAAGTACATTGTCTCCAATGGATTCCCGTGATAGACTCGAACAAATTCTTGATAAGCTGGCAGAATACTCTGCCATCACAGATACAGATGTAAACGAAGTTGTTGTTGCAAACATGCTTGCAGTCTTTCAGCAACTCGACCATCGGCCGAATAACAGGGAGCGGACAATGACGTCATCATCCTGCGCCACTGTCAGATTGTGAATCCACATTGAATTATGAGACACTTTGAGCGGGGCGGCCATGAAAACGAAAATGCAATCTTCTCTTTCTTTTCTTTTTAGTTGTGTCACAAAAACAGTAGTCTTAAGAAGAAAATGAAAATGTATTTTGGATTATTCATTACTCATTTAATTTCTGAGTCAAATAATGCAGATAAGACTTTGAAATGAAAAAGCCTTTCTGCTAATGCATTTTAATTTTCAAATTTGAAATTTCACATTGAATTATGGAAATAATTTACTGGAGTTTCTTTTGAACATTAAATCTTAAATATCATTTTCTTTATCATTTTAATAAAGTTTTAAATTGAGCAGTTATGAAGTAGAAAATGAAAATGCATTTTAAATTATTTATTACTTATTTTATTTATGAGTCAAATGATGCAGCTATGACCTTAAAATGAAAAATCCTTTCTGCTAATGGATTTTAATTTTCAAAATTGACATTTCAAATTGAATTTTGATACCTATTTGCTGGAGCATCATTTGAAAATTAAATCTTAAATATCCTTTTCTTTTTCATTTCAATTAAGTTACAAAAGGATCAGTCTTGAAAAAGAAAATGAAAATGCAGTTTGAATTATTGATCACTAATTTTATTTATGAGTCAAAAATTGCAGTTATATTCTGACAATGAAAGAGCATTAATGGAAATTCATTTTAATTTTATTTCTGGAACACAAACGCTTCCATACTT
>SSNP01000360.1:182084-197084 GCA_006937955.1 Pachypanchax playfairii
GCTGCACTCACATGAATGAATGATGAAGTAAATCTACCTTGGGGAGTAATTAACCCTTATTTTGCAACAACAACTGCTATTTTTAAGAAAATGGATTACATGACTTTATAGAACAGTGTGCTGCTGTAGATTTAACATGTAAGGTTATAATTATATGATATTAATAATAATACATTGTGATATAAAGTGGGCCACAATAATAGGCTTAAGGCCTCACTCAGTCAGACAGCATGCATGATAGCATTCCATAAATCAAAATGTCATTGAAAAGTACTTTCATCTAAGTAAATATTACTGTGTAAATGTCCTAACAGTCGACCTAAGAGCTGCAAAATTATCGTAGGAAGTAAGATACATGACATTTTTTTCACACTAAGAAACTGTGTGCACGGTGCAACCAATCATGTCAGGTAAAAAGTTTAAATGAAATGATATATATTATATTTTAACTTGGGTGAGCTGGTCTTATTTTAACAATCATGATGATGTAAAACATCTTATAAAAGAATGAATACTGTGTAAATAAATAATATTTATATTTCCCCTTTTTACTCAGTACTTGTTTGAAGTACTTGCACAAGTTAAGTTTAAAAATGCTGCTGTTCTCTTTAAAAAAGTTTATATAATATATTTCTTTATTATAATAATTATTTTTATAAGTTGCTGAAAATAGTATTTTCTGTTTGGATGATGTAACATTATAAAACAAACATCCTGTATAAACTTTGAAAACTGAAGAACTTAATGACAAAACGGCAGAGACATTGGTGCTTAGGGCCCCCTGGTGGCCTTGCTGCTTAGGGCCCCCTGGTGGCCTTGCTGCTTAGGGCCCCCTGGTGACATTGCTGCTTGGGGCCCCCTAGTGACATTGCTGCTTAGGGCCCCCTAGTGACATTGCTGCTTAGGGCCCCCTGGTGGCCTTGCTGCTTAGGGCCCCCTGGTGGCCTTGCTGCTTAGGGCCCCCTGGTGGCCTTGCTGCTTAGGGCCCCCTGGTGACATTGCTGCTTGGGGCCCCCTAGTGACATTGCTGCTTAGGGCCCCCTAGTGACATTGCTGCTTAGGGCCCCCTAGTGACATTGCTGCTTAGGGCCCCCTGGTGGCCTTGCTGCTTAGGGCCCCCTGGTGGCCTTGCTGCTTAGGGCCCCCTGGTGGCCTTGCTGCTTAGGGCCCCCTGGTGGCCTTGCTGCTTAGGGCCCCCTAGTGACATTGCTGCTTAGGGCCCCCTAGTGACATTGCTGCTTAGGGCCCCCTAGTGACATTGCTGCTTAGGGCCCCCTGGTGGCCTTGCTGCTTAGGGCCCCCTGGTGGCCTTGCTGCTTAGGGCCCCCTGGTGGCCTTGCTGCTTAGGGCCCCCTAGTGACATTGCTGCTTGGGGCCCCCTAGTGACATTGCTGCTTAGGGCCCCCTAGTGACATTGCTGCTTAGGGCCCCCTGGTGGCCTTGCTGCTTAGGGCCCCCTGGTGGCCTTGCTGCTTAGGGCCCCCTGGTGACATTGCTGCTTGGGGCCCCCTAGTGACATTGCTGCTTAGGGCCCCCTAGTGACATTGCTGCTTAGGGCCCCCTGGTGGCCTTGCTGCTTAGGGCCCCCTGGTGGCCTTGCTGCTTAGGGCCCCCTGGTGGCCTTGCTGCNGTATAAGAGACAGCCTCGACGCTATCCAACAATCATTGTTAGAATTGGCTTCTCGCGTGGAGTTAAGTACATTGTCTCCAATGGATTCCCGTGATAGACTCGAACAAATTCTTGATAAGCTGGCAGAATACTCTGCCATCACAGATACAGATGTAAACGAAGTTGTTGTTGCAAACATGCTTGCAGTCTTTCAGCAACTCGACCATCGGCCGAATAACAGGGAGCGGACAATGACGTCATCATCCTGCGCCACTGTCAGATTGTGAATCCACATTGAATTATGAGACACTTTGAGCGGGGCGGCCATGAAAACGAAAATGCAATCTTCTCTTTCTTTTCTTTTTAGTTGTGTCACAAAAACAGTAGTCTTAAGAAGAAAATGAAAATGTATTTTGGATTATTCATTACTCATTTAATTTCTGAGTCAAATAATGCAGATAAGACTTTGAAATGAAAAAGCCTTTCTGCTAATGCATTTTAATTTTCAAAATTGACATTTCAAATTGAATTTTGATACCTATTTGCTGGAGCATCATTTGAAAATTAAATCTTAAATATCCTTTTCTTTTTCATTTCAATGAAGTTACCAAAGGATCAGTCTTGAAAAAGAAAATGAAAATGCAGTTTGAATTATTGATCACTAATTTTATTTATGAGTCAAAAATTGCAGTTATATTCTGACAATGAAAGAGCATTAATGGAAATTCATTTTAATTTTACTTCTGGAACACAAACGCTTCCATAGTATACAGCCAATTGCTGATTGGACATTAAAACTGAGATGAGCAAGATATCATGAAAATTAGATCAGAAGCCACTGGACCTTGGAGTAATACAGTCTTTTGACCTGCAGTGTATTTTTAGTTAGCTTTTCAGGAAAGTCTAAAGACAAGTTTCTTTTTGTATATAATTTGTTTGTTTTGTTTTTTATAATTAAAGAAGCCAAAAAGACAACTTCGGTTTTAAGACTTTTGCTTGCTAAATGCACGTGTTGAGTGCAAAGAACTTTAAGGTCCAAAGCTAGTGAGTCAGCGCTGCACTCACATGAATGAATGATGAAGTAAATCTACCTTGGGGAGTAATTAACCCTTATTTTGCAACAACAACTGCTATTTTTAAGAAAATGGATTACATGACTTTATAGAACAGTGTGCTGCTGTAGATTTAACATGTAAGGTTATAATTATATGATATTAATAATAATACATTGTGATATAAAGTGGGCCACAATAATAGGCTTAAGGCCTCACTCAGTCAGACAGCATGCATGATAGCATTCCATAAATCAAAATGTCATTGAAAAGTACTTTCATCTAAGTAAATATTACTGTGTAAATGTCCTAACAGTCGACCTAAGAGCTGCAAAATTATCGTAGGAAGTAAGATACATGACATTTTTTTCACACTAAGAAACTGTGTGCACGGTGCAACCAGTAAGTTAGAATCATGTCAGGTAAAAAGTTTAAATGAAATGATATATATTATATTTTAACTTGGGTGAGCTGGTCTTATTTTAACAATCATGATGATGTAAAACATCTTATAAAAGAATGAATACTGTGTAAATAAATAATATTTATATTTCCCCTTTTTACTCAGTACTTGTTTGAAGTACTTGCACAAGTTAAGTTTAAAAATGCTGCTGTTCTCTTTAAAAAAGTTTATATAATATATTTCTTTATTATAATAATTATTTTTATAAGTTGCTGAAAATAGTATTTTCTGTTTGGATGATGTAACATTATAAAACAAACATCCTGTATAAACTTTGAAAACTGAAGAACTTAATGACAAAACGGCAGAGACATTGGTGCTTAGGGCCCCCTGGTGACATTGCTGCTTGGGGCCCCCTAGTGACATTGCTGCTTAGGGCCCCCTAGTGACATTGCTGCTTAGGGCCCCCTGGTGGCCTTGCTGCTTAGGGCCCCCTGGTGGCCTTGCTGCTTAGGGCCCCCTGGTGGCCTTGCTGCTTAGGGCCCCCTAGTGACATTGCTGCTTGGGGCCCCCTAGTGACATTGCTGCTTAGGGCCCCCTAGTGACATTGCTGCTTAGGGCCCCCTGGTGGCCTTGCTGCTTAGGGCCCCCTGGTGGCCTTGCTGCTTAGGGCCCCCTGGTGGCCTTGCTGCTTAGGGCCCCCTGGTGGCCTTGCTGCGCCACTGCTGGAGTTCATGGAGTTTTCCAAACCCATGAAAATCCATCTTGTTCTGCTCCAACTAAACCGTCTGACTCCTCTGGAGGTTCAGACCAATCATGTGTCAGCATTGTGCTTTGGGGCGGGTGTTCAGGTATGATTGACAGGTAAAGTAAAACAAACATGGCTGCTGGTGGATGTACACATAAAATCAGCTACTGAATCTGTTTTAGGACTAGAGACAATTTCTTTGTTATAAAATGATCAAAGGTAAAAACTTTGTGTATTTCTTGGTAACAATGTGTGTGTTTTACTACCGAATGGATTTATAAGAACTTGATTTACTGTGATTGGCTAAAGGCAAATCATCAAAGACAGACACTTGCTGGTGCGTCATCCAATCAGCTTAAAATATTATACCAGATGTCCCGCCTCTTTTATAGATGGTTTCAACTGGAGCAGTTTCAGATGTATGTGTAGAACCAAGAGGACACGTCGGGTTACACATAGATCTGGAAGAACCAGGTTATTTACTGGTCAGTTTACTAGATTACAGGCTGTACTGACCCCCCCCCCCCCCCCCCCCCCCTCTTTGACAGCATACCTGTGATGGTCTGCTTGTTGGCCAGGCTGCTGGTCTGACCTGCATCATCAAGCTCCTCCCCATCATTGAGAATCACTTTTACTCTCTTCATACTGTCGAGGTTTCCACTGCAGTCAGACATCAGCTTAGCCTTAGAACACATGACATAGATGTTAGATATTCAGATCTAGACCTCAGGTCTATGTCAGGTCTGTGTGAGGACTTACGTAACCCTGCTGGGTGTTGATGACTCGTGTTGGAGATGAGTCCAGAGCTTGGTGCCAGCTGGGTGGGTCCATCACTGACTTTACTAAAGAAAAGAAAAAAATAATAAAAAACACATAAAACTGAATATTGGTCAAAAAAATAAATAAAAAAAGCTTATTTTTTTTTAAATCAACCAACACACGTGCATGAATAAAAGATCCATGACACTGTTCATTCTAGTTTAATCTCCAACATGATGATTTAAAGTGAAGTTAGATTGTGTTGGAGCAGACTGAGATCCAAGGCTGGATTCAGGTCTCAGACAGTTGTTATAAAAGACAAATCACCTTCACATCTGTAAAAAGGAGGTTTCTTCAAATGATTAACTGATCCGTCTCAGGGTTTCAAAATAAGCAAATCTAATTTCAGATGAACAACATTTCTTATGATTTCTTTATTCTGATGTTGTCAATAAAACAAACATGTTAAATGTTCATGTAGCTAATATGACCATACAGGTACCGAGGAGAGACTTCAGCAATGACCTTAGAGAAGCTGCCCATCACACTGGGAGGGGTCAAAGGTCATCACAAACTATTTCGTTTATTCAAGTCAGTCATTCTACAGATAAAGATTTAGGAACCGATCAGCTGACAGTCTTCCTAATGGTGCATTCACACCGGCCCAACCATCAACATCAGAAGCAGCAAGTTTACATGTAAAGTCTATGGTGGACGGGCGTCAGACAGACGTCAACGGCTCTGCGGCGCTTTGTGAGCGTTATGAGCGACAACTTTTCTAGCGTTTCAGGCGTTGACGCTTGAAACGCTTGAAAAGCTTCACACGCAGAAAGTTCAGCTAGCTGAACTTTTGACACTCTTGAAGCGGCATGTCAACCAATCAGAGCGTCTCATCGTAGTGACGTACCTGAATGAAGCAGGAAGTCTTCAAACAGGGCGCGGGACAGACGGAAGTAGCGCTGGAAGCTAACCTCATCCATATGTAGCTCCTGGAGCAAATGGTTTAACTCCTCAAACTCAGAACGCATCTGCAGATCGGGGTGTATCCACAAACGGAGTGAATAAAGCCAAGTTACTCTCTCTATATGATCCACCATAGCTCAGAACATCCGATAACAAAGGAAGCCCCGCCTTCGCGCTCTTTTTCGGTCAGGCGTTACGAGCTTTAACACCTATGCGCTCTGACTGGCAGGCGTTATGAGCTTCAACTTTCAAACGTCAAACTTGGAGCGTTATGAGCGTTGCTTGACGTTGACAAAGTGGCCGGTGTGAACGCACCATAAGAGTTCTAGAATGTCTGTCAGACAGACGAGTACCCATAATGCACAGCAGCATGTTTGGAGTAAACCAAACATCATATCATCACTACCAGCTGTCAGCATGGTGGTGGAGGGCTGATGGTCTGGGCCTGTTCTGCAGGACCAGAACCTGGACACCTTACAGTCACTGAGTTGACCCCTGACCTCTGTATACCAAAGTGTTCTAGAGTCAGATATGAGTGTGTGACACCTGAAGCTTGGACCAAACTGGTTCATGAACCAGAACCATCATCTAAACACAGAATGACTAGAGAAAAGGATCCAGATCCAGTCAGAGTCCAGACCTGAACCTGATTGAGATGCTGGTGGAACTGCCGGATCTAATACCTGCAAACCTGAAACAAACTGTGAAGAAGAGTGGATCAGAACTCCTCCAGAACATATGAGAGGCTGATGAGGTCCAGCAGAGTTACTGCTGCTGAAGGAGGTTCCATTGGATCATCAGACGGACTCACTTCCTCAGATCTAATCAATATTCTCATGTGCTTTGAGTTCTATCATTTCAAGACCAGAGCTACAGGTCTACCTCAAGGCAGTCCAGTCCAGTCCAATCCAACAACTAAAACATGGAGGATGGTGTCCCTCGAGGACCAGAACTGGACACCACTGATCTTCTTTGGTGCTTTAACATCAAACAAGTTTTATACAGAAACCATCTTCAGCTCCAGTTCCAGATAAGATGTTAACAGTTACCTGATGAAGCACTGTAGAAGGTCACATCTTCATCCTCCTCAGGTGATGATGATCCTCCTACATCAACTGTATGGTCCCACTCTAGAGGGATGGAGTCCACGCTGACAGGAGTCTCTCTTCCTGACTGCTCCGTAGGAGGTACCAGGAGGTGACACATGGTCTGACCTCCTGCTGCTGAAGCTTCATCTCCCTCCCTCTTCCTCCTCGTCTCAGTCCAGGATGATCTGTTGGTCGCATCAGGGTGTGATTCACGGTCCAACATGTCTCTCTCCTGATCCAGAACCTGCAGGTTGAGGGTTAGACCACCAGAACATGGTGTGCATGTTGTACTTGATTGATCTATAATCAGAAAACTGCAGGTGCGAGGCAGACTGACCGGTCTTCTTTTGATGAGACGGTGATGGAAGCGGGTCACCCTACCGAACACCTCCTGGCAGTATGAATGCAGCTCCTCCAACTCGTCCTCGATCAGAACAGCATCCAGAGGAACGCTCTTCTGGATCAGGTTTTCTCCAAATACAATCAGAGCATCGATCTTATTGGTGTTCATGGTGATCTCCTGCTGGAAACCCTGTGCAAGGACAAGGAAATACATCAGGAACCATGTAGGTAGTTGGTGATGTTGGATTTAGAAACACAAGTTTCTTTTCTCCTCGTTAACTCTTAATGTTGGTTCATGTACTGGAAACATGTCTGACCACCTTCAGCTGCTTTCTATCAAACTTTATTACTTAGATTTACTGCAGATTAGAGACGCAGCTTCTTCTGCACTAAGCTGCATGCACACATGGTGCATTCAAGCAACATTCAAGAACGTAGGACATTTAAAACTTCTTTCAAAAACACTGAAAATAATACCATAAACCATAAATTAGTGTTAAATGGGATTTCTCAAGCGATGTTTGATACATACTAAATATATACTTCTTATTTTATAAAGTAATAAAAAACAAACAAACACAAACTAAATATTCTCTAATAATTTCATTTTTTTCAGACATATCACAAGTTTTTATTCAGAGCTAGAAATTTTGTTCATACAATAATTAACAATCATTTCGGTTTTCAGTCTTTGTTTCCTTATTTTCTGTTTTTGGTTTCGGACAAGAATTTTCATTTTGGTGCATCTCTGTTTATTATCTTATTAATATATTTATCGTAAAATAAATGCAGGTAAATAAACAACAGGACCCTTCAGGATCTAGATGAACATCCATCAGGACCCTTCAGGACCCTTCAGGATCTAGATGAACATCCATCAGGACCCTTCAGGACCCTTCAGGATCTAGATGAACATCCATCAGGACCCTTCAGGATCTAGATGAACATCCATCAGGACCCTTCAGGACCCTTCAGGATCTAGATGAACATCCATCAGGACCCTTCAGGATCTAGATGAACATCCATCAGGACCCTTCAGGACCCTTCAGGATCCAGGTGAACATCCATCGGGACCCATCAGGACCCTTCAGGATTCAGGTGAACATCCATCGGGACCCATCGGGACCCTTCAGGATCCAGGTGAACATCCATCAGGACCCTTCAGGACCCTTCAGGATCCAGATGAACATCCATCAGGACCCATCAGGACCCTTCAGGATCCAGATGAACATCCATCAGGACCCATCAGGACCCTTCAGGATCCAGGTGAACATCCATCAGGACCCTTCAGGATCCAGATGAACATCCATCAGGACCCTTCAGGACCCTTCAGGATCCAGATGAACATCCATCGGGTCCCTTCAGGATCCAGGTGAACATCCATCAGGACCCTTCAGGATCCAGGTGAACATCCATCAGGACCCTTCAGGATCCAGATGAACATCCATCAGGACCCTTCAGGACCCTTCAGGATCCAGATGAACATCCATCAGGACCCATGATGACCCTTCAGGATCCAGATGAACATCCATCAGGACCCTTCAGGACCCTTCAGGATCCAGGTGAACATCCATCAGGACCCTTCAGGATCCAGATGAACATCCATCGGGTCCCTTCAGGATCCAGGTGAACATCCATCAGGACCCTTCAGGACCCTTCAGGATCCAGGTGAACATCCATCGGGACCCATCGGGACCCTTCAGGATCCAGATGAACATCCATCGGGACCCTTCAGGATCCAGCTGAACCTCCATCAGGACCCTTCAGGACCCTTCAGGATCCAGGTGAACATCCATCAGGACCCTTCAGGATCCAGATGAACATCCATCAGGACCCTTCAGGACCCTTCAGGATCCAGGTGAACATCCATCAGGACCCTTCAGGATCCAGATGAACATCCATCGGGTCCCTTCAGGATCCAGGTGAACATCCATCAGGACCCTTCAGGATCCAGGTGAACATCCATCAGGACCCTTCAGGACCCATCAGGACCCTTCAGGATCCAGGTGAACATCCATCGGGACCCATCAGGACCCTTCAGGATTCAGGTGAACATCCATCGGGACCCTTCAGGACCCTTCAGGATCCAGGTGAACATCCATCAGGACCCTTCAGGACCCTTCAGGATCCAGGTGAACATCCATCAGGACCCTTCAGGACCCTTCAGGATCCAGGTGAACATCCATCAGGACCCTTCAGGATCCAGATGAACATCCATCAGGACCCATCAGGACCCTTCAGGATCCAGATGAACATCCATCGGGTCCCTTCAGGATCTAGATGAACATCCATCAAGACCCTTCAGGACCCTTCAGGATCTAGATGAACATCCATCAGGACCCTTCAGGATCTAGATGAACATCCATCAGGACCCTTCAGGACCCTTCAGGATCCAGGTGAACATCCATCGGGACCCATCAGGACCCTTCAGGATTCAGGTGAACATCCATCGGGACCCATCGGGACCCTTCAGGATCCAGATGAACATCCATCAGGACCCTTCAGGACCCTTCAGGATCCAGGTGAACATCCATCAGGACCCTTCAGGAGATCCAGATGAACATCCATCGGGTCCCTTCAGGATCCAGGTGAACATCCATCAGGACCCTTCAGGATCCAGATGAACATCCATCGGGACCCATCAGGACCCTTCAGGATCCAGATGAACATCCATCGGGTCCCTTCAGGATCCAGATGAACATCCATCAGGACCCATCAGGACCCTTCAGGATCCAGATGAAAATCCATCAGGACCCATCAGGACCCTTCAGGATCCAGGTGAACATCCATCGGGACCCATCGGGACCCTTCAGGATCCAGGTGAACATCCATGAGGACCCTTCAGGACCCTTCAGGATCCAGGTGAACATCCATCAGGACCCTTCAGGATCCAGATGAACATCCATCAGGACCCATCAGGACACTTCAGGATCCAGATGAACATCCATCAGGACCCTTCAGGACCCTTCAGGATCCAGGTGAACATCCATCGGGACCCATCAGGACCCTTCAGGATCCAGATGAACATCCATCGGGTCCCTTCAGGATCCAGATGAACATCCATCAGGACCCATCAGGACCCTTCAGGATCCAGATGAACATCCATCAGGACCCTTCAGGACCCTTCAGGATCCAGATGAACATCCATCGGGTCCCTTCAGGATCCAGGTGAACATCCATCAGGACCCTTCAGGATCCAGGTGAACATCCATCAGGACCCTTCAGGATCCAGATGAACATCCATCAGGACCCATCAGGACCCTTCAGGATCCAGATGAACATCCATCAGGACCCTTCAGGACCCTTCAGGATCCAGATGAACATCCATCAGGACCCTTCAGGATCCAGGTGAACATCCATCAGGACCCTTCAGGACCCTTCAGGATCCAGATGAACATCCATCGGGTCCCTTCAGGATCCAGATGAACATCCATCAGGACCCTTCAGGATCCAGATGAACATCCATCGGGACCCATCAGGACCCTTCAGGATCCAGATGAACATCCATCGGGTCCCTTCAGGATCCAGATGAACATGCATCAGGACCCATCAGGACCCTTCAGGATCCAGATGAACATCCATCGGGTCCCTTCAGGATCCAGATGAACATCAATCAGGACCCATCATGACCCTTCAGGATCCAGATGAACATCCATCAGGACCCTTCAGGACCCTTCAGGATCCAGGTGAACATCCATCAGGACCCTTCAGGACCCTTCAGGATCCAGATGAACATCCATCGGGTCCCTTCAGGATCCAGAAGAACATCCATCAGGACCCTTCAGGATCCAGATGAACATCCATCAGGACCCATCAGGACCCTTCAGGATCCAGGTGAACATCCATCAGGACCCTTCAGGATCCAGATGAACATCCATCAGGACCCTTCAGGATTCACGTGTAACACAGAGTAAAGAATGTCTGGAACAGTCAGCTGGAGTTCTCTTACTTTCAGTTGTCTCATCTTGTCCTCGATGTCGTTCTCAGAAAAATGCTCCACGTTGGTGAGCTGAAGGTCCATCTCCATGAGCCAGACCAGGATCCCTTCACGTGTTCCTTCAAAGTCTTCTCTCTGAGATGTAAAGTGCTTCAGAGGACAAAGAGGAAAAACATGTGTAGACGTTAGTTTCACATAAAAACAGCTGGATGTGTTGGACCGATATGAAGGAGCAGAACCATCAGAATCATGATGTCACATGATGTTAGATCTAGTTTAACTAACTGCTGTTTGTGATGGACGTTATGAACATGTAACTAAAGCGTTAAACTAATGTGTTGTGGTGTAACTCAGACACAGGTTAGATGAGCAACACCCCCATCTGTCCATCTTACATAACATCTCACTACAGCAGCGACCTGCATCCTGATGGATCAGGGGGGCGGAGCTAAGAGCAGAAAGGAGCAGGAGAGACGAGCTGTCAGCGTTTGATTTCATCCTGTCTAACTTCTCGTCCCACGTCTTGATTCTTTTTATGACGTTTCTGAAACTGAAGATTTGGTGATGAATGAATTAAAGGACCACACTGTCTCACCTTGAGTCTGCGGAGAACAGCTGCCACCCTCCTCTGCAGGCTGTCCCATCGCTGGTTTCCATCATGGACCATGACCCGGAGCTTACTGGCAGCTTCGGTGCCGTTTTCTCGGGCCAGACGGTGGTACTGTTTGTTGACAAACTCCAGCTGAGTCAGACGCTCGTGAACCTGCCGCTGGAACGCCTGAAAGGTGAAAAATAGATGTTGGAATAAATGAAGAGAGACACGTGTTACATTGAGACACAGTGTCTGGATCCTGGGTTGGGACTGTGTTTCTAACTTTGAGTTTCTCCCAGTTTCCTTCTCTCCTTCCCTCTGCTTGCTTTTTTTTTTTCCTCCTGTCTGTGTTGCTGCAGGTCTCAAGGTGGCAGGTATCACGCTGATTAGTCTGGACCGGTTCTGACACACCTGATGTTCATCAATTCAATCATGTGAACTGTTCAAATATAGAGCTCAGCAATCATTCAACGCCAGACCGCTGATCCTTCTTGGTGACTTTGGTCTCATGATTCTTGTCTCCTGTTAAGTATTGAAAGTTTCTAGTCACGCTGATGTTTATTCCTTCTGCCTGAAGGTTTATGCTACACTGGATTTGCCACCACATCACTGATCTTTAATTCTTGATTACTCACGCTGTTTTCATGTCTGCTGGAACCTCATCATGCTGCTCTTTCAAGCCCGGCTTCCTCTTAGTCTCACTCACCCTGGACCTGGACCTGCATCTCCCTCTTGCTCCCTGGTTCAGCTCGCTCAGGCTCTGGATTACGTAAACCCTCTCCTCAGTTCTATAATATCCCCGATTCATAGTCCTGGAACTAATCCCCCTCTCGTACCAACACTTCTCATAATCTTATTGTCTTTGTATATAACTCTCACCTTTGTAAATAAAACCTGTTGTCTGGGTTACAGCTCTTGGGTCTGGTCTTGTTATGATCAGGACACACAGGGACAATATTTATGGCTCAAGGATGTTAAAATCCTTTATTAGGACACGCCAGGAGACGTTCTTCTTTATAAGAGAGGAGAAAGTTAAAAAAACCAAAAGAATAAAATATTTACCTCAAATGTTTTGAGCTCCTCTTTAGCAGTGGTGTAGAGGACGTTAGCTGAATGCGGGTTAGCTGCTGTGAGCTCAGCCGTCTGCAGCCACTCTTCAAAACATGAATAATCATCCAGGAACTTACACCAGAGACGCCAGGTCTCCTCAATCCTGAACACAAACACCAACCAGGTCAGTTCTGGAGACATCGCTGTTACTTTGTTAGGAGTCAAATCTGAAGAATCACCTCATCCTCCTCTCCATGGACATGGTACAGATGTTCCTCCAGCGCCGATCCAAGCTACAGGTGGTCTGCTGGATGGAGTCAGTCTCTGAATCGCTGCCACATGCATCAGCATCATGGAGGAGGACGTCACACAGGGTCAGCACTGAAGACACATTGTCTGTGTGCAGCTCAATGTCCCGCTGCAGATCCTGCAGGTCACACAGGACGGGGGATTCTTTAACTACTTTATTTATTATAATGAATCCCTCATGGGGAAATTCAGCTCTGCGTTTAACCCAGAGGGCAGCCATCTTGTACGGCGCCCAGGGGGCAGTTTCAGGTTCAGTATCTTGTCCACGGATACTTCACCATAGTCTGTCAGCAGCGGGGATCGAACCTGCGGTCCTCAGAACGACAGGCGGACTACGCCACCCAGCATTATGTAATCCTCATGTAGTCCTGCATGTGTTAGAGGTTTTTCTGATTTGAATGATTTTATTTGTCTGTGAATCTGTGAAGCATCTAGACACACAGTATGATGGTCCATGAGAACCAGGACTCAGAAATCCTGACCTAGATGATACCCCAGCTTGTTCCTGGTGGGGTCCTGGGGAGGTGAACCGGCTCTCAGGGCCCATAAAGCAACTCCCTGAAAATAAAGAGCTTTTTGGGAGCTAGTCAACATCTTCACCATCTAAGACCGGACTGGTTCTGGTTCTAATGCTGTTCTACACAGCTGTTCTGAGCCTGCAGGGAACTTCACTAATTTACAGCAACTATTTTCAGGTTTTGTCTTTATTTTGGAGGAACTTAAACCTACTGTACTCTGATGTTTCATCTGTAGGGCCTGACAGCTCCATTTTTTGGTTTGTTTGTTCACAGTTACCACTCGAAGTTGCCATGGTGACAGCTGAAAGCTTTCACAGCCTGTCCTTACAGGAGTTCTTTCAGTCATCCCTCATCACTAATGGGAAGGACCAGCAGGCTTTTCTGACCAACAGAACAAGTCCAGGTTCTTTCAACAAGACTGACTCTCACCTCTTTTTACTTTCTTCAATTCAGGGTTTGATCTCCTTTTTTCTGTCTGTCCATCATCTGTTCCAACTTCTTTTCTTTAACACCATTTTTACATCAGAAAACTCTTTTTCCTCACACACCTTTCTGTCTGACTTTGTTTCCTGCGTTTCACACAAAGTCCAACATTCAGTTCTTCCACACACACGTAAGCTAATGAATCATTTGGTTCTTATTATGGGAGGTTTAATATAAGATCTACTACTTACAAAGATCAATAACTAAAACCAAACAAAAAGGCAAAGATTTGTCATTTAAAAAGTCTCCAGCTGTTTTTAAAGACAGGAATAGTGTAAAGCACTTGAGGTGATGTCTGCAGAGTGGAGCATCATCACAGTCGAGCCTCAAATTAGTATAAAAAAACTAATGTAAACATGCCTGATGTGGAAAACACACGCTGGATTAATAAAAACAAGTTTGCTCTTTTTCCTCCTAATAATCAACGTGTATTTAAGCAAATGAAGAAGTCACATCATCATGTTGTTCACTCACTGTCCACCATGATAAAAAACTAAAGATTCATGTAGGTTGAGTCTGAGACTTTGTTTCTAGGATTCTTTTTGGTTGGATATGTCCCTGATGGGTACCAGCAGGTCGAGCACATCATGACTCATGTAGTCACAGGGGTTAAAACTCGGGAGGACAGGCCATAGAAGAGGACTATCGGTCGGCCTTGAAGACATTCTGACAAACTGTCCGCCTCCTCAGAGGAGGACATGTCCACCAGCACTGTATACATTGTGGGGTGGGGGGCTGACCTCAGCTGGGAATGTTGTCGGACAATGGAGGATCTCCTAAATCCCACCATCATGTCTTCTGCTGAGGAAGCAGAGACTTGGAGACTTAAAGGAGGACATGTCCAT
Organism: Pachypanchax playfairii; assembly: GCA_006937955.1. Lineage (NCBI taxonomy): Eukaryota > Metazoa > Chordata > Actinopteri > Cyprinodontiformes > Aplocheilidae > Pachypanchax > Pachypanchax playfairii. The sequence continues at coordinate 196,783 of SSNP01000360.1, forward strand.
CCCTCAGGCTGAAGTCACCAAGTGGTTGCTAAGCTCCTTGGTGACAAGACTCAAGAGGTGGATGAGATCCGTCTTGAGTTCTTCAAGTCTCTAGATGTTATGGGACCGTCTTGGTTGACACGTCTCTACATGTATCAGACTGCTGTGGTGACGGATGGACGGACAGAGGGATGGATAGATAATGATGGACGAATGAATGGATAATGATGGATGGACAGCTTTTTTACTGATCTCTCAGTGAGGCACAAGCTTTCTGTCCTGCCCCCACTATCCCCCCCCCCTTTTTTCCCTGCTTTTTGTGT
>SSNP01000360.1:202084-223138 GCA_006937955.1 Pachypanchax playfairii
CTTGTTGGACGGGGGGGACACAACAAGATTTGGTTTTGTTCTATATTTTAATGACGGACACATTTGATCTGTATTAATAAAAGTCTTAGTCACGCTTGCCGGTTTGAGTACTGCTGAGATCCGAACAGTGAGCAGTGGGGGATCAGAGGTATCAGGGCCTCCGCCAGTAGCAGAAACACTCTGGTGGCCATTTTTTTAATATCTCCCACAGATCTCTCTGAAGAACTCACAGCATTGACGGTTTCAGCAACGCTTTGACACTCTGTGGATTTTCTCTTATTTGTTATGCCACTACTGTGACCTCCAAAAAACACTTCCTTTTGTTTTTCCACCCACAAGAACCTCAATTTCTGCTTCGGTGAAGTTGCGCTTCCTTGATCTTCCTTGATCTGCGGTTGTTGGATAAAGTGGAACAAATATATATGTGCCAACTAATGTTCCCACCCGGACATGTATTATGGGGCGCAGGCAGAAATAAACAAGTTGACATGTTACCCGGTGTTGTCTGTGTCTCCTGTTACACGTTAAGCAAGATATAGCTAACGTAACATGGTTTCAAGTTTCAAGTTTATTTATTTATAAAGCGCCAGTTCATAACAAAGTCATTTCAAGGCACCTCACAGAAAAATCAATCAATTAATAATAAAACATTTTCTATCTAAGGAACCAGCTGATTGGGCTGAATTGTTATTTCAGCACAATCCTCCATCCTGAGCAGCACGATTGGCGACAGTGGAAAGGAACGACTCCCTTTTAACAGGAAGAAACCTCTAGCAGAACCAGAACCAGAACCTGACTCAGGATGGGCGGCCTTCTGTCTTAGCCGACTGGGGTCTGAGCTGACAGGAAAGAGACACAGACAAACGCCGATGGATTTGGGCCAGTCATCTTGTCTATAGAAAGATAAACAGAGAAACAATTTGACAATAACAATTTGATGACTCTAGTGGGAATATTTCATTGTTTGTTTATGTGAGATACATCCTCCTCAGAGGCAGCCAGAGTAAAGAAAGATAGTAGAGTGAAGAAATGTGGACAGTATGTCCTCCAGCAGTCTAAACCTATAGCAGCATAACTAAAGGGATGGATCAGGAGAACCCAAGCTAACCCTGACTATAGGATTGTGTAAAAAGGAAAGTTTTAAGTCTATTCTTAAAACTACACAAGGTGTCTGTCTCACGGATAAAAAGTGGAAGCTGGTTCCACAGGAGAGGAGCCTGATAACTAAAAGCTCTTCCTCCCATTCTACTTTTAGAAACTCTAGGAACTACAAGCAGACCTGCGTCTGAGAGCGAAGTGCTCTGTTAGGAGCATATGGAACAATAAGATCTTTAATATAAGCTGGAGCTTGGTCGTTCAAGGCCTTATACGTCAAAGGTAAAACCTTAAACTTTATTCTAGACCTTACAGGGAGCCAATGAAGTGATGCTAAAACAGGAGAAATATGATCTCATATGGTGTCAGAAGTAAAAAAAAAAAAAAAGACAGACGAGGCCGCGGCGCGAAGACAAAACAGAGACAGCGGATCTGCCGTGCCCCAGTTAGCTGCGCCAGGCAAGTTTGACTTCAGAAAGTCACAGAGTGGCCGCAATGGCTGAAGCGGTTTGAGCGCTACAGGATAGCATTGAGACTTGATAGACAGTCTCAAGAGTTCCAGGTGAACAGCTTCATGTATGCTGCCGGTGACGACGCAGAAGACATCTAAAACGTCCTGCTGCTGACTAAAGCCCAGAAAAAGTTGCATTATGCGGTAACACTTCACGGCGCACTGTGTGAGCAAGAGGAGCATTATCTTTGAAAGGGCACGTTTCAACCCGAGGTGCCAAGAGCCCGGGGAAAGCGTGGAGTCCTTCATAACAGCGGTGCACACATTAGCAGAACACTGTGAGTTTGGCGTTTGCTGGGTCTTCCCGCAATCAAAGCACTGGAGCTCATCAAACGTGTAAGTGCAGTACAAGCCCAGCAAGAAGACTTTAAAGCTCAGTACCCATCAGTGTTCTCGGGATTGGGGAAGCTAAAGGAGCCCAACAAAATCGAGTTGGAACCAGGAGCCGTCCCATATGCCTTGTCAACTCCACGCATAGTGCCTTTGCCCCTTCGGGACAAAGTTAAAGCAGAGCTTCTACGTATGGAAAATATGGGAGTGATCTCCAGAGTAACACAACCAACACCATGGTGCGCTGGTTTGGTTGTGGCGCCAAAGGCTCGACCAGGAAAAATAAGACTGTGTGTGGACATGACCCACCTCAACAAGTGGGTGAGGAGAGAGAGAGACACATCCTCCCAGCTGTAGGCCACACACTCGCCATGCTGTCCGGAGCAAAAGTATTTACAAAACTAGACGCCACCTCCGGCTTTTGGCAGATTCCGCTGGCTGAGGAGAGTCGGCTTCTCACAACGTTCATAACCCCTTTTGGTAGATATGCATTTAACCGCCTGCCATTCGGGTTCTCATCTGCTCCAGAGCACTTCCAGCGTTGCATGTCTCAGATGCTGGAGGGGTGTGAGGAAGTAATTTGTCATACTGATGATATCGTCGTGTTCGGAGAAGACATGCAGCAGCACAACGAGAGGTTACATAAAGTGCTACAGACTCTTGAGAAGGACTAACACTGAATGAGAAGTGTGAGTTCTCAAAGGACAGGATCTTGTTCGTGGATCACTGTGTCACAGTGGAGGGAGTGTCCCCAGATCCTAACAAGGTCAAGGCCGTCATGGAGATGCCCGAGCCAACCGACGCAGAGGATGTGAGGAGAGTAATGGGCATGGCAAACTACTTAGGAAAGTTTCTCCCCGATCTCACATCGTACACAAAAGCATTAAAGGACCTACTCAGTGAAAAGAACGAGTGGCACTGGGAAGCCCCACAAAAAGAGGCTTTTCAGAAACTGAAAACGGAACTGAGCTCCCAACGCGTACTTGCACCTTACTCGCTAACAGCAGAGACATGTGTGGCAGCCGACACCTCATCGTACGGGTTCGGTGCTGTACTTACACAGAAACAGCCAGATGGAACCTGGATGCCAATAGTGTTCATCTCAAGAGGCTTGATAGATGCGGAGAAACACTATGCTCAAATTGAGAAAGAGGCTTTGGCAGTCACATGGGCATGCGAACGACTAGGACTGGACTAGGACTGTGGAAAGGGGGAGGAGAGAAAACTAAAGCACTACTGACGTACAGTGCCACACCTCTCGAGTGCGGCTATTCCCCTGCACAGCTCCTAATGGGCAGACAACTGCAAACTACTCTGCCGCAGCATACTGTCACCCTTGTCCCACGATGGCCAAACATAAAAAGCTTCCAAACCAAACAGGGACAGTCGAAAGGAAACAAGAAACGTCATTTCAACTGTCGCCACAGGGCCTGTCCACTAACACCTCTGCGACCAGGTCAAAATGTGTGGTTACCTAAAGAGAACACAGAAGGGACAGTAGTACAACAAGCAACTACACCTAGATCATGTCATTCACACAGATGAGGGACATATTAGAAGAAATCGTGCACATGTGAGGCCATTATGTCCAGCACCTGCAGACATACCTGTTGCTACACCAGAACCAAGTAGTACAGATACACCAACAAACAGTACCCTAGTTACACCCAGTAGTGACACACAAGTAGAGACTACAGGTACACCTTATGTGACAGTCTCAGGCCGAGTGTCCCGTCAGCCTAAGTGTTTAGACCTGTAGAGTTAATGTTCAATAATAAATAGAAATGTGTTCACTATAAAGAAAGAAGTTTAAGTGTTTACAGAAACAAAGGTAAAAGTAAAAGTCCAGGTTTGATATGGATGTTTGGTATTCTGGTAAAATGCTTAAAAGAAAGAATTGTTTATACAGCCATGCTTATTGAAGGTATGGAGGGTTCTGACTAAAAAGGGCAGGTGTTGGATAAAGCGGAACAAATATATATGTGCCAACTAATGTTCCCACCCGGACATGTATTATGGGGCGCAGGCAGAAATAAACAAGTTGACATGTTACCCGGTGTTGTCTGTGTCTCCCGCTACATGTTGAGCAAGATATTGCTAATGTAACAGCGGTCGCCATCTTATTGGTAAACGAGCCGTTTTATTAATATACATTAGATCCGCAAGGCACTTTGCATTGACCATTTACAGCAGAAAGTGGGCGTGTTGAGGGCGGGATGTGATCCAGAAACACCTGAGCACATTTCTAGGGGGTCTCATTTATAAAACTTTGCGTAGAATCTTTACTAAAATCGTACTTAACGCTACGGGGATGCCATCATCGTCGACGATGCCAGGAACCTTGTTGTGTTTAATCAAACATAGCTTCCAAACCATAAAAGATAGAAACTTACTTTTTTTCCCCTCTAAATTGGGAGAATCCAAGCTTTCAGACGGTAGTTCCGGCATCATTTTTTTTTTTCTTATTCATTGATATTTAGTGTGGGTTTTTCTTGAATAAAGTGTGATATTCTAATTTTCGCCTAATTTTTTTTTGTATTTTTATTCTAATACTCTTTATTTCAAGCAAAGGAGCCTAATTTACACAGCAGTTTATGATATTTCAATTCAAAATAAAAAAACAAGGTATAGGACATTATGGGGCATTGAAAGGTTTGTTTTTTAGTAGCATTTAAACAAAAAAAAAGTCAGGCGAGGTTTATTTCTCAAAAAAACCCTTGGTCCACAGAGGGTTAAGCTCAGCAAAAAAAATCTACATACGCCAAGTAAGTTTGGGACCTACAAAACATGGCGTACGCACAGCTGCACGCAATCTCTGCTTTTTAAATCCCACTTTACCTAGAAATGTGCTCAGGAGTTTCTGGATCACATCCCGCCCTCAACACGCCCACTTTCTGCCGTAAATGGTCAATGTAAAGTACCTTGTGGATCTCATGCATATTAATAAGCCGGCTTGTCCACCAATTAGGAAGACGACCGCAGATCAATGAAGATCAAGGAAGCGCAACTTCACTGCAGCAGAAATTGAGGTTCTTGTGGGTGGAAAAATGAAAGGAAGTGTTTTTTGAAGGTCACAGCAGTGGCATAACAAATAAGAGAAAATCCAAAGCGTTGCTGAAGCCGTCAATGCTGTGAGTTCTTCAGAGAGATCTGTGGTGGATATTAATAAAAAAATGGTCAGATCTGAAGGTGGAAGCAAAAAAAAAATAAGATGGTTTGCCACCGCCAGAGTGTGTCAGCCACCGTGGGGCCCCCTTGCACCTCTGATCCCCCACAGCTCGCTGTTCGGATCTCAGCAGTACTCGAACCGGCAAGCATGCACGGCATCGTGCCAGAGAAGGAGAGAGACACTGACCATGCAGAGGAGACCAAGGCTTTTATTAATACAGATCAAATGTGTCCGTCATTAAAATATAAATCAAAACCAAATCTCGTTGTTTCTCGGGCGCATGGCTCACTTGGAGGTGGCCGGGTTCTAACTAACGCAGCGAGAAGAACTGCACAAAACATGTGACGTCCTGACTGAAATTTGAGGCACACTTAAAAAATAAAAAATTGTAAAAAAAATTAAAAATCATGCCTTCTGTGTTGGTCCTATAAACGACGCATGACATTTTGTCTCAATCTGCCCCCCTGCTGATATGTCGGGCTGTGTGTGTGTGTGTGGGTGGGGGAGGGGGGGATTGTTGTTCTGTGTGTGTACAAAGCGGTACAATCAATAATGCTGCTGGAATTAATCATTTTATCCTTCTCAGCAGCAGCACTGCAGGTGTTCTCCATGTCCAAAATGTGCGTAAGCAGGTTCAGTCAACTTAAAGTTGCGCACATTTTTCCGCTACGTTTTTTTTTTTTTTTTTAAATCCCAAAGTTTGCGTGGAAAATTGCTTACGCAGTTTTCCAACCCCGTTTTGTGGGTAAGCAAGCTTTATAATTGAGACCCCAGCTCATTAATACATCTGATCAGCTGCTCCCAGGTGAAACTGAATCCTACAGAAGCAGTAAGGATAGACACGGTTGTTGTCATGACTCTAACTGCAGCCACCAAACCTGTCCTTCCAGTTAGTTAGTTATGAATTAGTTCATTCTAGTGTGATGCTGCAGGAATCATGTGCTCCTGCAGCAGCCTGCATGTAACTGTGTCTGTGCTCTGCACGTGTGAGCAGGAGAATGATCCTGTGCTCGGTGAGGATGTGGTGGTAGATGGGTGGATTAATAGAAACCTCCTTTAGAAACAGGCTGCTGATCATAAGATAATGTCGGTTGTATTAAAACTGAAGTGAATTTGCACTGAGCAACACCTCCTCCCTCCTGCCTCTGAGTGTACATGCACTGACAAACCTCAGCCTATCTCCCATCCCCCACTCCATTTATCATAACAAAACATCTGATCTACTCTCACCAATCTGCCATCGGAGCCTGACGTTGGCTCTGAGGGGTGGTGGTGGACCAGGATGAGAGGTACTTACAGGCTGATGAGGAGGTTCCATGGCGATGGCTTATGTGTTAGCAGGAACTAGCCCTCCCTCCAACCCTCCTCTGCCCAGCCCCCTTCTTCCAGTTGCTTTTAAAGCGGAATGCAAATACATTTTTCTCACAAAAACAGGAAGTCCAGATCTCTTGGATAAAATTTTGAAAATTAAGTTGCCTCAATCATTGTTCTGCACAATTGACAGGAAGTGCCAAAAACTAAGTACATTTTATTCTGCATGTGAAGCAAAAGCACCATATTATAAAAATAACCACATAGCTTATATCCTTTATTAAGATTTACTTTAAAATGACTTTAGAAAAGGAATCTCTTGGAGCCAGCACTTACTAGGATGAACAGAATCATTTAAAGCCTGCAGGAGTTAGTCCTGGTTTTAAGATTAAAGGTGCATTTTCTGAATCTGAGTCCAGACTTTACACCCAACAGGGCAGATGCTGCTGACACAGACAGAACCCAGCAGGGAACCTCAAACTGGAGAACTATCTAACAGCCTCTTCAGGTTCACAACACAGTAAAACAAGTAATATATTACAGCCCTGAAGGATCCCCACAGATTGTAACGTGAAGCTTTACAGTAGGTGATGGAGAAGGAGACTGGGGAGAAGATTTACTGACAGGCAGTAAAAAAGAGTAACACATGTTTATGTTTGAGTTCAATATTCAGACTGTTGAGTAAATTCTAAAGAAATGTTCAGAAAAAAAAAACATCTGGTGTGCACAAAATATGTGACAGACTAAAGAAATAAACTAAAGACATACACCTGTACCTCACACAGCATTTATCAAATTACACAAGAGCAACAGCTCCATTCAAGAAGTGTAGTGTTCAGTTAGAGCAGTCCTTCTCAATTAGTGGGGCGTGCAGTACAATGTCGGGGGGGGGTGCGTGTGACTGCTTTTTTGCCGTACTAGAATAAAAGTGTTATTGCACATCCACTACAGTAGGTGGCAGTGGTGCTCTTGTTGTCACAGTAAGTATCAGTGGTGTAGGCTGAGAATGTGCACACACAGCACCGAGCAGGGAAATGAAGTGCACAGGGCTGCCAACTTAGCGACTTAGTCACTATTTCTACTGACTTTTTAGACCCATTTTAGGACCCCCCCCCCCAAAAAAAAAGCGCCTAGCGACAAATTTAACAACATTTTTGACCTGCCTCAAAAACTTTATGTAGAGCTTTGGTGCCGATATTTCTTGCAGATTGGAGCTGCTCAGACCTGCTTCCTCCCAGACGCTCAGCATGCAGCACGATCACGTGACATTGACTGACCAATCATAAACCTCTCTCAGTTTCTCACTCACTATTAAAGATGTTTTTTGTTTTACAAACCTAACTGAACAGAGTTTAAGTACATAAGAGGAAAAATGAAGTAAACAACTTAACAGTTACAAGAACAAACAGCAGGTGGGTTAATTATATAAAAACAGAACGATTTGCATATTTTTATTGTTTTGAGAGCTTTGTATATGTATAGCCATCTTGAACAGCACCTGGGGGACAGTTGCAGGCTTCAGTATCTTGCCCAAAGATACTTCGACACGTAACCTCTTGCTGGGACTCGGGATCGAGCTCTGGTCTCCCAATCGGAGGATGACCTTCTTCGCAACAGACTACTGCTACCCAGAGGCAGCGGCGGGTTCAGTATCTTGCACAAGGATACTTTAACGTAGCTTGCCAGCACCGGGGATCGAACCCGCCGTCTTTTGATTGCCCCATAATTGAGAAGCACTGGATTAGACCCAAACCACACAGACCACACTCCTCAGACAGTTTTAAACCTGCAGCTCTGAGATCCATGAATAATGACTCCTACAGTATATGCATGGAGGTGGAGGTGGAGGTGGAGATGGAGGTGAAGGGGGAGATGGAGGCGCAGGTGAAACTGCAGGTGAAGGTGGAGATGGAGATGGAGATGGAGATGGAGGTGGAGGTGGAGGTGGAGATGGAGGCGGAGGCGGAGGCGGAGGTGAAGGTGAAGGTGGAGGTGGAGGTGGAGATGGAGGTGGAGGTGGAGGTGGAGGTGGAGATGGAGGCGGAGATGGAGATGGAGATGGAGATGGAGATGGAGATGGAGGTGAAGGCGGAGGCGGAGAGGGAGGTGGAGGTGGAGGTGAAGGTGGAGAAGAGGTGGAGGTGGAGGTGAAGGTGAAGGTGGAGAAGAGGTGGAGGTGGAGGTGGAGAAGAGGTGGAGGTGGAGGTGAAGGTGAAGGTGAAGGTGAAGGTGAAGGTGAAGGTGGAGGTGGAGGTGAAGGTGGAGGTGAAGGTGGAGAAGAGGTGGAGGTGGAGGTGGAGATGGAGGCGGAGGCGGAGGCGGAGGTGAAGGTGAAGGTGGAGGTGGAGGTGGAGATGGAGGTGGAGGTGGAGGTGGAGGTGGAGATGGAGGTGGAGATGGAGATGGAGATGGAGATGGAGGTGAAGGCGAAGGCGGAGGCGGAGAGGGAGGTGGAGGTGGAGGTGGATAAGAGGTGGAGGTGGAGATGGAGGTGGAGGTGAAGGTGGAGAAGAGGTGGAGGTGGAGGTGGAGGTGAAGGTGAAGGTGAAGGTGAAGGGGGAGGTGGAGGTGAAGGTGAAGGTGAAGGTGGAGATGGAGGCAGAGGCAGAGGCAGAGGCGGAGGCAGAGGTGGAGGTGAAGGTGGAGGTGGAGGTGGAGGTGGAGGGGGAGATGGAGGCGCAGGTGGAGGTGGAGGTGAAGGTGGAGATGGAGATGGAGATGGAGATGGAGATGGAGATGGAGATGGAGGTGGAGATGGAGATGGAGATGGAGATGGAGATGGAGGCGGAGGAGGAGGTGGAGGTGGAGGTGGAGATGGAGCTGAAGGTGGAGATGGAGGTGGAGGTGGAGGTGGAGGTGGAGGTGGAGATGGAGATGGAGATGGAGATGGAGATGGAGGTGAAGGCGGAGGCGGAGAGGGAGGTGGAGGTGGAGGTGAAGGTGGAGAAGAGGTGGAGGTGGAGGTGAAGGTGAAGGTGGAGAAGAGGTGGAGGTGGAGGTGGAGAAGAGGTGGAGGTGGAGAAGAGGTGGAGATGGAGATGGAGGTGGAGATGGAGGTGGAGGTGGAGGTGGAGGTTCAACAGTTTTGAACTCATCTCTCTGTTTCAGCTGGAATAAATAGTTGCCTCCATGAAACCTGCTGGCTCTCCAGTAGATGTGGTTCCACCTCGTGTCCTGAAGGACGTCTTTCCTTCAATCTGACATATTATGCTGAAAATAATAAACTGCAGTTTAACCTCGGCTGTAGTCCCGCGTGCCTTCAAACACGCTGCTGTACAGCCAATTCTGAAAAAACCAGGTCTTGTTCTGTTATTCTATCTATTTTAGCTTCTTGATTTTAATGTGTCGTTTATTGTAGTCTTTTATTTGTTTTTTTTTTTGGTTGGTTGTAATGACATGTTTTAAAAACGCTTTACAAATAAAGTGGAAGGAAGGAAGGAAGGAAGGAAGGAAGGAAGGAAGGAAGGAAGGAAGGAAGGAAGGCTCCTCTCCTGTAGAACCAGCTTCCACTTTTTATCCGTGAGGCAGACACCTTGTGTAGTTTTAAGAATAGACTTAAAAGTTTCCTTTTTACACAATCCTATAGTCAGGGTTAGCTTGAGTTCTCCTGATCCATCCCTTTAGTTATGCTGCTATAGGCTTAGACTGCTGGAGGACATACTGTCCACATGTCTTCACTCTGCTGTCTCTCTTTACTCTCCATGTTTGTATTGATTGTTATTGCTGTCATTAACTGTGTCAGGATCTCAGCAGCTGGTCAGTGGTGTTGTTGTTTTGGACTAATTGTCATTGCAGGGCATGGCAGCAGCTGCAGGTGTGGCTCGTTACCCAGCTCTCCTGACCTGGGTATTTAAGCAGAGGAGGAACTGGAGACAGATGCCAGTTTGTTCCACAACTTATCGTGGTAACGTGTGGCCTGAGCTTGTGTTTTGATAATAATAAACTTATCTGTGAGTTAACCTGCCCTCTCCTTCCCTTCCTCTAGTCCCGTTGCCTGGAGCGTCCCTCCAGGATTGAGGGCCTCTGCGCTGGCCGTCTGCCGTGCCNATACAGTGGGGCAAAAAAGTATTTAGTCAGCCACCAATTGTGTAAGTTCTCCCACTTAAAAAGATCAGAGAGGCCTGTAATTTTCATCATAGGTATACCTCAACTATGAGAGACAAAATGAGGAAAAAAAATCCAGAAAATCACATTGTCTGATTTTTAAAGAATTTATTTGCAAATTATGGTGGAAAATAAGTATTTGGTCACCTACAAACAAGTAAGATTTCTGGCTTTCACAGACCTGTAACTTCTTTAAGAGGCTCCTCGGTCCTCCACTCGTTACCTGTATTAATGGCACCTGTGTGAACTCGTTATCAGTATAAAAGACACCTGTCCACAACCTCAAACAGTCACGCTCCAAACTCCACTATGGCCAAGACCAAAGAGCTGTCAAAGGACACCAGAAACAAAATTGTAGACCTTCACCAGGCTGGGAAGACTGAATCTGCAATAGGTAAGCAGCTTGGTGTGAAGAAATCAACTGTGCAATTATTAGAAAATGGAAGACATACAAGACCACTGATAATCTCCCTCGATCTGGGGCTCCACGCAAGATCTCACCCCGTGGGGTCAAAATGATCACAAGAACGGAGAGCAAAAATCCCAGAACCACACGGAGGGACCTAGTGAATGACCTGCAGAGAGCTGGGACCAAAGTAACAAAGGCTACCATCAGTAACACACTACGCCGCCAGGGACTCAAATCCTGCAGTGCCAGACATGTCCCCCTGCTGAAGCCAGGACACGTCCAGGCCCGTCTGCGGTTTGCTAGAGAGCATTTGGATGATCCAGAAGAGGATTGGGAGAACATCATATGGTCAGATGAAACCAAAATAGAACTTTTTGGTAGAAACTCAACTTGTCGTGTTTGGAGGGGAAAGAATGCTGAGTTGGATCCAAAGAACACCATACCTACTGTAAAGCATGGGGGTGGAAACATCATGCTTTGGGGCTGTTTTTCTGCAAGGGGACCAGGACGACTGATCCGTGTAAAGGAAAGAATGAATGGGGCCATGTATCGTAAGATTTTGAGTGAAAACCTCCTTCCATCAGCAAGGGCATTGAAAATGAGACGTGGCTGGGTCTTTCAGCATGACAATGATCCCAAACACACCGCCCGGGCAACGAAGGAGTGGCTTCGTAAGAAGCATTTCAAGGTCCTGGAGTGGCCTAGCCAGTCTCCAGATCTCAACCCCATAGAAAATCTCTGGAGGGAGTTGAAAGTCCGTGTTGCCCAGCGTCAGCCCCAAAACATCACTGCTCTAGAGGAGATCTGCATGGAGGAATGGGCCAAAATACCAGCAACAGTGTGTGAAAACCTTGTGAAGACTTACAGAAAACGTTTGACCTCTGTCATTGCCAACAAAGGCTATATAACAAAGTATTGAGATTAACTTTTGTTATTGACCAAATACTTATTTTCCACCATATTTGCAAATAAATTCTTTAAAAATCAGACAATGTGATTTTCTGGATTTTTTTTCCTCATTTTGTCTCTCATAGTTGAGGTATACCTATGATGAAAATTACAGGCCTCTCTGATCTTTTTAAGTGGGAGAACTTACACAATTGGTGCCTGACTAAATACTTTTTTGCCCCACTGTATAGCCATCTTGAACAGCACCTGGGGGACAGTTGCAGGCTTCAGTATCTTGCCCAAAGATACTTCGACACGTAACCTCTTGCTGGGACTCGGGATCGAGCTCTGGTCTCCCAATCGGAGGATGACCTTCTTCGCAACAGACTACTGCTACCCCGAGGCAGCGGCGGGTTCAGTATCTTGCACAAGGATACTTTAACGTAGCTTGCCAGCACTGGGGATCGAACCCGCCGTCTTTTGATTGCCCCATAATTGAGAAGCACTGGATTAGACCCAAACCACACAGACCACACTCCTCAGACAGTTTTAAACCTGCAGCTCTGAGATCCATGAATAATGACTCCTACAGTATATGCATGGAGGTGGAGGTGGAGGTGGAGGTGGAGGTGGAGGTGGAGGTGGAAATGGAGATGGAGGTGCAGGTGGAGGTGGAGATGGAGCTGAAGGTGGAGATGGAGGTGGAGGTGGAGGTGGAGGTGGAGGTGGAGATGGAGATGGAGGTGGAGGTGGAGATGGAGATGGAGGTGGAGGTGGAGGTGGAGGTGGAGGTGGAGGTGGAGGTGGAGGTGGAGATGGAGATGGAGATGGAGATGGAGATGGAGGTGAAGGCGGAGGCGGAGAGGGAGGTGGAGGTGGAGGTGAAGGTGGATAAGAGGTGGAGGTGGAGGTGAAGGTGGAGGTGAAGGTGAAGGTGAAGGTGGAGGTGGAGGTGGAGGTGGAGATGGAGATGGAGATGGAGGCGGAGGCAGAGGTGGAGGTGGAGGTGAAGGTGGAGGTGGAGGTGGAGGGGGAGATGGAGGCGCAGGTGGAGGTGGAGGTGAAGGTGGAGATGGAGGTGGAGGTGGAGGTGGAGATGGAGATGGAGATGGAGGTGAAGGTGGAGGTGGAGGTGGAGGTGAAGGTGAAGGGGGAGATGGAGGCGCAGGTGAAACTGGAGGTGAAGGTGGAGGTGGAGATGGAGATGGAGATGGAGATGGAGGTGGAGGTGGAGGTGGAGGTGGAGGTGGAGGTGGAGATGGAGAAGAGGTGGAGGTGAGGTGGAGGTGGAGGTGGAGAAGAGGTGGAGGTGGAGAAGAGGTGGAGGTGGAGGTGAAGGTGGAGAAGAGGTGGAGGTGGAGGTGGAGAAGAGGTGGAGGTGGAGAAGAGGTGGAGGTGGAGGTGGAGGTGGAGGTGGAGAAGAGGTGGAGGTGGAGGTGGAGAAGAGGTGGAGGTGGAGAAGAGGTGGAGGTGGAGGTGGAGGTGGAGGTGGAGGTGGAGATGGAGATGGAGATGGAGATGGAGGTGAAGGCGAAGGCGGAGGCGGAGAGGGAGGTGGAGGTGGAGGTGGATAAGAGGTGGAGGTGGAGATGGAGGTGGAGGTGAAGGTGGAGAAGAGGTGGAGGTGGAGGTGGAGGTGAAGGTGAAGGTGAAGGTGAAGGTGAAGGTGGAGGTGGAGGTGGAGGTGGAGGTGAAGGTGGAGAAGAGGTGGAGGTGGAGGTGGAGGTGGAGGTGGAGGTGGAGATGGAGAAGAGGTGGAGGTGGAGAAGAGGTGGAGGTGGAGAAGAGGTGGAGGTGGAGGTGGAGGTGGAGGTGGAGGTGAAGGTGGAGAAGAGGTGGAGGTGGAGGTGGAGAAGAGGTGGAGGTGGAGGTGAAGGTGGAGAAGAGGTGGAGGTGGAGAAGAGGTGGAGGTGGAGGTGAAGGTGAAGGGGGAGATGGAGGCGCAGGTGAAACTGGAGGTGAAGGTGGAGATGGAGATGGAGATGGAGATGGAGGTGGAGGTGGAGATGGAGATGGAGATGGAGGCGGAGGTGGAGGTGGAGATGGAGATGGAGGTGGAGGTGGAGGTGGAGGTGAAGGTGGAGGTGAAGGTGGAGAAGAGGTGGAGGTGGAGGTGGAGAAGAGGTGGAGGTGGAGAAGAGGTGGAGGTGGAGATGGAGAAGAGGTGGAGAAGAGGTGGAGGTGGAGGTGGAGAGGAGGTGGAGGTGGAGAAGAGGGGGAGGTGGAGGTGGAGGTGGAGATGGAGAAGAGGTGGAGGTGGAGAAGAGGTGGAGGTGGAGGTGGAGGTGGAGGTGGAGGGGGAGATGGAGGCGCAGGTGGAGGTGGAGGTGAAGGTGGAGATGGAGGTGGAGATGGAGGTGGAGGTGGAGGTGGAGGAGAGGTGGAGGTGGAGGTGAAGGTGAAGGTGAAGGTGAAGGTGAAGGTGAAGGTGGAGGTGGAGATGGAGGTGGAGGTGGAGATGGAGATGGAGGTGGAGGTGAAGGTGGAGGTGGAGATGGAGATGGAGATGGAGATGGAGATGGAGGTGGAGGTGGAGGTGGAGAAGAGGTGGAGGTGGAGGTGAAGGTGAAGGTGAAGGTGAAGGTGAAGGTGGAGGTGGAGGTGAAGGTGAAGGTGGAGGTGAAGGTGGAGATGGAGGTGGAGGTGGAGGTGGAGGTGGAGGTGGAGATGGAGATGGAGGCGGAGATGGAGATGGAGATGGAGATGGAGATGGAGATGGAGGCGGAGGCGGAGGCGGAGGTGGAGGTGGAGGTGGAGAAGAGGTGGAGGTGGAGGTGGAGATGGAGAAGAGGTGGAGAAGAGGTGGAGGTGGAGGTGGAGAAGAGGTGGAGGTGGAGGTGGAGGTGGAGGTTCAACAGTTTTGAACTCATCTCTCTGTTTCAGCTGGAATAAATAGTTGCCTCCATGAAACCTGCTGGCTCTCCAGTTGATGTGGTTCCACCTCGTGTCCTGAAGGACGTCTTTCCTTCAATCTGACATATTATGCTGAAAATAATAAACTGCAGTTTAACCTCGGCTGTAGTCCCGCGTGCCTTCAAACACGCTGCTGTACAGCCAATTCTGAAAAAACCAGGTCTTGTTCTGTTATTCTATCTGTTTTAGCTTCTTGATTTTAATGTGTCGTTTATTGTAGTCTTTTATTTATGTTTTTTTTGGTTGGTTGTAATGACATGTTTTAAAAACGCTTTACAAATAAAGTGGAAGGAAGGAAGGAAGGAAGGAAGGAAGGAAGGAAGGAAGGAAGGAAGGAAGGCTCCTCTCCTGTAGAACCAGCTTCCACTTTTTATCCGTGAGGCAGACACCTTGTGTAGTTTTAAGAATAGACTTAAAACTTTCCTTTTTACACAATCCTATAGTCAGGGTTAGCTTGGGTTCTCCTGATCCATCCCTTTAGTTATGCTGCTATAGTCTTAGACTGCTGGAGGACATACTGTCCACATGTCTTCACTCTGTTGTCTCTCTTTACTCTCCATGTTTGTATTGATTGTTATTGCTGTCATTAACTGTGTCAGGATCTCAGCAGCTGGTCAGTGGTGTTGTTGTTTTGGACTAATTGTCATTACAGGGCGTGGCAGCAGCTGCAGGTGTGGCTCGTTACCCAGCTCTCCTGACCTGGGTATTTAAGCAGAGGAGGAACTGGAGACAGATGCCAGTTTGTTCCACAACTTATCGTGGTAACGTGTGGCCTGAGCTTGTGCTTTGATAATAATAAACGTATCTGTGAGTTAACCTGCCCTCTCCTTCCCTTCCTCTAGTCCCGTTGCCTGGAGCGTCCCTCCAGGATTGAGGGCCTCTGCGCTGGCCGTCTGCCGTGCCATCAGGTGGACTTTTCTGTCACGGGTTCCTGAGGTCGTGTCTCCACACGACCATCCCCCCTGTCTGGCTCCCTGTCTGTCTCTGGTCCCCTCTGGAATCTACACCTGCCTCAGAACTACTGCTTGCTGTCACCCCTGCCCTTAACTCCTCTCGTGGACTCATCATCTCACTCTGGATCTACCCCCACCATCACTGCCTCTGGATCACCACCACCACTGCTGGTTCCTGGATACCTCCTCAGACTCTCCAGCACCTCGCCCTCTGTAAGTTCACTGAGCACATTCCCAGCACACTGCAGCTTATTACTGTATATCACCACTGGAAATACCTGCCACTAACCTGTCTCTCCTCCACTGCCAGGACTCCTCCCGAGCCCAGCACCAGTTCCAGTTCTCCCTCCTCCAGCTTTGCACATTTCCGTACTGTTATCTGTACTTTGCACTGTAAATATTAAACCACTAAATCTGATTCCCTGGTCCTGTGTGTTGGTCTGGAGTTATGGTTACTATTGGAGTTCGAACAAACCTTAAAACCATGACAAACTGTTTCTCTGTTTATCTTTCTATAGACATGACGACTGGCCAAAATCCATCGGCGTTTGTCTCTTTCCTGTCAGCTCAGACCCCAGTCGGCATCCTGAGCTGGGTTCTGGTTCTGGTTCTGGTTCTGCTAGAGGTTTCTTCCTGTTAAAAGGGAGTCGTTCCTTTCCACTGTCTCCAATCGTGCTGCTCAGGATGGAGGATTGTGCTGAAATAACAATTCAGCCCAATCGGCTGGTTCCTTAGATAGAAAATGTTTTATTATTAACTGGTTGATTTTTCTGTGAAGTGCCTTGAAATGACTTTGTTATGAACTGGAACTTTATAAATAAATAAACTTGAAAGTGGAGATGAAGATGGAGGTAGAGGCACAAGTTGAGACAGAGACTTTTATATATTTTATCAATCTAAGGTGTCCAGTGTCCTTTTTTATGCAGTTGTGTGTTTGGAGAGGGCGGGGGTGGGGGTGGGGTGGGGGGGGTGGAGCTACTGAGGTTGAACCAGATCATTAAAAAGGCGGGCTCAGTGGTTGGACTATGCCTGGATGTGGTGGAGGTGATGGAGCAGATGCTACTAACAAAGATAAAAGTAATCCTGTCCAACCAGAGACACCTCCCTGAACTACCTGGGCAATTTGTCTTCTAGGAGAAAGGTGATTTCCTGTCTTTTGGGAGGTAGCATACTGCCTTTCTATCCTGTGGAGACACATTGCCTAGAGGAGTCTTCATATTGGAATGGAATGCCTCAGGTCTTCAAACTGTAATTCACCTATATAGTTACTGTATGTCATTTTAGCCTGAGTTTAAAGAGAGTTTGGACACTGAGAGATCCTGACAGGCTCTCCATAGCAAAATATCCAGGAAATTAAAGTTTACATATTTGGGTTTTTTTTCCAACTGGTTGATATAGTTCAAACTCATCAGTAAAACATTGTGTCTGAGATGAATTCTGAGTGACTTTTTCAAACCTGAAAAATCACCCCAGTAACTGCAACACAAGCATCATCTCTATGGCAACCAGCCCAATGAGAAAAGAGAGGGTGGTTGTCTTTGTTTTCTTGTTGGTGTTAAACAAACTTGACATCAAGACTTTCCACTTGAAATGAATATCTCAACAGGTGGTGAAGAGCTGTGACAGGTGCTGGAGGATAGACCATTACCCAAAGATCACATGCATCTTATTTAGACAAAGAGCAGAGTGAACTGTAGCCCTGAGAGTGAGGGCCCATCAGTACAAAGGTGTGTGTCAGCAGACGGCAGCTGCTGGATGGGTGACGGAGCACCCGGTTTACTTTAGGGGGACAAAGAGGAGCATCAGGCCAGTGTCAACGTGTGTAATCCCTTTACAAGTCAAAGGGCGAGATGCAGACAAAGACAGAACAATATGACATCATCAGTGACTGTGAGTCAGCTCCACCTTAACACTAATGCTGTTTATTCAAACATGTGACAGAGTGAGACTGGACTCTGGCTGCAGGACGAGCAGCTCTACATGTCTTCATTCTGTACAGCACAAGCTGAGATTAAAGGAACACAAGCTAGAGAGACAACATGCACCAACATGAAATGATACATGCAATTATCAGATTTAAACTCTGTTTATTTATCAATAAATATCCAAATTTTCGATATGAATTCTGAATGTCTTAAAGCCTGGTGGTTAAAAAGGTTTGTGAGTCATTTTTCCTTCTAACGAACCTGTAAACCATAAACTAAACATCTAAACTCACGAGATAAATGATGTGTAAAACAATGTTCTCACTGATGGAACATTTTAATATGATTCTATAAACAGAACCTCTGAGCTGATGGTGCTACTTGACCCTTTACATCAGACTTCTTCTGTCAGCAGGAGACTCGATGGTCAATGACACACTGGATTACTCTGTTTTAAGCTAATTGATCTAGTGAACTACTTTCAACCCACTAACACAATCTGACCTACAGTCTGATTAGCTACAGCTGACACTGTTTATTAGTAAAGGCTCCCAGATGAGAACAACATGAACATAATAATATTAAGATGATTCCTTGATCATGTAAAGTAGATCCAGTAGACTAGAGGAGAAACAACCCCACGGTTTATCAGATTAGAGGGATTTTCCCTCCTCACTTTACAGTCTGTCTCAAGTTAGAAATCCCTCACTGTCTTCTGTCTGAAGACGAGGATCAGGACATGAGCTGCATTGTGTCTTTAGAAAGAATCATTTTTAACAAACTGAGGAATCTTAACACTACAGAGTTGTTTTTGTTTGTTTTATTACTTTACTGTCTTGAAGGAAAGACACAAAACGTTTCTTCTTCTTTTTTCCAATTCCATTCTTTTTTACTATGTATGGTCACTAAGGTCAACTTGGACTTAACAGCATGTTCCACCAGTTAGAAGGTTTGAGACCAGATCTCATGACCAGGTGAGGGTTTAAACATAGACTAGTAATCTGCTGCTGAGAGAGGAGCACAGCAACCTCCCTGAGCAGAATCCAGTTACCATCACAGTGGCAGACATCCAAGAAAGAGGCCCACCAGGCCCAGACATGATCCACGCCTACTGGCTAAAGAAACTCACAGCACTCCAAAGAGCAAACGGGGCATTGATTCCCTGATCCACACCACCAGGATCTACAGCAATGATACCGGGATGTCAGTCGGGCTTGAAAACTGTAGTAGGATGGTCACAAAGCGAGGCAAGGTAGTCCACACTGAAGGGGTCTCACTCCCGGAGGGAACAATAACAGACATTGAGGACAGTTACAAGTACCTGGGAAGACCACAGGCAAATGTCAACCTTGAGCAGGCAACAAGGGAAACAGCAACAGCCAAATACCTACGAGTGAGACAAGTCCTAAGAAGCCAGCTCAATGGAATGAACAAATCCAAGGCAATAAACAGTTATGCCCTGCCAGTGATCAGATACCCTGCAGGAATAATAAGATGGCCAAAGGATGAGATACAGACCACAGATGTTAAGACACGAAAGCTTCTCACCATGCACGGCGGGTTCCATCCCAAATCCAGCACCCTGAGACTGTACGCACGCCGTAAGGAAGGAGGCAGAGGACTAATGAGCGTGAGAGCCACCATCCAGGATGAACATCAAAGCTCCATAAATACATCCAGGACAAGGCCTCAACGGATGATGTACTCAGTGAATGCCTGAGACAATGGCAAGATGAGGAGGTGCTGGAGGTGGAACCATCATGGGAGGACAAGCCCCTACATGGGATGTACCACCGGAACATAACTGAAGTGGCTGACCTCAAGAAATCCTAACAATGGCTGGAGAGGACCGGCCTACAGGACACCACAGAGACACTCATCCTGGCAGCACAGGAGCAGGCTCTAAACACCAGAGCGACAGAGGCCCAGATCTACCACACCAGACAAGACCCAAGGTGTAGGCTGTGCAAAGAGTCATCTGAGACAATCCAGCACATAACAGCAGGGTGTAAAATGCTGGCAGGGAAAGCATACATGGAACGTCATAACTAAGTGGCTGGTATAGTATACAGAAACATCTGTGTGGGCTGGAAACCCCAAGGTCAAAGACACTGCCCAAGTGGCGAGAGGGGAATTTACATTTTTTTCATATATATAATAATATACATTATTATATATATTATAATACAGACTCAACTTCTGAATTCTTATAATAATATATATATTATTGTTTTAAACCTTCTGACCTTCTACTGTTTGCTTTGTGTCCTTTTTATCTTTAAATTCTTGTTTTAAACAATTTTAAGCTATTTAAATAAATAATTCAGCTATTATTGTAAATGTCAGCTTTGCATAAACATCTTTAGCAGACTTAAGCTAATGAATTCAACTAATTTAAGGTCTTTCAGCTGGACTTCAGCTTCATTAAACTAATTCACATTAATCATGACCATCACACAGATGAGTTAATACCTACATCATGCAGGTAACATGCATGTTATAAATGTAAGTCTTTTAACAGCTTGCTACTTCCAATCTGTCAGTTAAAGAAAACAAGATGAGAACTCATGAAGCTGAATCTTAATCAGAAGCAGTGCTAGATTATTTACCCTCTCACCTGCCTGTCATTCTGCTCCTACCTGCCCTCGATGTGGTCAAACAAATGTTGCCAGCGGTCGTTAACGTCCTTCAGCGTGTCTTTGGTCTCCGTTTCCTTGGTCTTGTTGCTGGCTGTGATGAGTTGTTCTCCAAGTTGCTTCAGGTGGGTTTTATTCTCGCTGAACAAGTTAATCTCCTCCATACAGTCCTAATGAAGACACATGGTAAACTTACTGAATAATTATGGTACATACAGTCACTCTTTTATCTAAACCTCAGATGTATCAAATTATTCCTCAGTTTTATAAATAAACTGTTCAAACTCTTAAACACAAGAGATGAAGCAGTGATGTGTCAATACAACATGAGACAAGTGTGAATGTTCATCAGAATATCTGTAAAGAGACTGTTTCAGGGTCAAACTTCAAACATCAAGGATTCACAACAACAGACCTTATTTTTCCACCCTGCAGTTAATCACAGACTTACCAAGAAAAGATGCTACGAGTTCATTATATCTGATAAACAGCACAGCTGTTTGAAAACCAGCCACTCACACCTTCTAACCATCTCTTCTAAGTTCTGCACAAAACTAAAACATTCAAATCAAATCCACAACTACTTGATTAATCCTCCTGATAACTCCTGAAATACATGATGTAACTGGGGGTCTTTACAGGTTCAGGGGTTTGAAGACTTTCTACCTCTTTAAGCATCCAGTGAACTGAAAGAGCAGACGATGTCCAAACCACACATTCACTCACTTCACATCTGATATTTAACCCTTAATGACCCCTGGGACATTGTTTTGTGCACGCAGGTGTTTTTTTGAATAACTTTGGCTGCGC
>SSNP01000360.1:223148-244979 GCA_006937955.1 Pachypanchax playfairii
CTCAGATGTATCAAATTATTCCTCAGTTTTATAAATAAACTGTTCAAACTCTTAAACACAAGAGATGAAGCAGTGATGTGTCAATACAACATGAGACAAGTGTGAATGTTCATCAGAATATCTGTAAAGAGACTGTTTCAGGGTCAAACTTCAAACATCAAGGATTCACAACAACAGACCTTATTTTTCCACCCTGCAGTTAATCACAGACTTACCAAGAAAAGATGCTACGAGTTCATTATATCTGATAAACAGCACAGCTGTTTGAAAACCAGCCACTCACACCTTCTAACCATCTCTTCTAAGTTCTGCACAAAACTAAAACATTCAAATCAAATCCACAACTACTTGATTAATCCTCCTGATAACTCCTGAAATACATGATGTAACTGGGGGTCTTTACAGGTTCAGGGGTTTGAAGACTTTCTACCTCTTTAAGCATCCAGTGAACTGAAAGAGCAGATGATTTCCAAACCACACATTCACTCACTTCACATCTGATATTTAACCCTTAATGACCCCTGGGACATTGTTTTGTGCACGCAGGTGTTTTTTTGAATAACTTTGGCTGCGCAACTGCAATTCTTTTATTTTTTTCCCGAGATGTGCGTTTTTGGAGAAGTTTATCAAAAATATATATATTTTTCTCTTTCTCGATTTAAAATATTGCCTATTGAACATTGTAACATAGAGGTCCCTCTGTCATTTTTTTGTGTCATTGACTCCCATTCAAACAGGTCTAAATATCACCATGTTTTTAATTCTGTCGTTCTTGCTCCAGCCAGTAGAGACTCAAATTGTACTTTTTACTGTTTTCCACCAGAATGAGTGATTTCTCTACAAACGGCGGGGAACTGATGAAAGATGAATTTCAATTATTTACATTTTTGGTTTTAGTGTTTTTTAGAGATGTCATACATTAGTGTGCATGTATGATTTCACATTTTTTGTGAATTTTGTTTCTACAGTCTGCAGCATCATTTTCCTAATTGACCATTTTATATGTATTTTGTGTGTGTGATTGTGCACACAACAAAACAATTCATAAGTATTTAGAGGAAAGATGTTTCTGTGCTTTTTGGGTGGTGTGGGGGTGGTGGGATGTGGTGGGCTTCACATGCTTCAGCAGAAAACTATTATTTTCAGTAAAACCGAGCCATAACTAAATAAATAAGGAAAATTCTGTTGGATATTGTTATAGAGACAGTTACAAAGGATATGCAGTGATCAAAGCTCATGAAAGCACATCAACAAGAAAACAACAGCTTAAGCTTCAAAGGTGCAACATTTTTGCAAAAACAAATTCCTGCAGGACTGAATTTGTTTATACAAGTGTCCCTACTACAAAGTTTAGTTACATGACTCAGATCGGNGATTCTTCTCTTTCCACCTCAAAGATGACACGTCACCTGAACCTAGCACAAGCCTCTGAGCTTTATGAAGAGCTGGATGGTCAGGATGCACCAGAACCCTCCAGCAATGAAAGCTTCTTGTCAGAGGATGACTATGGAAGACAAAACATTTGTCCTGGGCTGGGGGTCTGATCCTGAGGATGAAGATGAAGTGAAGTGGACGTGTATGAAGAAATGGACATTGTGAGTGAATAGTTGAAAATCCATGAAGGATCATTACCTTCTTCTCAGAACATCATCTGGTCCCACTAGAGCCTTTACTCTCGCCCAGGAGAGATACTGTGTCCCGGTATCACTCGATACGGCGTGAGCCGCGTGGAAAACATTGATTGATTGATTGATTGATTGATTGATTGATTGATTGATTGATTGATTGATTGATTGATTGATTGATTGATTGATTGATTGATTGATTGATTGAAGGGATCTGAAACCATGAAAGCTGAAAAAAAACCTGAAATTAAATGGGTTAAATCTCAAAAATATACAAATATTGTATTATGTTTTGAGAGGAATGAAGCTAAGGATCGGATTTGTGCAAAAAAAGATGTGACTTATTAAATATTATATAATTTTATATACACCTTTTTAATCTTGGACATTGTTTTGTACCGAGGATCTCCAGTGTTGCATTTATTTGAGGGTCCATTAAGGGTTAATTACATCGTTACATTAATTACAATCATTGGAGATCAGTGAACTTTCTGATGTTAAAGCAGAACTAAGTAAGTTTTGCTCTCGCTCTCCCCCTACTGGTCCCCTGTGAAAGCTCACTGTCGTAACGTTCCCCCGCCGCCGCCGCCCCCCCAACAACAACGCGCAGAGAACGCTTTTGCAAGAAGAAAGAAAAACAAAACCAAGAAAATGTCTCGACAGGTGAGTATTATTGTCATCTTTGCGCTCCTAAGGGTGGCGTTGCTAACAACGGCAAGGGCTTCATGCTTGTATTTATGTACGTGAGTGTGAGTGCCGTAAAGCAGGTTTGTTCTCGCGAGATTAGTCGGGTCCGATCCACTGAAAGTTGCAAGTGCTGCTTTCAGGACACAGACCCCGGAGGGAGGGGAGGGACCCACGAATCACCCCGCCAAGTCCTTGTTTACCCCCACAGGGACTCTAGAAAACATTTATTGAGGTGAAAAAACTTACTTAGTTCTGCTTTAAAGTCTGTTTACTTCTAATAAAACGTTGTATTTGTGTTTTTTGCTGCATCCTCACACCTTTTTGAGTTTTTCCACCATCTCTTCAATCTTGAGATGTGAGTTGTGTGGCACGTTGTTCTCCATCTGTGTGAGCCACTCACAAAGCTCCTTGTTCTTCTCATTGAAGATGATCCACGCGTTCAGACGATCAGCAATCTCTTGTTTATGCAGAGACACCTGAAGTAGAGAAGATTGAAGAGGAGCTAGAATATATTGATATTTCACATTATTCCAACCCTTCGCTTAGAAATCTGTTACATGTATTTAGTTTTGAATAATTCGTTTTAATCCTGACGCTCCATCTTTTGTCCTGCTCGTCTTTAGTATTTTAAACTTTCACAGCATATAGGGCCATTTTCTGGTCAGCAGCTCTTCATTAGTACAAAATGATTCAGGTGTAGTATTTCAGTACAAATGAGGACTATATAAAACCAATGGTAAGATTTTATCATATGTCTATCACAGACATTGAAAGCTGTTAAATAGCAGGATAAAAAACCTTTAAAGATCAGGGGTCTCATTTATAAAACTTGCTTACGCACAAAACAGGGTCAGAAAACTGCGTGAGCAACTTTCCACGCAAACGTTGGGATTCATAAAAAAAAAACATAGCGGAAGAACATGCGCAACTTTAAGTTGTCTAAGAACCTGCTGACGCACATTTTGGACATGGAGAACACCTGCAGTGCTGCTGCTGAGAAGGATAAAATTATTGTACTGCTTTGTGCACACACAGAACAACAACAACCCCCCCCCCCACACACACACACACACACAGACACAGACACATGTTTGTTTTGTTATCCTTATGGGGACCGTCCATTGACTTCCATTGATTTTAGTAACTAGATTTATACCTAACCCAAACCCTTTTACTAACCTTAACAATTACTGATCTATAACTAACCCTAAGACTAACTAAAACTCTATTCACACCATACCTATAAACCTAACCCCTAACCCTAAAAAGGGGAGTCCCCCTCATGGGGACCAGGCTTCGGTCCCCACAAGAACCCTCGGACCCCAGAAAGATAGTAAAAGTCAGGAAACGGGTCCTCAGGAGGTCAGAAATACAAACCCACACACACACACACACACACACACACACACACACACACACACAGTCCCTCAGACCTATTGAACATTTAAATACTCCACCATGTTCTAACCAAATATCTCTAGCAGTGATTGATGTGAGAGGAGGAGCTGCACCTCCATCTATCATGTATGATGTCATCTGATTATCTGTCCTTCAGTAATAGATTTTGACTCCAGTTTGTGCTCTTATATAATAATGTGTGGAACACAATCAGGAGGCCAGTGGTTGTTTTCAGCCACATTTCATCTGGAAGAACTAAACTATAGTTGGATTACTGCTTTAGAACCTCTACAATAACCTGAAAGTACGTTAGTTTAAGTGTCCTTAACAGAGTTGAAAAAGAAACTAGCTTTTTGTTTCTATAACAAATGCATAAACTTTAAACCACCGACAGTCAAGATCAGTTGTAACACTAGAGACTCCCAGTCAGTAAACAAACAAACTACGAGCAAAGTGACTGGTTTGAATCAGAAGATCTGAGACAGTGAAGCATAAGAGATACAATCAAATCAACTTCACTCAGACTGCTGCTCACAAGAACAGAAGTGGGAAGAGGGTGAATTTGGTTTCAACAGACTAACCTTGAAGCAAAGCTCCTCCCACTGACAGTGCAGGTGCTCCACCTGCTCCTGCAGCAGCAAGATGTCATCTCCAATGATGTACTGAGACACATCCATTTTCATGGTTCTCAGTTCAGTCAGGCTCTCAGCCCAGTTCTCCAGGACGTCCTCGTTCTCCTGCATACCATAACACACAGAGAACCACAACAAACCGTCAAGACCCTCCTCCACATGCAACTACTGTCCCTCCGCTTAGTCCTCCTCTCATTCTGTCACTCTTTTCTGTTTTTTCCCCGCCCCAAGAGAGGATTATGGGCTGCAGGCTGGGTGGGGGGAGGGGTGTCTGTGGGGGAGGAGATACAGGATAAAGGCTCTGGTGGGTCAGAGAGGAAGGGTTGGATCTTAAACTTGACTTTCTTATAGGACATTTTTACAGACTTAAACAGTCTTAAAAGTGTTTTACCTTTTCATTTCATGTTTTAAAAAATGTTTACAAAAAACAACACTATACATATTTTTTATTTTTGTGCTTTACCCACAGCATCAAATATTATGGATTTACAGTTATGGTAAATGGCGTGTACTTGTATAGCGCTTTACTCAGGTACTACGACCCCCAAAGAGCTTCACACTACAGCTTTTTGTCATTCACCCATTCACACACACACACACACGTTTGGTGATGATGAACTACACACATGTTGTAGCCACAGCTGTCCTGGGACACACCCTGACAGAGGTGAGGCTGTCAGACACCACCGGACCCTCCGACCACCATCAAACAGGCAAAGCGGGTTAAGTGTCTTGCCCAAGGACACAACGGCCAGACGATCTTTTTTTTTTCTCTGGGCAGAGCGGGGATTCGAACCAGCAAACTTCTGGTTACAAGACGATCCGCTCTACCGCCTGAGCACCAACTAAAAACTCACCAGATCTACTGTATGTGTAGCCCCGTAAAAAAATAAAAAACAGTCCACATATTTATTACAGGATTAACCAACTAAAGACCGTTTCGTCAAACAATTTTTAAACAGCTCTAACTGTTCAGGCCAGAGTCGTCACGGTTGCTAGGTGACAGCACATTCACCGGGGTGGGGGCGGGAGTTCATCTGAAGGCTAGACCTGTCCCAATTCACAGCCGGTCTACCGGGTCGAAGAAGTACACGGCCCACGTTGACTGGGTAGACTGGGTCCTTCGAAGTATGCAGACCCTGAATTTGGACAGAGCCATCTGAAACTGCTCCAGTTGAAACTGTCTATAAAAGAGGCGGGACATCTGGTATAATATTTTCAGCTTATTGGAGGACGCACCAGCAAGTGTCTATCATGATTTGTCTTTAGCTAATCACAGTAAATCAAGTTCTTATAAATCCATTCGGTAGTAAAACACACACATTGTTACCAAGAAATACACAAAGTTCTTAACTTTGATCATTTTACAACAAAGAAATCGTCTCTAGTCCTAAAACAGATTCAATAACTGATTTTATGTGTACATAATATATGCTTTACTTTACCTGTCAATCATACCTGAACACCCGCCCCAAAGCACAATGCTGACACATGATTGGTCTGAAAATTTTTGGACCAAAATAGATGGTTTTCAATGGAGCGGTACAAGACGGATTTTTGTGGGTTTGGAAAACTCCAAATCTCTCGAGAATCCGTTTTGCAGTGAAAGGTTAACTAAAACCAGCAACAATGTTGCAATTTTGGTCCCCAATCGAACCGAGTCTACTGGACTATCAGGTGTGAATACAGCCTAAATGTGTATTCAAAAAATAAAAAAACTATTTCCAATACAATCCAATAACTGTGTGTTGTGTGTGACTTTTATATGTAATATTTGACAGCTATTTGTTAGTGAAAAAAAATACATCTCTGTAACTCATTTTATAACTAACATGTGGCCTGATACAAAATAAACACATCATATTTAATTTACATATCAGTGGCTTTATGTTGACTGTACAACACTGAGCTTATGGAAAAAATATGCTTTTGTACAACTTTGGAGAATTTTCTGATAAAATATTCAGTCACAGTTAACATGATGATAAAGATGTCACATGATCACTGAAGTGCAGTCAGCTGTTGATGTCATGTCTGGTTGATGGTCTGAAACCTTTCTAGTTCCAGTAAACAAAAATAAAATGTTTGTGATTTTTTATCTGTTATGATCGCCTGAACAGAGCGTCTGAAATCTGACTGATTTGTGTCGATATCAGACATCTTTTTACTCATAACTGCAAGTTTCAACCCAAGATGATTTTCGTAGAAGTGTTTATGAAAAAGGATTTTGAACAATTGTTTGTGAGTTTGATCAATGTTCTGTAGCGTCTCGACACGTGATGGAAGAAGAACCACTGTTCTGCTCAACAGGTTGCTTTTAGTAGGCAACAAAAACGGTTCCTGGGCTGAAACTGAGCCACAACTACTGCATCAATGTTCTCTCTCTCTCACACACACACACACACGTTTGTTTTGGTATCCTTATGGGGACGGTCCATTGACTTCCATTGATTTTAGTAACTAGATTTATACCTAACCCAAACCCTTTTACTAACCTTAACCATTACTGATCTATAACTAACCCTAAGACTAACTAAAACTCTATTCACACCATACCTATAAACCTAACCCCTAACCCTAAAAGGGGAGTCCCCCTCATGGGGACCAGGCTTCGGTCCCCATGACCGAAACCTGTGGATACCCCAATTGGGCATATATGAAAGCCTCAAAGAAATCTAGAATGCAACCAACCCAGACAAGTGCAGGAGAGAAGAGGAGGAAGAACACAGTCATCACATATGTGGCGGGGGTATCTGAGAAACTACGAAGGATTTTCTCAAAACATAACATCTCTGTACACTTTAAACCTATCAACACTCTCAGACAGAGACTGGTTCACCCCAAGGACAAGTCCCCAAACACAAAGTCAGTGAAGACCTATACATTGTAGAAACCAAACAGCAGCTTCACAAAAGAATGGAACAACACAGAAGAGCGAATACATAAGGACAGGATTCAGCAGTACACCAACACCTCAAGGACAAAGGACACTCTGTCAAGGACAATAATGTCCACATTTTGGACAGGGAAGATAGATGGTTTGAGTGAGGAGTGAAAGAAACCATCTATGTAAAACATGAAAAACCCTCATTAAACAGAGGAGGAGGCCTCAGAATTCATCTTTCAAACACCTACACCGCAGCACTTATGCTCGATTCATACTAACGCAAAGGCAAATATACTCCCACAAGGCAACATACTGACAAAGCCAGTTTCTGTTCATACTACCCCGACCTTGTTGCAAAGAAATTCTCCACCAGGACAGCAGGAGGCGAGTTCCTTACTTAGAAGTCTCCCGGTGGTTTTTGTGTGGTTCCAACCATGAGTGGAACAAATAAAAAGCAGTGACTTTACGCCACTGCTGCCATTCAAGACCTCTTTTAATGTGGACAAATTTGTCTTTAACATTGTCAACACTCGCGCTGTTTACTAAAGGGAAGCTACGTCGTTCTCGAAATGATATTGCGTTGTTTGGCTGACCAATCACAGACATGCGTCATCGGACGCGGCTGTCGGAAAGTTAGAAAATAGAGTGTGACTCCAACCGACCATCCGAGGCAGTTGGAGAGCCCATACGACGTTGTATCATGGAGGTGCGTGTCTCAGACACGTCGGAGCTGCATTAGTATGAATCCAGCTTTAGTCGTCTTCCCAGGCAGTTTTACAGAAACTCACACCTCAAGGCATGCGACCAGGACAGAGGCCAGGCTGGCTTTGATGGGGACCTTGTAGGGTCGTCAGGCTCAATGACCCTATTTGGGAATGAACTGAGGGCTAGTCTGGGCCCCTGACGAGCTACCATTATAAAAACAATGATCTCGTTAGTTGTTCCTAGGTGTGGTCTTTCTGGTTACAGCTTATAAACCTGCTACTCCCAATCCTTACTCCAGAACTGAAGAAGCCTTTTGGATGAAAAATGAAACGTTTTCAAGAAAAACACAACAGTTCAGTTGTTTTTACTAACCTTTTACAAGATAACTACGACCTGACGAATAAGAACCTACAGAAACAAACTTGATAGACAGGGCTTGGAAAAATAAGTACATTCCAAATGTCAGTATTCACCCTATATCAGAGCTAATGGAGTTGACAGAGTGTGGACAAGTGCCACAATCTATGCAGTTAATGGAGAACGTTTACCTTTTGAGGGTTGAGTTATCTTAACGGTGAACTTACCAGGTAAGAAATATCCAGAACTCTCGCTAAATGTGCCTTTTGTAGTCAGATCACAGCCATTAGAAACACCACTCATGGGTTTTAATATAGTGGAAGTGTTGATCAAAAGTAGTCCTGCGCAGGCAGCTTCTAATTTAACTAAGCTACTCGGGGGTGCATTATCTATTCCGGTTGATAATGTGCAGGGCATAATACAATTTATTCAGACCCATAACCAGAACACTGCTCAGGGGCATTTAAGATTGGGCTACAGGGACACAGTAATCTCTGCAGGCAGTATTACTTGGGTAAAGTGTAAGATCCCACCTCAGCTCGGGGCTAGTGAGTCTTTAGTTTTGTTTGAGTCTTTAGAGAGTTGTACGCAGTTGCAACAGTTAGGACTTGGGGAGGCCTTTTAGAAATCCAGCCCGGAAAAAATACCTTATGTCATTATAGCCATTACAGAACCATGCCAAACATATCGTCCAAGCCAAAAAGTCTGCTATAGGTAGTGTCCAGACAATAAAGAAAGTGATTGAAACAGACTTGTTAGTTAATGACGACTTTGAGACAAATACAGTCACTGTGCTTGGACAAAGCCAGTAAAGACTTTGTGGGAACCACCAATTAATTTCAGCCATCTCAGAAAAGAGCAACAGGAGACTGTAGCAAATATGTCATGTGTCACGTTTCCAGGGGTTTGTACAGAACTCTAAGAACAACCCAGACTTCAGACCAACACACTGGTGACAGGAATCAGTGAAACGGTGTTTAATTTACATATATATAGTGCAGGTGGTGAATCAATAACAAGGGGAAATGTGCAAGACTGGAGATCCAGGACCGGAGCAGCTCAGGAGGAGATGTGGCAGCGGAGGAGAAACAGGTTAGTGACTGTTGATTTCCAGATGAGTAATAGTGCGGGTTGCGGTGCGTGGGGAATGTGCTCACAGAACTTACGGTGCAACGGAGGCAGGGACTGCGTGGAGGAGTACTGAGGAACCAGCAGTGATGGTGGTGAGTTTGCGGGTGATGAGTATGGTGAAGGTAATCGGAGAGAGCTGATGAGTTCCAGGTACAAAGGTGAGGCAGGGGTGACAGTACTGTTGTGATCTTTGACCAGGAAAGGTGTGGGAAATCCAGAGGGGATCAGAGCGAGACCAGAGCCAGGGAGAGGAGACGGTCGTGGCAGAACACGACGGAAACCAAGAGCCCTCTGGACGGCGCAGCGTGCCAGCGCAAGTGGAGGCGCTCAGGACCAGGAACGAGGACACGGTGAGTGTTGTAACAAAGTGGCGTCTGTCTCAGGTTCCACCTCTGCTTTATCCCAGCTGTGGGAGGCTGGATAATGAGCCGCACCTGGAACCACTGATCAGTTGCTGCCACGCCCTACAATGAGCGACACGCTACATTGACGCACAACAGCATAACAAAAACATAAGAAATAAAATGCAAATATTTAATGAAGTTTATGTGTGCTTGTAAAACTCCATATAAATGTACTTTTACT
Source organism: Pachypanchax playfairii (assembly GCA_006937955.1). Taxonomy (NCBI): domain Eukaryota; kingdom Metazoa; phylum Chordata; class Actinopteri; order Cyprinodontiformes; family Aplocheilidae; genus Pachypanchax; species Pachypanchax playfairii. The sequence goes on from SSNP01000360.1 coordinate 233,156, forward strand.
TTGAATTTCAGTTGTAGTTTTATTGCAAGAAATTGTGTGATTGTATGTTTTAAACTTTTATTGTAATCCAGTGCTGTTGTAGTTGACTTGGTGAATATAGCGAGTTACTAGTTTACATGCAGTGATTACACAACACAAGCATCTTAGTTTTCCTGTTGCCATTAATATTTATTCAATTAGTGTTTGTAGTTGCTGAATAAAACTTGCCTTTCACTGGCTCCAACAAGCAGATGTCTGTAGTCATGCATGTAAATATTTTGTGCATTTTGCAGTGAATGGACATTCAATCACACTGGGTCTAATCCAGGATGCTGAATTATAGTTAGTTTGGTGGTGTCTCTAACTGATTCATCCTTCTGAGAACCTATGACAAGAAAAAGCAAATATATAATTACTTTTGTGGATCAGAAAAGGAGTATTCTATGTCAGTAGTCAGTAGACTATGTATGATATCTACCTGTGGAGTCTCCCTGCAGCAGACGTTTTCTCTTTCAGTGGGCAAAGTCCTGCAATTTCCACAGGTGCACCTTTTATCAGAAAGAAAAGTTTAACTCATCAAGTTCACTGCAATTAACTGAAAAGTATATAAATATAGTATCAAATCTACAAAGTTTCCATCAGTGATAAAAAGAACAAGAAAATGTTACATATGTTTTTATAGAATCTTATATAACTTTGGATATCACTGGATTCATATTTTCATACAGTACATGGATAAAAAAAGGAAAAAGTCAAAAAATATAGAAAGTATTTATTTTACATGTCTGTGGAAGTTTTGAATGTGAAAAAATAAAGTGCTGTTTTTAAATAATACATGCATCAGAATCATCAAGCTGCTTGTGTGTTTGATTGTTTTCATGGCTCCTGAACGCAGCGGTCAAAACAACATGAAACAAGGTTAAACACATGACAGCCAACGTTTTACTCAATAACTCTGAGCTGATCAACAGCAGACTTCGTCTCATGATGTATGTAATAATTACAGTAAATAAAAGTATTTAGAGAAAATAGCGACAGGGTTTTAGCTGGTTATTATATTTCAGTTAAAATGATTCTTTACCATTCAGAGACATCTGTCTGTAGACGTCCTTCCATCAGCTCTACATCCTCTTTCCTGCTCAGGTTTGGAGTGGTTCCTACATATAAGGTAGGATTCCATAGGTCACGACCAGGTCAGCTTCATTTACCGTGAGACATGGTTTTATTTTAGTGAGATGCTGAAGACGAGCCGAAGGTGACAACCCCCCTCCTTTCCTTCAAGCGACCAATCAACGAGTCAACATTCACATCCTGTATGAACAGCTGTTGTTTTTAACTGTGTGTATGTGTTCAGGGTGAATATGGAGATGGAAACTCTATATTTTTCTTTAAGTTTGTTATTTGTGCTGTAAATATCATTCCACACATTTATGGGTCTAATATCAGCTCCTGATCTATTCCTAAGCTGGTGCAGACCCCCTTTACCCCTCCCTCCTAACACCTGTACTCAACCTGACTACTGAGGGGGAACATGGATATTATTTCAATGTTGCTTTTTGCGCCTATTATCAATTGAACAATCAATCTTAGTAGATCACCCTCAAATCAGGAACATGTCCTTAGCCCAAATTTTTGCTGCATATGCAATTTTGTGCTCTTTACTAGGAACATTGATAAATCAGGCCCAATGTGGTTTATTTTACACACATGCACACACACTCACTTACAAATCTAAAATTGTTAGAGGCTATTTCACACAAATGTTATGACTTTTTGGTTATTTGTTAAGTAACCTGTAATGTGAAATATTTTATATCTAAAACTCTCAGACTTCTGCTCAGAGTTCTGCTGCCCTGGTGCTGGTGTCTACAGCTCACTGCAGGAAAAACACCAAGACAACCAATCACATTTTATCTATCGGATAATAACACTCTGTTGTTGTTTCTAGGAAACTGGTGTTTTGTGTTTTTGGTGTAACTTGCCTTTCATTTTGCCATGTGATTTTATCAAAGAACATTTTAAGGTATAAAAAGACTTTCTTTTGATTTGTGAAGCTGAAAAAACAAAAATTCACAACATTTTACTTGAGATTATCAGCTGCTGTAATAAAATTACTTTTAGCCGTGTCATATAATGTTAATTCAAAGACACACTTCAATGAAAATCATGTTTTTTATGTTGTCAGTATGTTTTTATGAAATCTTTCTGATAATAGAGGACGTACGGTATCTTGAGAAAATTAAGCCCAAAATTGCATTTTTTAGTATTTCTGCTATTTAATCACTGACTCAGTAGTAATTAGAAGTTTATGTGAGGTATGAAATGGATTGGGTGGGCTTAGAACGCTAGCATAAACAGAGATCTCTTAGCAATGGGGAAAGGGGCGGAGTTATCCTCCACACCAACGGTTCCGCCCACACACATGTGAATTACTAATGAGCTACTGCCAGTATAAACCATTTCATAGAAAACAGCGCAGGTTTTGTGATTTTGGGTAAAAAATTCACGGTTGTAATTTAAAGACCACTGAGAACAATAAAAAAATCCTCAAAATATGATCAGAGTTAATCACAGGGCTGCATGGTGGTGAAGCGTGTAACACTGCTGCCTTGCAAAAATATCTGGGTTCAAAACTTAGCTAGAACCTGTGTAGTGTTTATATGTTCTCTGGAGACTTGGTCCTTCCACAAACCAAAAACATGCATGTTAGACTACCTGGTTACTCTGATCTGGCCCAGGTGGGACTGGGAATCAGTGTGTATCTATGGACAAAACAGAAAACTGATGCACCAATGTCTGATTTCTGTTCAGCCATGTTACATCAATTAATGATTCAACATAAAGAGTGGTGTCACCATGTCACGCCTTGACTTACTGACCTACAGACCTCCTCAGCTGTGAAGGAGCTGCTGGTCCAGCTATGACTGAGGAGCTAAATTCAGCTCTATCAGTCAGTGTCAGACTGCAGCTCAGCTCAGTCAGCACATCCAGGTCAGCAGACAGGCTGCTCAGCTCCAGGAGATCAGACTCAAACATATGGTGGGATAAACACAGTCTGCATGACTACACCTGACCTCTGATTGATTCCAGTTACGTACTGTCTCCATTTAGTCCCTCTTACCTTTCAAGTTTCCCTTCTGTTCTTGATTCATTTTCACATTAATGAGAGCAAATTATTCACAAGTGTGAAGTCTGATTCTGTCATTCACTTCTGTATTATGTTCAATAATATTTCAGCTGTTCACTAAAGCTAATTCAGTTTGAACTGAACGTTAATTTCTAAACCTCAAAGTAAAAGTTGCCAAAACAATATCACACAAAAGCTTCACGCTAACATCCAAAACACAGAATCATTAAAGCACTCTCTGTCAATTGATCAGCTATTTAATAAGACTGCATGGTACCAAAGTTCCAGGGCAGTCACAAATCAAACCTCCTCTTTAGTTTTTCCTTTTTAATTCCTCTAAACAGGAAATAGCAGTAATCATTTGTTTTGTTCCAACATATTCCAGCAAGGAGAGCGTAGGTTAAAGTCATGATGTCTCACCTGGTTTGTCTGAGCTGTGTTCTCCAGGTGCTGCTGCCAAACCTCCAGACTCGCCTCCACTGACTCCACGTCATCTTCAAACTCTTGCAGCAGCTTATGCTCCTCCTACATACCAATCAGACACATGGCACGAGGCCAAGCATGGCGTCATTTTTGGGTCACTCTGACATTTAATGCACTCAGGAGGCGGTTCAGAACCTAGAAACCCTGACCGACACCAAAACACACAGCAGGTCACACCGAAATGTTCTTCACAAGCATGTTTTCATGCAACACTTTCTGTTTCTAAACCTGTTTATCTGAATAAGCACTTTAAGTGTTCTATTTACTTACTTTGGGTTAATGTGTAAAAAACACTCTGCAAATCAGGCAAGCCATTCATGAAACTGTACCTGCAGCTGACCCGGTCTCTCTAGGACACCATGTGACAACAAGTAGCTCTCTGATTGAACCAAGCAGGCAGCAGTGCTTCTAGGTCAGACAGCAGAGTGTTGGTTCTGTTTAAACACAGAAAGATTTGACTTGAAAGACTGAGATACAAGGAGAGAACAAGAGTTTTACAAAACATGCAAATACAGCTGACAAAGAGAAAACTACCACCTGCCCCTAACAGCCGCCCGCAGCACATTCCAAGGCAGAAAAACAAACATTTCACCCAAAAACTGGGAAATGGGATGAAAAATAAATTAAACACAACAAACTAATACAGGTGAAATATTGTGAACTTGTCATGATTTTCTAAGGTTTGTAATGAACACTAAAGCAACAACTCCAGACCAGCGACACAGGGAGATGGTTCAAAACAGTCTTTTAATGTGACTTGCAAACAGATACTGTTCAGGTTAAAACAATGATAAAAGACGTAGTTGGTTTTGCAGGAGCAGCTGGAGCAGCTCAGTGACCGCAGGCAGCAGCAACAGGCTCTGAGCAGGTGGAGAAGAGGAGGTTAGTTGCTGAATGGAGACAGGAGATGAACTGATTGTGAGGAGAGATTGTTGCTAACGGGTGAGATGATTGACAGGGTCCTGGAGGAGGCACACAGGAGTTAAGCTGCGGCTGACGTGTGAGTGCAGAAGGAAAGCGGACAGACAGGCACAGAGCGTGGCAGGTGGATCCTGGGCTGGAGGAGCAAAGCAGAGGCAGGCCAGAGAAGTCCAGAGAGGTGGCCGATGTGGGAACCACCACCTGGGAGCACAATCTGGACGGAGGCGATGTGGGAACCACTGAGGATGTCCAGGGAGTCGCGAGCTCGGCGTGGGAGTTGTCTGAAAGAGGAGCTGGACCTAGGAATTTAAAATGTAAATGTCCTGTATTTTTATAGCGTTTTTCTAGTTATTCAGACCACTCAAAGCACTTTAACACTACAAGTTTTACATTTACCCATTCATACAACCTGATACATAAATCGGGCGGAGAAGGGAGGAGCTAACACTCATACAACCCAATGTGCAATTCCGGGGCAACATAGGGTTTAGTGTCTTGCCCAAAGACACTTTGACAAGTGGTGGTGGAAGTCAGGAACGATCCACCAACCTTCCGATTGGTGTTCTTACCTTCATAGTGGGTGTGAAAACAGGTCAACAACTTCTCTTTCAGTTTTATCTCTCAAACTATTATCAAACTAGTATTCGGCAGCTCCCGCATTTGAAACCACGCCTAGCATGCTGCTGGCTAAAAGCTGTTAGCATAAGACGTAGCAAACAGGAAAAGAGAACATCTGATGTTGCCATGCACAGTGGGGCAGGAAACAGTATACCTTGCTCTCATAGGCTAGTTTGTTAGCTAATCAGAGTCCAGAAAATTCGAATAATGAATATGAACGAGCTGCTGCCGAAGCCTGATGATCATATCGATAAAACACAAGCTCATAACTTTCTGGCCCTGGTCCACTCCTTCAATCTCAATCTGGTCCAGACTCCCCCAACACACAGAGCTGGCAACACACTGGACCTGGTACTGACCAGAAACTGCACTGCAAGTAACGTGCAAGTCACACCGCTGCACCTCTCAGACCACTTCCTGATTAAATTCAGCATCTCCATCCCTCACGTACCTAACGCAAAAGTAAAGACTGTCTTCTACCGCAGAAACCTTCAATCTCTCAGTCCCTCGCAGCTATCGGAGCATGTCTGCTCCTCCCTCCCTTCCCACTCGGTGCTCTCAACTCTGCCTGTAAATGACGCAACAGAGACGCTCTGCTCCTCACTAGCTTCTTCCCTGGACGAAGTCTGCCCTCGTGTGTCAAAGCTGGCCGCCCGGCAGCGTCCTAGTCCGTGGCTCACAGACACTCTGAGGGATCACAGAGCTGGTCTGAGAGCAGCTGAAAGGAAATGGCGCAAATCCAAAAATCTCTCTGACTTGTCCGAATACCAGCATTGTTCTCTAGCTTCACATCCTGCTTAAAGGCTGCCAAGATAGCTTTTTACCAAAACAAAATCCAAAATGCTCCTAACATGGGAAAACTGTTCAAGACATTCAATACTCTTCTCCATCCTCCACCTGCTCAGCCACCCACCGGGCTGACTGCAGACATGTTCGCCACCTACTTCACCGACAAAATCGCCTCCATTAAAAATCAGTTTTCCGAGCCTGACCATCCCAGTCTGGTCCATCCTTCCTCCAGTCAATCGCTCTGCTCCTTCCGCTTACTGAATGAAGACGAAGTCTCCCGACTCATAGTGGAATCTAATCCAACCACGTGTCCTCTGGATCTGATTCCTACAGATATCCTGCTGAGCATTCTTCCTGCTGTCAAACCTGCAATAACCCACATTATAAACTCTTCCATGAAAACTGGCGTCTTTCCTTCAGTTTTCAAGCAAGCCACTGTCACGCCGCTGCTGAAAAAAACGTCGCTCGACCCGGCCCAGGTAGGAAACTACCGGCCAGTCTCGCTCCAACTGTTCATGTCCAAGATCCTAGAGCGAGCTGTTTTCACTCAAGTCTCACAGTTCCTCCATGACAATGACCTACTTGATCCTTATCAATCAGGCTTTAAGCGAGGCCATTCCACTGAAACCGCTCTTCTCTCAGTTGCAGAGTCACTACGGGTTGCCAGATCGGCTGGTCTCTCCTCAGTACTCGTACTCCTCGACCTGTCTGCTGCTTTCGACACCGTCAACCACCTCATTCTCCTCTCAACGCTATCTAAGCTTGGCATCTCGGGGCTGGTCCTCTCGTGGTTCACCTCGTACCTTGCGGAAAGATCTTTCAGAGTCTCGTGGCATGGACAGATGTCCAGTCTGCATGAGCTGGCGACGGGTGTCCCACAGGGCTCAGTCCTTGGTCCTCTCCTCTTCTCTTTATACACCACCTCATTAGGCGAGATCATTCGCTCCCATGGCTTCTCCTACCATTGCTACGCTGACGACACTCAGCTCCTCCTCTCGTTCCCTCCAGACGATACATCCGTCTCAGTGCGGATATCTGCTTGCCTCTCAGATATCTCGGCGTGGATGAGGGATCGCCACCTTCAGCTTAATCTGTCCAAAACTGACCTCATTGTCTGTCCTGCCAGTAACTCCTTACCTCCTCAGATAAGCGTGCAGCTTGACTCCATCACGCTGTTCCCCAAAACCTCCGCCAGAAACCTTGGTGTCATACTGGACAACCAGCTGTCCTTCAAGGAGCAGGTTAACGCCGTAGCTCGCTCATGTCGATTCGCTCTTTACAACATCAGGAAAATCAGAGCCTTCTTGACAGACCACACCACACAGCTTCTGGTCCAGGCCCTGGTCTTGTCCCGCATCGACTACTGCAACTCTTTGCTGGCCGGTCTTCCGGCGTCCTCGGTTAAACCTCTGCAGATGATTCAGAACGCAGCAGCACGTTTGGTCTTCAACCAGCCCAAGAGGGCTCATGTCACTCCATTGCTCATTTCTCTGCACTGGCTTCCAGTTGCAGCACGCATCAAATACAAAGCTCTGCTTCTGGCTTACCAGACTCTAACACACACAGCTCCTACTTACCTTCACTCCTTCATCCAAACCTACATTCCCACGCGTCAGCTACGCTCAGCCGCTGAAAGACGCCTAGCGCTTCCACCACAACGTGGCATGAGATCATGTTCCAAACTCTTCTCCTCTGTTATCCCCCGATGGTGGAATGACCTACCAAACTCGGTCCGATCCTCAGAGTCTGCAGCTACTTTTAAGAGCAGACTTAAGACTCACCTCTTTAAAGAACACTTTCAGTCTTAATGTGGAATTGATTTATGATTTATGATAGCGATTTGGGAGTTTATCTCTACAAAAAAAAAAAAAAAATTGATACACTTGATGTATCAGCGTCGGAATTAAACTGGACTCCAAACAGTCCGCCTCCTTATATTGTTTCCTTCTCTTTGATTTCTTGCTTGTATGTTCTCTCAATGTAAGTCGCTTTGGATAAAAGCGTCTGCTAAATGACAGTAGTAGTAGTAGTAGTGATGGAAGTAGCTGGAACCAGATGAATTTTTATGCAGACAAATTGAAATGTCTGTTAATCAGTGTTTCCTGATGTCTTTTAGATACAGTATAAAATGTTTCATATTACTGGTTTATACTTAAGAAATAACCACAAAGTACTGAAATTATTATGAAATGGACTCTTTAAGCTGTCTGATGTGCTCATAGCTGATTTGGTTTAAATATCATAACATCACATGTATTATCTCAGTTGAAGTCATGCCTGCAAATCTGCAAGTTGTGGAATACAGGACTGACTCAGCTGTGAGTGCACATACTGCATGCGCGCTGTTGTGCTAAGTTTTTCTTTAAAGTCCCAGACTCTCCAAGGCACCAAACTATGGAATTAAATTTGAGTCAAAAATCCTGAGCGAGATTTTCTGCAGCGCGCACGCGTATTTAACCGTGCGCGCGCGTCCCAGCGCGTGCAATCCAGAGCACGCTTGTGAATTCACCCCACACGCCCGCGTATGATTCATTACACGAGTATTTATGAACCGCACGCGTGGATCTCCATACAGGCGCCTGTACATGAAGCTCTCATACGAGCGTGAAGGCAAACCAGGAGAGGCTGCGCGCTCGAAAGGAAACTTTGCCCCCGCAAGTAAAAGTAATTATGACTGTTTGGAGGAGGAGACTAAGGCCTGGTGTGATCCTCATGTGATTGGTCATTTTATATCAGTCACCGCCCACAGAAAGAACCAGCAGCAGCTTCCTGCTAGTGGTGGAAGAAGAACCAGCCATAGAACCAGCTGCCGCAGCACATTTTTTTTTAATTGAAATTTCTGTACAATACAAAGCAACAACAAAACATTATTGTAAAATCTGGAGCTCAAGCTCCCCTTGCAACTGTTGAGAGGAGAGGGAGAACCGTCACTCCAGAGTGGATGACAGGACCCTGTGCATGTCCCTCTCCCCAGCTAGAGTGCCTCCAAACAGGCTAAAACCGCTCTAAAATGAACCGGTCTGCTCTGGAACTCCAGGGACCGCCCTGGCGGGATTTTTACCCCGTTTGAGCTGCTTTCTCCTGGGCATGGAGGCTGGATGTTCTCCCCTCCTGCTCTGGAGCTCCAGGGACCGCCCTGGTGGGGATTTTGAAAACAATATTGGGGCTTAGGGTTAGCTTTGGGGCTGTATTACAGGCTTTCATGGGTCATTGAAAGCGGGGATGCACGCGCAAGGTTAAATACAAGTGCGAGCTGCAGAAAATCACGCTTAGGGTTTAGGGCAACTTTGGCTCTCTGTGGATGATTGACTCTCTGTGATGTCTGTCTTGGTCAGCAATACTGGTTCTGTCCTCATCACGCTCTTGCTGGTCAGCAGGGGGGACAGAATCTTCCTCTTGCTCTTATGGTCTTTGGATAACTCTATGCACCAAAGACTGGATTGGTGCTGCATGTTCTTCCATCTCAAGTCTTGTCTTGCTGCTTCCTTTTCCAGATGCTGATCTCTGGTTGCTTGAGACATTGCAATGCCTTCTTTCCACCGACAAATCAGCACGGCGCGCTTGAGAGCGGTACAGTATAGCGCTAATCAACTTGCTTGAGGCGGTGGAAACATAAAGCGGACGTAAGTGGGGATATGGGCGTGCCCATCTGGCTATGAATAGTGGCGCGCAAAAGTCTTTGTCCACGACGTCACAGCGCGTGAAACAACAACAACAATGGCGGATATACGTGTGTTTTTGTACTTTGCACTCTGTCTGTGGTTCATTTTGGTTGGTTTGATTTTTGGTTCTTTTGGGGGAAGTCGCCATTGTCCAAAGTCAATTTTATTTTAAAATATTTGTATGGTTGCTGGGAGTTTTTTTTTTTAAAACCCTTTTGCGGAAGCGCTTCTATATCACACCACGTGGACACCACACTCAGCAGGGGCTACGTAGGTACTCGTGTCACTGGTCGCAGTTTACTGGACCAATCAGTAGACAGGTGGGCGTGTGGGCCCGCTTTGGGCCGCTTCGGACCACCGAGGAGGTGGTCTGAAAAAAGAGGCCGGGTTGGCGCAGAATGACGCAGTTTAGACCCGAGAAAGGCGGTGGAAAAGGGTCCACAGGGGGCTAAAGTGAACTGAGCCGCACCGTGTTCTGTCAGTGGAAAAGTGGCTCAAAAGACCTCACCAGCTCTACCAGTTCTTCAAACTTCTCCTCAGTGGTGCCCATTCCTGCGGCTGCCTGATCAGCAGGTGCACTTGACTCCACCTCAGGCTCTTCATGTCGCTCTGTCTGCGCTTTCATTGGTGCCATTTTTGTGGTCCTCCTCAGCAGTTTAACGCAGGCAAATTTCTGACACCAATTGTGGTGGCTAGGCACTTGTCAGGATAACCCTCATGCACTCTGGAGGAATAAGTGGTGCAAAGGAGGTCGATGTCCAGTGCAGACCCAAGTGCATTTATTTACAATCTAAATCATGACAGCAGAAAAATGCCTACATAGAGCTGTATTTATAACAGGTGTGCCAAATTGGACTGGTCCTAAAACACAGACACAGGTAAGTACAAAAATACAACATTTCAATATTCTTAACATTATCATTAGCTCATCATCAATAAGACTTCTTCAATAAATTACAATACCAAAATAGAAATATTTTCCATAAATCCTAAATACATTCAGTGAACCTAATCTGCATTCCTTAAAAGAAATTCAGAGGTCATCCCTCCTATTCATTCTGAATGGAATGCTTCAAAACCTTCTTTAGGTGCTCCGGCTCCCCGGGGACTCTTTTGGCCGGAACACCTCAAGAAGCACAAAAGAGGTAGGTAAGTACAAACAATCAATCCTTTACCATTCTAACTTTTAATACTCATCTCATTCTCTTCTTCTTGCAGGTCTGCACTCTTTACCTTTTTAAATAAATATTTTAACAATTGTTATTGTGTATTGTGTATTATTACAAGCACGAGGACCTGAGTATGCACAAGTGGGATTTATCAACACATGATTGCAGAGGAGTGCGCGTACGAGTGGCCACCGCCCATTTGATAAATCGGACTTTTGACTGTTTGTACGAACATTCTAAATTCCATGCGTGGGATAAAATATAGGACAGTTTCTACGAACGTTTGATAAATGAGGACCCAGGACTGGCAGACCAGATGTCCGAACAAGGAGGAAAAGTTTAAAACTTGTCGAGGAAACACGACCAATTTATACCGAGACTTAAAAAATCACCACAAGCATTTGCATGATGAGTGTTTGGCGAAAAAGTCTAATGAAAAATCAGGCGAAAGTGACGCGCATTTATTATTTATTTAACTTAAATCTTGTAAAGTTGAAGTTTTGTTGCTTCTTTTTTCTATACAACAGTCAAAAGTTGCTTTTAGTTCTTGAATTTCAACAACTACCTCTTGTCAAGGACTTTAAAGAATATAAATGCATGTTTAATTAATAAACACATTTGAAAATTATTCTTACCCTTAGTTTTCATCTATAGTTTAAATACACAGCATTTACAAAGGCATTCAATGTTTACAGGTATACTTTTTTTGTCATGTATGTAAAAATTAATACTGAATACTGTAGAGGAGCCTATTTTTACAGTGGGGCAAAAAAGTATTTAGTCAGCCACCAATTGTGTAAGTTCTCCCACTTAAAAAGATCAGAGAGGCCTGTAATTTTCATCATAGGTATACCTCAACTATGAGAGACAAAATGAGGAAAAAAAATCCAGAAAATCACATTGTCTGATTTTTAAAGAATTTATTTGCAAATTATGGTGGAAAATAGGTATTTGGTCAATAACAAAAGTTAATCTCAATACTTTGTTATATAGCCTTTGTTGGCAATGACAGAGGTCAAACGTTTTCTGTAAGTCTTCACAAGGTTTTCACACACTGTTGCTGGTATTTTGGCCCA
>SSNP01000361.1:8262-60886 GCA_006937955.1 Pachypanchax playfairii
TATTAAAAAAAAAAAAAAAAAAAAAAAAAAAAAAAAATTAGGCGAAAGTTAGAATATCACACTTTATTCAAGAAAAACCCACAATAAATATCAATGAACAACCGCGCGTCATGCACAAAAGACAAAGGCTCTGATTGGAACACCGACTTTGACACGACACTGTATCCCTTGTGAATGGGCTAGAGCGATGCCGGAACTACCGTCTGAAAGCTTGGATTCTCCCGATTTAGAGGAGGAAAAAAATAAGTCTCTATCTTTTATGGTTCGGAAGCTATGTTTGATTAAACACAACAACGTCCCTGGCATGACGATGACGGCGTCCCCGTAGCGTTAAACAACACTGGGGTAGAAACAGTAACACCTGATGTTACTACCAACATGAACCGTTCTTTCCTTCACAGCTGATCCAAACCACAAGCAGCAGCCTCTGTGCATCCAATTAGTGGATGTTATTTTTAAGAAGTAGTTTCATACTTACCAGCTCACCAGTAATAAGATCTAAAAATACTAAATATAACAGCTAGAACTGCTAGAAGATTTGGTCCTTTTCTCCAGAAAAACCACGTAAAGTTCACACGTAAACTGGTGGTTTTTCTGTAAGGAAGCGCTGTCTACTCCAGGTAAGATACTTCCTAATCTAAAATAAAGACAGAAGAATCAGAGTAATGCAAATATGAATGAATTAGAGAGGATCTGCTGATCCCAGAGATGGGATGGAAAAGCAGGAAACAGAACAGAACCTGTAGATGTACTGTTGGTTATTCCAGTCCAAACATAGCTGCACCCTGCACATACAGGACTTCACAGATTAAAGAGACGGACACCTCTGATCATTATACTCAGTAAAGATATGTGTAAAACTCAACATACACAGAATGAAAGACTTTTAAATTAAATGTTGAGATCAACACCGTGAGTTTATATTGTGTTTATAAATAAGAAACTGAGGTATCTGTTGTAAAAATACACTATTCTTGGTTCTTCCTACAAATACTGACCTGATTTTATTAATTACAGAATATATTGTCTCTCTTTCCAGGAGCAGAGAAAACCTGCCTGGAACTTTTTAAATTACAGCTCTGCTAAATATAAATATGAAGAAAGACGTGGTGATGACAAGTGAGAAACACAGTTGCAGCAGACGGACACACGGGGAGGAAGAGGATTGAACCACTTACGTCTTTTTTTTTTAACTTGTACTGAAAAACATGAGAATGAAGAAGGAAAAGTGAGGAAGACCTGTATATAAGCTTTGTGAGGAAGATGGAAGAGTCGAGGGGGTGGAAGAGGAGGGTAGAGAGGAGGCCGGTGAGGGGTGTAAATGTGGCCCAATGACCAGCGGCTGGTGGGCGATTTGATGACCTACAGGGGGCAAAGGTCATACTCGTCAGAGTGAGCCGGCTCAACATCACTGACATCAACAAAGCAGCACGGCAAAACCACAGCAATGACACGGCAGCTGCATGGCAACAAGGAAAGGCAACAGCACTCCAAAACCAAAGCAAAAAACCATGGCAACAACACGATCACCCTGGCAACAGCGTGGGACAGCAGCATCACTGCAGTTCAGGCAAACTCAAGCTGGAAAAAGTAACGTTACACCACAGGAATTCATCGAAAATCCCAAACGTTCTATAAACTTTTAACAGTTTTTTAAGGAGCCTGTAAAATAATTTAGAAAACTTTAAACTCTGTGTCTCATTTAACTGTTTTACAGTAATTCTGAAATGGAGTTGGATCAGCGCAGCAGATACCTGAGCTGCTTGGGAGTGAACTGTAACACTAAAGAATCTGGATGTGATCACTGTGAGCTGCGTTAACCTTCAGAGTCCAACCTCAGAAACTGTTTCCTGTTCCTCCCAAACGACACACATCAGTTCAACAGCACCCAAAGGAGCAGAGTCTCCATGTTTATCAGGTTAGTTACAGAGAGGAACACGCATGTAGCATCAGAGTTAAAAACAAAAGCTCTTTACTTATTTCAAATGATTTGAAAATACATCAGTTTGAATTAAAAGTGTCTTTATTTAAAAAGATTTTTAAATCAGATTTAAGAGTCACTTTTAGTACATGAAGACTTTGTTCTGAGATACAAAAACTGCTTTAAAGGCAGATGAAATCTCAGTTTGGAAAATGTGAATAATAAAACTGACCCTGATAAGAGGGTAAGTCAAACAAAGTAACTACTTTTTTTACTGTAAAGCGTGAGAAAGTGCTGCAGAACGGTGATTATGGCGGGTTGGTGGCAGGAATATTAAGTGAATCCTGCAGTATATTTGCCCCACTGCACACAACAAGCCATTAACTCCTCCATACACACGTACGGGAACGCAGGGGAAAAGAAAAAAGCAATTAATGGTTAATGTGATGGTTGCCGACTCAGCAGACTGTGTGTACATGTGCCATCGTCCATCATCTCTGTAGGCATGACAACTCTCAAATAGTGCATATGTTTTCCTTTTCCATGTTATCTAACATCAGTATCTTGTATCTAACTTCAGAGGCCACAACATCTCCTCTTTCATGACTCATGCTATTGTTATGTGTTGGGCACATAGTGTTCTTTTATATTATTTTTCCTTACCTTTTTTGTAAGTATATTTTGTAATTTTTGGGAAACCTTTTTGGAGTTATCCTTTTTGGTAATTCTACTTTTGTAATTATACTTTTCTGTTGTTTGGACAACTTTGTGAATCTTTTTGTCCTTTTTTGTAGGTTTTTTTATGTCTTGGAGCGCTTGCCTCCGCCCGCCTATAAATAGGCTGGCCTTTAGGCGCGCTCGCTCTCTCTCTCCTCCCTCGCTCCAGCTCTGGGCGCGCCTCTGGTGCGCGTACCTGCCTGCCACCTGCTGGGGTCACAGGTCGTAGGTCGGAGCTTAGCTCCATGATTCAGCGTTTGGGTTAGCTTCAGCTTTTGCTCTTTTTGTTCTTTTGGCCTGGTGGGACCGGCTGTCCTGTTTTCGCTTCTTTATTTATTTTTGGGTTTAGGACCTTTTTGGTCTTTTTCTTAGGGTGGCCGTGGGAGCAGCTCCTACGGCTGCATAGCAGTTGGCCTGCGACCACGGCCTTATTTTATGTTTTGCCGGCTCCCCAGGTCCATCTTTCTTTTGCTACTTTGTTGTTTTTTGCTGTTTTTTTCCTATTTTAGGGCACGGGGAAAGGAACGTCGGCCCTGACGAAAACTTAAAAAAAAAAAATATGAAGAAACTTAATTCAATAAAACTAATTTGAATTCCGCTCCTTGTCCGTGTCCTTTTAAATATGTTTTGTCCTTTGGGTCATAACATATTTATGGGGGCTCGTCCGGGATTGGAACCCGGGACCTCTCGCACCCCAAGCGAGAATCATACCCCTAGACGATATATATTTACTTAAATCTTTACTTTATCAAGGCATAAATAAGAAAACTCTATCGAGGCTGCAGGTGGTTCAAAATGCTGCCGCCTGCTTATTGGTTGGTAAAGGTCGCTGTGACCATATCACTCCTGTCCTGGCCAGTCTACACTGGCTTCCTGTGACGTTTAGGGTTCAATATAAAACTCTCCTGCTTGTTTTTAAGGCCTTACATAATCTTGCCTCCCCTTACCTCGCAGATCTATGCATCCAGTATGCCCCCCTAGATCCTTTAGCTGAACCAAAGCCCCGGTATATAAGAAAAGGCGGGAGAGCTTTTTCTGTGTTTGCCCCCCCCCCCTCTGGAACGCCTTACCTCCATCAATCTGGTCCCTTGTTATTTTTAAGTCTTTACTTAAAACCTTTCTTTTTTATAAAGCCTTTGGTACTTAGTTGCTGTGCAACTTTTAATTGTTTTATTGTTTTTTAAAATGTTTTGTTTCTAATTTCTGCTTTATTTCTTTCTCCCGTTTTAATTGTTGTAAAGCACCTTGATCTGCCTGTCAGTGTAAGAGTGCTTTCTAAATAAAGTGAACTTGAACTGAAAGTGTTGTTAGCACGCGGCTACAGCAGAAACATGATGCTGGTCCATCACACACAAACTTTGCTGCTCAGTCTGATGACGTGTTGGAGGAGGGAATCCACGGGTTACTCTGACTGATATAAACCTCAGTCAGGAGTATCGAGACGCTTTAACAGATCCGCTAACAGATTCAGTGAAACTGTGGATACGAGACGCAAAGCACAAACAGAGAGGAGGCGAATTTCACAAACCTCTGGCTCGCTGTCGGTGGTGTTTTACCTTCAGTATGTAACCTGAACTAAACCCAGGTAACACATTAGCATCTGTTTCTAAACAGTAACTCCACTGTTCCTGATCATGTCAGCTGCAGGATGTTCAGCCCACTGCATCAGTGTCACACAGGATCTAATCAACTGGCACGTCATACTCTGGGCTTTCAGCATTCTTATTTCCTTTGCTTCTTAACGCAGACTTCCCTGGAGCACTATGCACACAGGCTCCATCAATCAACCAAGTGTATAAGAGACTACAGGGAGAGCAAGTAGATGCTGAACCCATGAAATATCCACACAGACCGTCCGCCACGCCAGGACACACAGAAACACACAAGCAGCCAGGATAATGCCAGTAGACCAAACAGAGTGGGTTATAAGAATGAGCAGGAATAACAGATTGGGATCATGTATGGAATGATTCAAGTGGAAATGAGTGTTAATAGAATGCTGGTTAGTGTTGATCAAAAGCTAAAACTTCTATTTAAGGGTTAGAAAAGCCGAATCAGGAAAATCCATCCCAAAAGATCAGACTGGTGGATTTTAATACATCGTCTAGAAATTCTTCACAGAACTTTAAGAACCCAATTATAATTTAACTGTGAAGACACAGGAGATCAAATCGTTAGCATCTGGACGACCTAGCGTGTGTTTCCTGTTCAGGATGGATTCTCTCTCAGTCAACGCCGCTTGCTGTATTGATGCTTACTGATTTGCGCATGTTGATGCGGGGTTTGGGGATGGGTTTGCTGGGCTTGCTGTCAAAGCTTTCTGGAAGCGTTGATGATCCGTGGCCACTCTTCCTGGCCTGCAGGGCCAGCTGGTAAGCCACCTCAAAGGCCTGGCCGAGTGTCAGGATGATCTCATAGGCCAGATTCTGACAAGATATTAAAAGCAAACAGCTGTGAGAAGATGAAGAAATAAAAACACAACGTGCTCATAGAGTCTCAGGACTGACCACATCAAAAGCAGTGAAGACGTGGCAGTAGTGGTGACTGGATTTGAGGTCTTTGGTGATGTAGGCAAATGTAGACAGATCTTCTGGATCCTGAGCAGCACATGAAATGTTACGAATCTCGTGCTCTGCGATGATGTTCTGCAGAAAGAGAGAAGAAGAAGAAGAAGGGACGCAGAGAGACATTACTGATGATCTCCACTGAGCCTCGACATGGAAACAACGAGCTTCATCGTTCTTGCACCGCCGAGTTGGAATCTGTCCTCCAGTTATGTGACTGCAGAGAACTCAGACTTTGTTTTGTGAGGATTAAAGCCCGACTCCTCCAGCGAATACAAGAACCTCAAAAAGAAAGTTTTTATTTGAGGTTTTTCAACTTAAAACTTTTGTGCTGACTGAAACATTTTTAGCAGACGGCTTTGAAAAAAGGAACCATTTAACATACAGGAATTAAAAATGCGCCAGAGTCTGAAAACAGCTTAATTTGAATATTTGAGACAGATTTTGAATAAATCAGTAATTGACATGTTGGTTCCGACTGATTTTGTACAGATTAATAAGGATTCTGTCCTTCACATGCAGACACGCTGGAACGTCACTCATGTTCTACAACCTTTCATGTGTTAGTTTTCGTGGGCGTTGCTGCAGCCGTTACCTTATTGGTGGCATCGATGAACTTTACACCTTTGTAGGACACTGACAGCACGATGGTCGGCACTTTCTTCATCTGTTCTGTCGACTTCTTGGAGTGCAGCAATAACAACATGCGGAGACAAGAAGGAGGGAAGAACGGGTGACTTCTTTACTTTTTCCTACAATGATCATTTTGGTTGGTACACAGGGCTCAATTCTTGGTCCTCTTTTATTTAGTATTTACCTGCTACCACTTGAAACTATTTTTAGGAAACACTGTGTGCCTTTCCACCTGTATGCAGATGATTGTCAAGTGTATTTTCCTTTAAGAAGTGATGGTTCTGTTCAGCCGCTTCTTGACTGTATCAGTGACATTAAGGGATGGTTGGCACTTAACTTTCATTTTAATAATAATAAGACAGAGGTCATTCTTTTTAAATCTGGCGGCGGCAGCTTTACTCCCACTTTTGATTTTTCCTCCCTGGCTCCCCAACTTAAGTCCTGTGTCACAAATCTAGGTGTGAAAATGGTAAAGTCTTGCTTCTTTCATTTGAGGCGGCTTTCTAAAATGAAGTCTTTCCTGTCTCGGCCCCATCTAGAGACAGTAATTCATGCTTTTATTACATCCCACCTGGATTACTGTAACTCTCTTTTAACTGGCATTAGCCAGGCCTCTCTGTCACGCCTGCAGCTCGTACAAAACGCTGCTGCACGATTTTTAACTGGCACAAGGAAACGAGAGCACATAACTCCGGTTTTAGCGTCCCTTCACTGGCTTCCCGTTCATTTGCGGATCCATTTTAAGGTTCTTTTATTCGTTTTTAAGTCTCTTAACGGTCTTGCCCCTTTTTACCTGTCTGAGCTGCTCTGTCTGTACACGCCTCCTCGTGCTCTCCGATCAGCTGATCAGCTGCTTTTAACCGTCCCGAAGACATTTTATAAGTCCAGAGGAGACAGAGCCTTTTTAGTTTTAGGTCTGAAAATTTGGAATGAGCTCCCCCTAAATATTAGACAGGCTCCCTCTCTTGCTGTTTTTAAAACCCGGTTAAAAACTCATTTTTACTCTTTGGCTTTTAATCAGTAATGAGTTGCCATCTGTGTCTTAATGTCTTTTATTTCCCTTGTCTGTTTTATATCTGCTCTGTTTTTAACTTGTGTGGTGTCCCTGTATTGTACAGCACTTTGGTCAGCTGTCGTTGTTTTTAAAGTGCTCTATAAATAAAATGGTATGGTAGAGAATAAAGCAAACACAAATAGCAAAGATAATAAAGCACTAACTGATCCAACAATCTATTGAATTCTTCCTCAATTATTACAATCTAATAATGTCAAAAGATCAACTGAAGT
Organism: Pachypanchax playfairii; assembly: GCA_006937955.1. Taxonomy (NCBI): domain Eukaryota; kingdom Metazoa; phylum Chordata; class Actinopteri; order Cyprinodontiformes; family Aplocheilidae; genus Pachypanchax; species Pachypanchax playfairii. The sequence continues at coordinate 15,385 of SSNP01000361.1, forward strand.
GTAATTTCTAAACCAAATTAACTGCAATGAGACAAATTCAATAAGTCTCAAAGCTTAATCAGAGTCCTACAGTACAGTATATCTGTCTCCATGTCTATAAATGACATTATACAGTGAGGAGCTGTGAATTTACAGCGATTACCCACCCAGCTGTCGTCCTCCCTAATAAAAGCTTCCATATATTCAAGAATGTGTGTTAAGTCCCTTTTCTGCCTCCTTGCTGTTTTTTTTTCTCAGCAGAAATCTGTTCCGTGTATTTTATGTTTGTTTTCTTTTACTCTGTTCTTTCCCTTCCTCCTGGCTGCTGCGTGTCGACCCTGTCAGGATCAGGTACTGCTGAAAAACTGACAAAAGCAGCTCCACTTGGCTGGCTGATCCAGCGCGAGTGTGAAGTTGGAATTTAAACATCCAGATCAGACTCCATTATTGTCAAGCGATGGATGAAAGGAGCAGCGAGCAGGGACGAGTGAAGGTAAAGAAAAAAGGTTCATTAAGAATGCTGTAAAAGACGAGGCGCATCTCATTACACTTCATGACAACCTCAGCGTGCTGCAAGGGCGTGTCAAGTGAGGGTGGAGGCGAGTAGAAGGAAAGATGTCCTCTGATGAAGCAGTAAATATAAAGAGGAGGGCAGAGAACAGAACGCTTCGCTCGTGAATATTAAAATGGATCTTTCACTGCAGCAGCTGAGGATGAACTGAGAGCCAAGAGAAGGTGTCAGTGTCAGGAAAATGTTTTAAAAGATGAGCAGAAAAAGGGAGAGTAAGCAGGAGAAAGACGTGACAAGAAGAAGACAGAAGGTAATCTGAGGTAAAAAGTGGATTAAACTAGCCAAAAAACGAGGTGATACTTCATGTTTCACTCGGATCATACAGGCGATAATTAAACTGAGTCTAGAAGTTGATTTTATTGGATCAGAGATGAAGACTGAGCTTTACCCTCATCTTAGCACAGGCATCTTGTGTGGACTCTGTTCCTCTCAGCTCTTTCACCAGCATGGAGCCCAGATACTGTTAAAGACAGACAGATAAGGAAACAAACATTCAGATTAAAACTGCATGAAAACAACAATATGACAGAAACATTAACTTATAAAGTTTGATGAAGCCGCAGAGTCTCCTGATTGAGATGCTGGAGCAAGAAAATCACTCAAACTGGGTTGTAGCAGATTCGGATGTTAGAGGTCGTGATCAGTCCTGAGATTAGGAGTAAAACTGAGTCTATGTTCTGGTCTAAAACCATCATGTGTTCCTACATTCAATCTGCAGATGGACTCCGGTGGAAGAGACTGAGCTGCAGCGGAGCAGCGGGAGACATCGTCCTCCGATGCAGAGCAGCATCAGAGACGCTCAGCGGGACACTACGTTTTCACTCTGTCTGGGTCCAGCTGCTTCTCAACACCAGCCATAACATTATGACCACTGAAAGGTAAAGTTATAATCTGCAGTCTCGCGCCTCTCCCAACACTAATCTGATAAAACCAGACAACCTGATCCGTTAACACTCAGCTTCACGTTTAACAGGACCCAAAAGATGCCACACTACCGGCACCACGTGATCCAGGACCGTCATGAACTCCAATATAAGAACTATACAGCTAACGGTTAAAGGTCAGGGTGAAGGTTTAACATTAAAAATCAAACTGTAGTTTAAGAATTTCATGACATTTGTCTTGTGTTTCTCTCATAACGGAGAACATTTCCATTAAGTGCCACTAATATAGTGTTTGATTAAACACCTGACCGGATCAGGGTTTATATGAGCCTTGAAAAGCTCCCAGTGATCCGTTAACACTGCTGTCTGGCAGATCCTTCAGTCAAGATGTAACTGATTTAATAAAGAAGCTTCTAATGGTGACAGTACTTTACTGGAACTATGTTTATGTCGACATTAGAGCACTTAATTTGCGTGACACTCACCACCTCACAGTCCCGGTCCAGCGGAGGGAAGGACTTTATTCCCTAAAGTGGGACCCTGTCAAGGCTTTTAGTGAATTACCTGAGAAATGCTTCAAGATGTTTTGTCTGACGGTAAATGACTCAAATTCAGTTCCTTCTTGTTGACCTCATATTATTTATTTAACCTGTGCAGGATCATTTATTATACACATATAGTCCTTATGGAATCTGGTACATCAGAACAAGGTGGTTAACACATGGTAACACAAGCTAACAGCATTAAATCAGATCTACAAACTCTAGCAGGAATTTCTGGTGTAAAAAAACGGATTTATTAGGGCTGGGTTTAAAAAATCAATTAATCGATTTAAGAATAAAAAATCGATAATCGATTCATAAAGCACTAAATCGATTTAAAAAAAAAAAAAAAAGAAAATTTGATAAACATGATGTATCAGCGTCGGAATTAACCTGGACTCCAAACAGTCCGCCTCCTTATATTTTTTCCTTCTCTTTGATTTCTTGCTTGTATGTTCTCTCAATGTAAGTCGCTTTGGATAAAAGCGTCTGCTAAATGACAGTAGTAGTAGTAGTAGTAGTAGTAGTAGTAGTAGTAGTAGTAGTAGTAGTAGTAGTAGTAGTAGTGGTAGTAGTAGTAAAATATACATTTCCTTTTGTTACAGTTATGCCACATGCCACTGCTTCTGGATATTTTTAATGAAAACATGAATATTAAATGTATATAAAATACACACTGTTGAAAGGCTGCTTCAGCATTTCATAAAAATTGCCATCTACGAATGTCTGATATTCAAGAAATACTAATGTGACAGAAATATCTGAAAAAAGAATCGATATTAAATCGAATCGAAATTAATCGAAATCGAATCAATTTTTGCTCTTGTGAATCGAATCGAATCGATTCAGGAAATTAGGAGTGATACCCAGCCCTAGGATTTATTTTTAGTTTTAAGGCTCCAGATTAACATCTCTGTGTTTTGTCTGCATACTAACATAAACACATTCATAATCCTGGTAATCTGTAATCTTCCCCCTGCATGTCAGCTGTAAATCCATTCAAACTTCTGTTAATCTCCAAATCACGAGCATGTACGTTAAACTGCCTTCCCTGGAGCTGGAGCTCTGCTGTGCGTCATGTTTTGGTTTATGTCATTTGGTGCAAAATCAAAAACGTCTAAATCTTAAGGGTAAACTGACAAAAGTTAACACCAGTTATAAACTACGTCCATGTTCAGTATCTGAGAGATGCTGCTTCCTCTGCTGAGAGGAGAGGATGGTAATTTTTCAACCTGGTTATTGTAAAAATTATATTACAAACAAATACATTTTGAATTATAGCAGGAATGACAGGCTGCTAGCTTCAGGCTGCTAGCTTCAGGCTGCTAGCTTCAGGCTGCTAGCTTCAGGCTGCTAGCTTAAGGCTGCTAGCTTCAGGCTGCTAGCTTCAGGCTGCTAGCTTCTCTCCAGTCCAGGGTTTGTTGTTCTGTCTGGAAGTTAATGAAGTTAAAATGTTTTCTGTGATGTTCTGAAAGTAGCTGTGGAGGTTCTATTAATTTACAGCTAAATAACAAGCTCTGATGATTTTATTACCATCCAGCATTTCTCTTCTACTAAAACACACAACAACTGCTGCTTGTCCTTTTCTTAGTGTCTTATCCTTCCAATTTATTTCTCCTCCGTCTCCAGCGCCGTCAGGTCTCCTGCTACTCTGTCCAGCCTATTATTCATTTGTCTCACTTTATGAAAGCTGCTGTACAAGGGCAGAGAGTACGGAAGATGATGTCATCAAAGCACCGCCATCTTTTACCCATCATGCATTGCCTCCAATATGCCAAACACATCGAAGCAGATCAAACTGTCAGAGGCTGCTGCCATCAGTCCTTTTCCTTCTCACTGTCTTTATCTCCCCACTGAGCAGGTATTGTTTAACCATGTGGTGGGGTCAAAGATCACCGCTCAGAAAAAGTCTGTCACATCACAGCAGTAGTTGGTCATGATGACATTTGATGAAGTGAGACCAACAAAATGTTTAGAAAGTGAAATTTACCCCCTAGAAATACTCAAGTAACATATCTATTAATAAGATAAATGCCAGTCAGTTGTGTATTAGAATAATTACATTTTATCACAAATATGTGTAAAAACATATAATGGTACTGCTGATTCAGTCTGTACAGTATAAATCTTGTTCAGCTGGATGTGTGGTAACACAGAACATATTTTATGTAACTGACTCGGGTCTAAATTTAGAGAATCTCAGCGCCATCGATTTTTTATATTCAGATAAAACTGAAAGTTATTCTGGAAGTTTCTTCTGGAATTTAAACTGTTTTTATAAACATGTTAACAAGTAAAAGTCAGTAAATCCAACTGTAGAACTTGTATAACATGTAAAAAATGTAGAAATAAAACAGGACTTACGTAAGCTTCGTAGTCACATGACTGAAAGATGAGCTTCTCTGGATGATGCTGCCAGTACTGTACAGGAGTGGAGGAGGTGGCCTCATTGGGCGGGCGCAACGTTATCGGTTCACACCATTCGCCTGCCTGAAACAGCAATCATCTGAACATCAGGACTCAACATCTGCTTTTACGTAAAGATTATTCTGTGATGTCGACATGAGGAACGTGGAACGTCTGAGATGAAACACGTGATTTAAGGTATTTAAACACGTTTAAACCTCTTTGATTCTGATCACTTTTCCATCTAGTTTCACCTTTCCAAACAGTAGAATGACCTAAAATGAATCTTTATATTTCTTAAATATTTGGGGATATAAAAACAGCTTGAATGTTTGAAAGTTGCTCACCTGTTCTGTCCATATTTGACTGTTTTAGTTTGTTAGCGAGTTGGTGGAGGAATAAATGGGATTCCCAGTTTAAATACAGACATAATGAATAAACAACACTAGAATATGGATTAATAATTAATGTTTAGCTCAAAGGTTTGCAGAAAGTTACTTTAAGAACAAAAGATGAGACAAATTTTATCTTCAGAATTCCTTTCTTGGGATTTTTAACCTTAAAATTAGAAGAACAGAAGAAACAAAGTTTGAACTGAATTAAAATCCCAGTGGGGCTAATGACACAGAGGGAAGATCTTTCCTCCTTCCTGTGATAGTTATCCTTCTATTCCTGCCCAGCTGACTCATCACTGCTATCTCAGAGTTTTGTTTTTGGAAAGGGGGAGATACGTTGTGACGCACACATATTTGGGACTCAGCAGGATAACCACAAGTGTGTCAGTCTGCAGCGATAAGCTCTGTGATTCACACCGAGACACAAAGAGACCCTAATCAAACTAAATCAAAACACAGCTGCAGTAAACACGTGCACACGCGCCGTCGCTGATCCAGAATCAAAAGTCCTTCTTTTACACTTTAGATGTGATTGAATTTAAATAAAAGAAAAACAAAATGTTTATTTTCAGGTTTTACGTGTATAACATGTTTCTGCTTATAGTCTGTAAAGCTGTTTGTTGTTGAATCCTGTTGTCACCTCCTAAAATAGGATTACTTAAATTACTTATGGATTAATATTAATATTAAATGACTTCAATGTAGGATTAAATTTAATTCATTTGCTGCTCTGATAAACATTTTTTTCCTTCTTTTCTACTAACTTTAATCAGTGACACTGAATCCTTGTTTTAGTATATTTATTTATAAACAGAGGAACTGATTTTAATACGAGACATTAGTTTTTATAATTGTGAACATATCACACAGATTCGGATCATATCTGAGGTTTATCTAATGAACATGTTCTCCATTCATCCTCCATCTCCCCTCCTCACCATGCTGACTTGAGCCATCTGTCGCTCCAGCTTGGATCGTGGCACGTCCTCAAAGTAGTTTTCGGTGCTGCGCTGCCTGCGCCGGGCGTCCGCCTGCATGATGAGGTGCTGCACGTCCAGAGATCCGCCGGGGACCCCCGCCGTATACGCCGCCTGACCTACTGAAGGGCTGAGCTGGGGAGGAGTGTGGTTTCCCCCGGGTTCCTGGTGCAGGGTGGGTGTGAGCAGATGGGCGAGGTGGAAGGAAACAAGAGAGGATTCATTCATCATCTCATAATGTGCTGTGTCACTGTGCAAGTAGTACGACTGCACACACAGTGTAACATCACGTTAACCAGAAGACTAGAAAACAGTGAAAAGTCTGAAGACGCCACTGGAAAATCATTGACATCATTTAACTTTAACAAACCTGACATAACCAGAGGGTTGAAATCACCGCCAAGTACTCACTCTCACCGTTTAATGATAGAAAACTGAAGCCCAAATATTTAGATTGACTAATATATTTTTATTCTGTTTTTAAACTGCTTTTAAACCTGCAAAATGAGTGATGGTGTCATTTACTTACTCCCTCTGCTGATGCAAGTCAGCTCCAAAACACAAAGAATAATCGATATAATGTTAAAGAGTAATGACTGAAGAGGAAATCCAGCTCCTTGTAATTATTATTCAGGACAAGCCAGCTGGAAGACAAAAGATGTGGCTGCCTGGGAGATTTGGCGACTCAGTTGGGGGGTAACGGGACGAGCAGGGAGGCTGAAATTCTCCCAGAGAAAATGAACATCCATCTGGGAGAGAAGTGCCGTTTCTAATGAACCCACATTAAATCGAATGTGTATCGTTTGAGACGCTGTGCAACATTTATGTAGCGTGAAGCGTTCACTTACCCTTAAGGAGATGGCCCGTGGAGGTTTCTGTGGAGTGTCTTCGTGTAGCCGGTCTCCCAGTGAGGCCAAGATCCGTTTTCTGTGTCCAATAAGATTGATCTTTAACACCTGAAGAAACAAAGAAATGTGAAAATGATGTCACGAACAGAAAATTCCTGTTTGAAGAAGGGATGGGCGATATGGCCTGAAATTCATATTGTGATGTACATTGCAGTCTCTTGCCACAAGGATAATAGAACCATATCAGAACAGGTTACATAGACCCTTAGGAAGGCTACACTTCTAAATTTATTTTTTAAAGAAATTTATGTCATTTTGAGAACATTTATTATAAAACTGTAATTATACAACCCAATGTTGCAGATAAATAAAAGTATTTCCTTCTAAACCAAACCAAGTCCAAATAATAGATGTATTTTTCACGATCTCCTCTGTTTCGCTGATGCTTCCAGCCATGTTTATTCAGGTACCGGATCTGCTCGGGGTCGTGCGCCTACATATGACCACGCATCACATGATTGACTGGACTGCTGCGTCCAGCCAATCATGTGATGCTTCGTCATATGTAGGCGCAGGATTCTGAGCAGATCTGCTTACCTGAGCAACACCGGCCGCAACTCATTGCACTAAATTTCATAAGTAGATCAACATTCTTTATCACGATAGTGCAAAAGATCTAAAATCTCTATTACAGGCCAATTTCGTTTCCTTTATATCACCCGTCCCGAGTTTGGAGGAGCTGAAACGATTAAAACAGGTTTGTGTGATATTCCATAGAACAGTGTTCAATATTTGGGATAATTTGCTGTATTATTAATAATATACTTTTGGCAGGACATGGTTTCCTTCACAGTTGCATCCTATTCTTTGCTGCTTAAGCTACAGGGAAAAATAAAGGGAATTTTTTTGTATTTCTTTGTTAATCTGATACTGTCTCTAGTTTAGAGTTTCTGATGTCCCAAATGCTGACAGAAGGACCAGTGAACATGGACCCTGCTACAGCGCTCAGTCTGACCACGTCTGACTGATATAAGTTGACCATCTCCAAGCTGAAAGCAGAGTTCCAGTAAACCGGGGGTGTCAGAGAAAGGCTGCAAAGTGGTTGTTCCAAGAAAATGACACCACAAAAAGACTGTTTCCTCACCCTGTCAACACTAGGAACCGTAGGCAGTCAATGTCTGCGGGGCAATATGGCCGACAGCTATTTACAAGACACTCTACGCGGGAGGCCCTCCAGTGTTCTTTGCCATCAGGCCCATTTGTGCTGGTTTAGCGACATGTGCACTAGAACTACAACATGTAGAAGAATGTTGTGTTCAGTCAGGAGCCCAGATTCTCCCTACAGTCATCGAGAACGCTGCGCTAATAGCTGCACTGACAGGGACCCAGTTTTTGGTGGAGGAAGTGTGATGGTTTGGGACGTCACCCTCCCCACACACACACACACACACACACACACACACACACACACACACACACACACACACACAGAGCAGATTTATCAGAAACCAACTCCAGGGTTTGGGAGTGACCCGCCTACAGACCTGACCTCAATCCCACTGAACACTCTGTGGGATCATCTTGAGTCACCAACACAACATCCCAACAGAAGCAGTCCATCAACCAGCAATGACCTGCTGGTGACCAGTATGAGGAGGCGGAGCCAGGCTGTTCTGGGTGTGTACTGTAGCCTGATCAATCAATCAATCAATCAATCAATCAATCAATCAATCAATCAATCAATCAATCAATCAATCAATGACACCAAACATGAGCCAATAGACTCACATTATTAACTGTGCTGCATAAACTTAGAAATGTATTTTACTTACAAATGTTGCAACACTAAAGGAGAAATTAGCAGGTTTTCAAGCTGTTTAAGATTTATTGCCTTTTTACAACCAAAAAAAAAAGAACCAATCACAGATTGTCTCACTTCAAGCACTAAGTTTATCTAATTTAAAAATGCTCAAAGAGTCAGAAAGCTTTCAGATGCAATAATAAGTTCACATATTTAAATAAAAAAGCCTGAATGCAGCAGATTATCATCATCACCAGCGTTTAAAAGAGAATAATAAATAAACCCGATAATAAACCAGGGAAAAGTTTCACAAAGAGTAAAGGATGTTTGCAAAGGAAAAACAAGTTTATACTCATTTAAAATTCATGAGCTCATTCATTTCATGAATATTATTACACAAGCAACGTGACTTAGTTTTACTCTGCTTGTTAAAAACACAGTTATCGTACAAAGCAAAAAATGGAATTAACTCAATATTTGCTCAAGTGAGTTTAAATTTGTCTTGTAAATGATTGAGAATCAAGTTCAGATAAAAAGGAAAACAAAGATCATCATCATCATCATCAATTTATTTATAAAGCACATTTAAAAACTGCAGTGACGCAGACCAAAGTGCTGTACACAAATAAAAACAACAAATACAGAGATAAAAATAAACATACTATAAAAACAATAAAATAAGGTCAGCAAGGGGTTAGACTGCCCCAACAGAGTTAAAAGCCTGAGAATAAAAGTAAGTCTTTAAACGGATCTTAAAAATACTAAGAGATGGGGCGGGTCTGACCATCAGGGGGAGCTGGTTCCATAAACTAGGGGCGCAAACTGAGAACGCCCGCTCACCGCGGGCCTTATAGCGGGCTGGACGAACCTGCAGCAAGTGCTGCTCAGAGGACCTCAGGGAACGCCTCGGGACATAGGGACAGAGAAGCTGCGCCAAGTAGGGTGGCCCGAGCGCATGCAAAGATTTAAAAGCAAATAAAAGGATCTTAAATTTAATCCGATAGCGGATTGGCAGCCAGTGCAGATTAGCCAGTACAGGGTGATATGTTGCTTCAAAGTAGTCCCAGTTAAAAATCGTGCAGCAGCATTTTGTACTAACTGGAGACGAACTATTGCGGATGAAGGAGCAGCATGTAACAGAGTTAGCATAATCAAGGCGTGATGTCACAAACGAGTGAAGATCTTTTCTCCTCAAAATGGGTTTTAGCTTGATCAGCCTACGGAGGTGGAAAAAACAGGATCTAAGAACCTGATTAATCTGGACATCAAATCTGAGGTCAGAGTCAAAGATGACCCCCAGATGTTTGATGTTCGGTTTCAGTAGAGCCGACAAGCAGGAGGGCAGAGTCTGGACTACAGCAGCAGGAGAACAAGGGGAAAACAATATAGCTTCCAATTTAGACTCGTTTAAGTGCAGAAAATTACCAGAGAGCCAAGTCTTAATCTCATCCATACAATCAGAAAGGGGTTGCACTGGGTCAGTTGATTTTAGGGCCACATATAACTGACAGTCATTGGCATAAAGGTGGTAATTCACCTGAAATTTCTTTAAAATGCCTGCCAGTGGTAAAAGATACAAGTTACAAAGAAGTGGATCCAAAATAGAAGATGGAAATCACCTTGAGTTACAACGAGCAAGACTGTTCTGACTTTACCTCGATAATCTACTTTAGATTAAATAATTTAACCTACTTTTTTTGATAAAAGTAGAAACTGTGTTTTTCTGCACAAGACATAAAACACGTTTGCTCGTTTCAGATTGACTGAGTTGGACTCCAGTAGAGTCCTTGTTTCTGTGCACCGACTGCACGAGGTACCGAGTCTTTTAAAGAGACGAGCGGCGGACGAGTGCAGCCTGCTGCACGGATGTCGGCACCTTCTGGCGCCAAACCTCAGAGTACAACTTTTATTTATTGGTTTATACGACTGCTGCTGGAGGTCTTCCAACGAACGCATACACAAGTGTGAGAAGTAATGAATATGTGTTTGTCTCCAGGGGAAAAGGGTGATAATTAGTCTCAATGCAGAGTCCTTGTGTCAGTTTAATGATTCTCCTATTCGCTTTGAGTCCAAGTAACATTAAATCTCTTCCACCAATTAATGTTCTACATCTGTTAAACAAAGTAAACCAGATAGAACAGCTGAGAATGTCGAGAAAACACATACATACTTTAACATTTTTTATCTGGAAGATAAAATACATTTCACTGTAATTTCTCATTCTGAATTTATCTCTTAAGATTCGATGATTCTGGAAAAACAAAATATATGAGAAATATACAGAAAAACTAAACAACAGCTAAGAAAAAACATTCATTACTAACTGAATCAACACGTACGTGGACTTGTATTCTGTTTACTGTGGAGCTGCTGAATTCTATTGACTCGTGCGACAGTAAACACAAACACTACTGAACATACTTGACTGTGTACAGTAGAACATGACCTGGATGATGGTATTTTTAGTCTACAGAAAAGGTTATGAAATATTCAGTCTTCTGCGTGTCTCCTGTGGGGCAGTAGCATGACTCAGTCCCCACATTTCTGTTTCATCTCAGACAAAATACACACACACACACACACACACACACACACACCCACAAGTGTGTTTTGGTATCCTTATGGGGACCGTCCATTGACTTCCATTGATTTTAGTAACTAGATTTATACCTAACCCAAACCCTTTTACTAACCTTAACCATTACTGATCTATAACTAACCCTAAGACTAACTAAAACTCTATTCACACCATACCTATAAACCTAACCCCTAACCCTAAAAAGGGGAGTCCCCCTCATGGCGACCAGGCTTCGGTCCCCACAAGAACCCTCGGACCCCAGAAAGATAGTAAAAGTCAGGAAACGGGTCCCCAGGAGGTCAGAAATACAAACCCACACACACACACACACACACACACACACCACACACACACACACACACACACAATTCCCCAAAAGAACACAGTAATTGCCCTGAATGGTGCAAATCGGTGTGTTACTCTGCTTTATGCAACAGCATCCACTTCAAATACACTAGAAGCCTCAACCTCAGCTTCAAGTTCAATTGTCACCATAGCAACAATGAGCTGCTGCAGCAGTCACCCACACGCACTCATCCTCCTTAAAAAAACACATGCAAGTGGATGTGCACTCACACACATGCACAAATAGCCTAAACAGCTGTTCAAAGCCTGGAGTAGAAGATTATATGGTTGTTCCTGAATAAATAAAAGTTTAAATGCAACCTAAAGATTATTAAAACACAACCTGACGTCATTAACATGTAAATAACATTCAAAGCAGCTGTATATACTGACAGGACTCTCGTTACATATCTATTACAGCTCAACTCTATTCATATCAGCTAAGAGAGCTGAAACAATCTCACCTTGACAAGCCGACACGCGTCTGTTCTGTTCCAGCAACATTTTAACGCATCAGCAACAAGAAGAGAAAGACTAGGTGAGGAAAATAAGATGGTTAACGGTTGCTAACGCCACAGAAAGTCACAGTTTCATCTTCAACAACTGCAGATGCAGAAAGAATAAAATCATAACTCCGTCTTTTATTAAAAACAAACAGAAAGTTTGATCTCAGTGTGACATATAATAACTTTATCAACCTCTATATGATATATGTGGAGCTTCTATATCAACAGGAAGGTTCTACATGGTTTCAGTCCACGTTAACCTGAGATAAGATGCTCATATGAAAATATTCAGACTCATTTTAACTCATATGTTCAGGTTAATTACTAATCTTAGTACGTTTAATAGAGCTTATTACGAAGTTCCTTATCATTCTACAGCAGGTGTAAACTGTTACTCTTACCATGTAGGATGGTTAAACTACTGAACAAATAATCTTTGTTATTTATATATTTAATTACTCTCCACATGTTTAATCCCGTCCTGCCTCTGCGTGGACACGGATACTCTAACCCAGATTCAGTGGGATTTTATATCCTGTATTTCTAAAGTTTTTACTCTCATTTAGGGAGCTGTTTGCTTTCCCCAGCTGGATGGACATCTTAGTGTTTTCTTTGTGTGTTGATCAATAAACTCATCCTGCTCCTAGTCCCACCAGCCCAGATGAACAGTCTTGATTAACAGATTAACCGTCATGAGAGCTGTTTTTACTTTCCCTCTGCGGCCTGATGTCTTTTCTAAAACAATTAAACCGCTAAATGACTTTCAAGAAAATACTTAAAAGTATTTCTGCGGATTGTTCCACCTCTAAGATATTTAGGTTAGTAAAATTCAAACTGAACGTCTCACAGCAGGATGAATTCATTAACAGATGAAATGAGATGATTTCTCATATTCTTTATGGTCATTTTAATCCAAATTCCAAAAAACACACTGACCTCTAAAAACTGGAGGAAAATGAATGATGACATATTTAAGAATAACAGCATGCAGGATGTGTTAGGGATTGAGGACATCCACAGTAACCTCTCTTTCAGGACACCGAAGACAAAAAGTCTTTTCTGTGTCTTTTACTGGAGGGGAGGCTGGAGCTGGGTGGTTCAGTGGAGCATGAAACCCAGAGAGGAAACAACAGTCCAGTTACTGTCTGTGCTCAAGCTAGCACATGTTTTTAACGATGGAGACGGAAGTAAGACTCGTTCCTCGGTCTGTTTAATCTAAACTAACCCTTTCATTGCTCTCATTTTCCTTTAATTACACCTCGTTCACATCGTCCACTCGCTTGAACTCAAACAACCTCCTTTTACAACAAACTTTATGCTAATTTGAAGTGTTCTACCCTCTTTGTTCTGATAATAGAAGGACAGTCTAAAGAGTGTATCAGTGATCTGTCCTTATAAAAGAAAAGGTTCCTTTACTTCCATCCAGCCATGTAACCTAACTGTCTTCTGTCACCTGTCCCTCACACACAGTGTCCCTCACACACAGTGTCCCTCACACCCAGTGTGTATTAGTATCTCCACTCCTTCAGCCATCAGATCCTAATGGGGTTTTGGGTTCAGACCACTGAAGACTCCTGCATCGATTTTTCCAGGTAAAAAAAAATCCCTGGCCTAAGCTTAGTTTAATTGCCTGGGTCAGAATACATCACAGGACAACAGAGCGGTAGTATTGATCAGTAAATAGCTCAAGTCTGTCAGAATGTCTTTCTCTGAGGCTGATTACAGGGTTTGGCTACAAACATCAAGCTCTTCATCTCAACAACTTTTATCAGCTGTTTCATAGAAGTTTAGTGACCAATAACTGGAGTGTGTGTATATAGTTGATGTTATGTAGAGAAGCATTGATCCTGTTTGTTTTTAGTCAGTGTAAAGGAAAAGACATTTCCAACAACAATGCTTTTTCAATTTTCCCCACAGTTATTGACATTTCCTTAACTCTGAATACTTTATCACAGCCACGCTCGTCCTCCTGCTTCTCTCATTGTTCCTCAGAGCTTTTATACTGGAATGATTAGTATCGATTTGTCTGGACTTACAAGTTTATTACACACACGTGCTCTGATGAAAATCAGGCACCTGGACAGGCACGTTCCTGCACAGCTACAAACAAAACACACTGTTTTATTAGATTGTATTATTCTGGTGAGGGGGTGAAAGGAAACCACGGGGTTTTCTAGCAGCCAATGAGCTGAGAGGTTACAAGTGAAATGTTTCAACATGATGCTCAGCAGGGACCAGTAGGAGGAGTCGTTTCATTGCTCAGAGGGAAACCCGCCAATGAGAGCTGGATGTTAATAAGTCTGCCTACATGAGGACAGATATATCTCCATTAATAGCATGAGAACTGTAACTATGACTGGAAGCACAGACTGTGTGTGCAAACAGAACCAAATGCTGCAGGATCAAGTCTGAAACGAGATATCTCAGAGACACAAACACATGCACACACTCTACCGCACTCAGAGGAGCTCATGAGCTGAATTCCCACTTACACGAGAGGAAATGGTGTATGATATTTCTTTGGGTTAATAAATACTTTGAAGCACCACAATGGAACCAATTTTCACACTGCAGAGGAGCACAAAGGCTCTCCGAAGGCACCAGGCTGTCTGCGCGCGTGCGTGTGCATGTGTGTGTGTTTGAGTGAGAGAGGATGCTCCAAAAAGTTTCCACACCTTTTCACACAGGAAAAGTCACAGCAGTGAAGATTCTGATAAAGATACTGACGTTTCTAATAAGTCTAATCGGTCCGTCTTTGCTGCAGAATGTATAACATGACAAAGTCAAACAACAGAGAAACCAATTAGTCCGATGATATTTACATTGTTTTTGGGTCTTGAATTTACCAGCTGCTGATAGAACATAGACCATGTGTGCTGTTACAACAGAAAAGGCTAAAGGTACATGATGAGGTTAACAGGAGGCATGTAGCAACCATATGGGCGTCTGTGAACTCTGAGCTGGATGGGACTCTGCAGCGTCATCCATCATGGATCTGTGAAGGTGTTTAAACAGTAAGACGTAGTTCAAGATTATTTTGTCAGAGCAAATTAAAACGAAAACAAGTGAGAAAGTGAATGCTTCAATGTATTTTCCATCTCTATAATAAGGACAGCAAAGGTTTTTTGAGATTTTATACTTGAAACAATATTTTTTACATCTTCAGTTCGGGGGAAGAAAAAGAAAAATGTTTGAAATGTCGTCCAATTTTAAGGATTTATGACCAAATATAAAAAACAACGAAAGAATCCCAGACTCCTGCAGAAGCAGTTTGAACGCCTCACCAAGTTTTTTAAAAAAACACACGGGAACTCTTCAGAGCGTCATCGCTTCTTCTTTCTAATCATCCACTTTATGCACAGAAAGATCTCACACACTTACACAAACTGGAACAAAGCGAGAAAATTAGCAGCATCAGCAGTCGAGACGGAGTGGAGCATCATGTGTTGTAATCATCTCAGTCTCACTCGCTGAAACATTAAATAAAACAACAGCAGAATCGATGCTCATGACTGTATCTGGATCAGCTGTGTTGAGCTCTTACACTCTACCTTATCACCCTTCAACCATCTTGTTCCAGCAGCTTACCCCCTTTTATTCCAAAGACAAGCTGAGCAGCGGTCTTCACTTCACTCTCGTCTCCTCCTGCGTCTTATTTTCTCACTCTTCGCTCTCGTGCTGTTGACTGTTGCGTTGTTGCCATGCAAGACAAGTCTTTCTTTTCTCTGCCTCTCTTCTCTCTCTCAGCGATGTCCTATCTTTACTCCTCGCCTCCTCACCACCAGCTTTGTCTCCCTTTCTCTCACCCTCACTCTCTCTGCAGATCTCCAGCGCTCAACAACTCCTCCTCTTTCTTTCAGCTTGCGGCAGCCCGGCTACATCTCGTGCATGTCTCTGCCTGAGCTCTCTCTTTTTCTGTCTACACACGGTCCCTCTCCCTGCGTGCTCTCCTTCTACACAGTTTACCCTCCTCCTCCTCTCGATCTCATCACTATGGAGACACTGAACCTGAACTGAGTCAAGCTTGTGCTCACGAGGAGTTTAAGTTAATCTGTTTTGTGTGATGTGTGAGTTGAACGAGTTCAGGAGCATCATTGTTACCAGTATGTTGCATTTTTACTTGTTGTTTATGAAAAAAAGATTTAAAAAACCTGGAGTCGCCACTGGGACGAAGCATCTTACCTGATTCTCCACCCAGAGATGTCACTGAATTAAAAAATGTCAGACTACTAATAATTATTCTCACTATTATCAGGTCATCATGGAGATTTTGTACATTATAACTTAAAGGCCATAAATTCAAGTCGAGCTCGAGTGCTTAAAATCCTGATTCTAGTTGCTGAATGAATCCAGTTGATTTAGACCTTCCTGGTATTTTATGCCAGAAAAGTTTAACGTTCACTTTAATTACATTCTGTTTATAAAACTTAATTACTCTTGAAAAATTTCAGAACAACTTCTAAAGCAGCTGTTCATCCAAAAAAGGGGGAAATAAGTGACGACAACTTCAGAACTTTTGCACAACTCCATGTTTTAAATTGTCATGAATTACAGAGACGGACGTGTTTAAACGTTTTACAGGAAATAGCTCCGAAACCTGGAAGCTCCTTTTATCTAATCATTACCGTACTTATGAAACTTGACCTCAGGCTTCGTGCACGTCACAGAAATCTGTCATAATACGCAAACACATGCAGGATTGTGCTGAAGATAGTAATTCTTATCTGGATATATAATCACTTACAGTTTGGAGATTTGCTAAACCGAGATAAAACAAGTTTGAACGCCTTCCACTCGGAATGTGTGTGTATTTATATGTGAGTATGTCTTGGCAGCAGCGGGAGTCACACGTGAAATCCAACCTATGAAGCTTGACGTCATTCTGGTTATATCTGCCGTTAGAAGGATCCACTCATGTGATCCGCTAGGATGAAGCAAAAATAGTGACTGACCACTTCTTATTACCCCCCCACTCATAAAAACAGTCCGACACTGTCCGACAACAACAGTGTTCCAGACATATTCCACTTGTGTCACACTAAAGATTTTTACTTTTACAACATGTTTCACATATTAACTGATCGTTTCCTTTAATTAGATGAATGATCCAATTTAGGATTCCAGATTTGAAAGGAACCATTAGATGCAACAACACGGGACGTTGTTCCATTTCACAAAAAGCTTGAAAAGTTTTTTTTTTTTTAATTTTCTTGTTAATGAAGAAAGAAGAAGCGAAGCATCATTATCTGTTCCAGTACAAATAAACCTCCTGATGGTTACATCTCAGAACAGATTAGATTACAAAATGTTACACTAATTCAATCATCTGTCGACGATCAGCTATGTGATTGTGTAATCAGTAAAGAAGAAAGGCATTCACCGTCGGCTTCATGTTTATTCTAAACACACTCCTAAAAACCAGACCATGAAGGATGAATCCTACCCGTCATCCGAAATAACAGGAGAACATGTTTGTAAAGCAGCAGCTGCACAGTAGAACCTAGAACCACTGGACCAGGGTGCATTCATGGGTCACACACATTCTCTCCTGACACCTCCCACACTATCTGCTGCACAGTGAGAGATACAACAGGAAGTGCAGCTTAGGCAGCAACGAGGGACAGTGAAGTACACCGCAGTCCTGAAGTAAATCAGCCCACATGAGAACTCCAACCAGCTTCACTGCTCTTTACTCTATTAGAACAATGTGCAGATCTCCACAAACACACTCGCGTCTGAAAGAGAAAACTTCAGAGCAGTAAACGAACCAAGCTGAAGTATGGATGTGTGTACTGAATGAAGTATATGATCCTGCAGCCTCGGACCATCTGGTGATGGGATATGAGACAATCTGTCCATTTGGAGCGGTGACAAAGGAGGTGATAAGCAAAGAAATACCACACGCGCACACGCACACGCACACACACACACTGAGTATCTGGAATCCTGTCAAGATAATCAACCCTATGCACACACACAAACACATTTTAGATCACTTATACCAACTGCACCGTCTCTATGGTAACTAGTAGCTGTCATGGCAACTGAGTACAAATGGTAGAAACTCTTGGTAAAACTCAACTCTCAGGATTATTTTAGATTTTATTTTCCACCTCAAAGTGTGTTTGTAGACTTGATGTTCTTCTAGACACATTTTAAAGGCCTTTTCAGTCGTGCACTTTCCTAAATTCTATGGTGCAATAATAGAGAGGAATTTAGGTACAAGTCCGGTCCTGTGGGTGAATCACACTCTCACAAACCCACACACACACCTACACAATGTGAACACAGGTCTTCACAAGCCAGAGTCAGATGTGAAGAAGCTTTCCCTGTTTACTTCAACAGGCCTGGCAAAGAGAGCCGAGGACAAAAATAACAGTCCCATCTCTGCTGCCAGGACATGTGAGTCTTTCTTAAACCCCAAATCAACAACTTGAGAAGTTTTTCTATATTATTATTATTATTTAAAAAAAACATTCTATATTTGGCTCATTTCAAAATGAAAGACTTTTAGTCACATTTTGGTTTAGAGAATAGTCAAATTCTTCCTTTGGTATTAATGAGCATCAATTAAGTTTCTTTTTATTTAATGGAACAATGATTCAATATTTTGGATCAACTCGAATCGGTCCGGTCGTCCAGCTCACAGATAAATCCTGCAAATCCTGATTTCAGCTTGTATGACGTCTACATCACCGACAACAAGAACAATGTCATACAGCAGCACGTCTACTGCAACCTGCAAACTTTCTGCAGCCGGGCTCACTTATTTATCATATACACTCACCTAAAGGATTATTAGAAACACCTGTTCAATTTCTCCTTAATGCAATTATCTAATCAACCAATCACATGGCAGTTTCTTGAATGCATTTAGGGGTGTGGTCCTGGTCAAGACAATCACCTGAACTCCAAACTGAATGTCAGAATGGGAAATAAAGGTGATTTAAGCCATTCTGAGCGTGTCATGGTTGTTGGTCTGAGCATTTCTAGGGTTTACAAAGAATGATGTGAAAAGGTAAAAACATCCAGTATGCAGCAGCTTGTTGACGCTAGAGGTCAGAGGAGAATGGACCGACTGATTCAAGCTGATAGACGAACAACTTTGACTGAATTAACAACTCATTACAACCGAGGAATGCTGCAAAGCATTTGTGAAGCCTCAACACGCACAACCTTGAGACGGATGGGCTACAACAGTAGAAGACCCCACCGGGTACCACTCATCTACACTACAAATAGGAAAAAGAACATGACAATGAGTTCACTGTACTACAACGGCCCCCACAGTCACCAGATCTCAACCTGATAGAGCATCTTTGGGATGTGGTGGAACGGGAGCTTCATGCCCTGGATGTACATCCCATAAATCTCCATCAACTGCTAGATACTATCCTATCAATATGGACCAACATTTCTAAAGAATGCTTTCAGCACCTTGTTGAATCAATGCCACGTAGAATTAAAGCAGTTCTGAAGGTAAAAGGGGGTCAAACACCGTATTAGTATGGTGTTCCTAATAATACTTTAGGTGTATACTGTACCAGGAAGTAAAATATATGATGTTTGCCATAAGAAAGGAATCAATATACAGCATGAATAAGTAGCAGACAAATATCACAGCAGTAGATTCTCCTTTGCGTTAGCCACAATCTCATCTCGCTCCTTTAGCAGCAACATGTTTAAAAATATATAAAAACAACCATTTAAACATACGATTTATACTTCATGGATTTTCACCTTTGACTTGAGGTTCTTGAACGCAACCGTGGCGATCAACGAGGGATCACTGCATTATAACAAGTCTATGTACATGCAGAGTATGTAACGCTGTGTTTCTGTATAAATGAACAAATGCATGAAACAGGAAGTTCATGTTTCTGATCTCTGCAGATGTTCACGTTGCCTCAACCCTGGTTCTTGTTTTACACCATTTAAAAAATTCCTTTCACAGCGAGGGACACTGTCTGGCTGCAGGATCAAAACTGTCTGAATAGAGTTTAAATTCCTCCTCGTTCTTCATATTTTCACTGACTGGAGGTGAATGTCTTTCACCAGTCCTCCGTCACTTACTCTAATCTATAATCAAACCTGGTTTCTGAGTGATTAAATGTGTAAAAGTAACCATAAACATGCTTAGAATGAAAAAGTTCCACATTTTTATTACACTGAATGGTTCCTATGAGTGTTTATCTTTACAAAAATGTAAAGTTGTGCTCTTTAAAAGCAGCTACTCCATGTTTCTTTAGTAGAAGCACTGGACATGTTGTAGTAACGGACCTGTAAAACTGAAAGAGAACTAGAAAAGCACTCGTAGAGCGCAGACCTCCACCACGTGGACATATTGTAGAAAGTACTATGTCAGTATCCTTAAAAAAATCCTGGATCCAGACGGTAATCCGGATCACCCCCAAAATCTAATTGATTCTTCAGTCATTTCTGACCTTTCCTGAAAATGTCATCAAAATCCCTCCATAGGTTTTTGAGTTATCCTGCTAACAGACAGACAGACAGACAGACAGACAGACAGACAGACAGACAGACAGACAGACAGACAGACAGACAGACAGACAGACAGACAGACAGACAGACAGACAGACAGACAGACAGACAGACCCCGATGAAAACATTACCTCCTTGGCGGAGGTAATAAACTTCTCTGACTGAAGAAAAGAATTTGAAACACACCCTCCAACATTTCAACTTTTAGACGAACGTTAGAACATGAAAACCAATAAAACAAGCGAGAATAAAGCAGGAACGTTGTCTCATTGTGATGCTTTCTGAAATCTGACACCACAGTAAACATGTTGAAGAATGTTCACACACATCCATAAGTAAGTTATTGTTAACAACAGCCAGGAAGCAGAAGACACACCAAACTCACACACGGACCGTTAAGGCTCTGGTCTGATATCAGGACAAACTCATCTGGAAAACATTAAGGGGATTGTTCCTTAAGGAGTAGAAACTATCTGCACTTCAGCACCATGAATGTGTCTTTCCAAAATGAAATCCATTTCTAATTGCGACACTCTGCTCCCTCCGAGGACTCCGTTTAAATGAGAGTAATTTGGAGCCCTGATGCAGTCGTTTTGTGCTTTTCTTTCCTTAAGAAAACATCAGATCGAACCAAGAGGCAACAGCGCCACCATGTGCATCGTTCCTGGATGCGTCTGTATCTCATCATGCTGCAGCTACATTAATATTCATGTTACAGAGTCCAATCTTTTGCATCAGCATAAAGGAGAGAAAATATTCAAAATTTAAAGCTAAAACTGCAGGAATTTGATGCATTATCCTAAATCCATTTATGTTAATCTGAATTTTATATTTTCTACTTCTTGTAAATAGATTTAAGGTCAATTCTAATTTATCTTCCTGTCTTTCATCTTAGTTAAAATATTCATTTTGCACAGAACGAGTAAAGAACAGATGATCAGGGAGAATTATTCCTGTGACAACAGACACGTTACCGGGAGATATGTGATAATAACAGCTGGCTGATAGAGTCGTAATGCCTTCCTATTATTCCACTCTCAATTACCTGATGTAGCCTCTAAATTAGTTTGGATTTGGGGGAAAATTAAAGATGAACAGCAGCTCCCAAAAGACAAAGCTGTTTATATTCATGTTAGATAAAATCACCTCATTGGTTTAACTCAGAAAAATAACATTTTAGTTGCAGGTGATAAATTATCTAAATGAAATCAACGACAGGTAATTTGTTCATTTTTAGGTAAAATATCAAATTCTTAGCAGTGTGTTCCATTTTAATTATTATTCCTCATGAATTATGAATTTTCAATTAAATAATTCAAAGAAGGAAATTGAGAGTTGATGAGTTTTCCTTTCAGGTTATTTGCATATTTAAACCCTCAGATTCCCATTTTTTAAATAAAACTACAGTAAAACATTCCTACCTAAAATAAGTTGATGCTTTATTCATGTGCAGCTTTATCAGCTGGATAAACTGATCAGGAAGACCAGCTCTGTCTTGGGATTCACCCTGGATCCTGCAGGTAGTGGGGGACAGAAGGACTCTGGCCAAAATAACATCTCTGATGGACAGAGTCTCCCACCTCATGCATGTAAATGTTCCTGAACTGCAGAACTCCTTCAGTGACAGACTGCTGCATCCCAGATGCATGAAGGAGTGTTTCTGCAGGTCCTTCCTTCCTGCAGCTGTTAGACTGTACAATCAGAACTGCTCCCAATAGAGATAAAGTTTACATCAGACCCAACCATCACCAGTTCTGCTGTAACTTGAACATTTATTTACAACAGACTGTATATAATAACTCATTGGAAGCTTCATGTTTACTTTTTTTCATAGACAGTTTAATAAAAATCTGTACTTGTTTCGATTTCAATTATATGCAAATTATAACTGCACAATATTGTTTTTAGAATTTTTATAACTGTTTTATAAAGACACTATTTTTTCTTATTTTTTCTTCTTTTCGTTGTAAATACTGTGTGTGGTTTGTATACCTGTTTGTTTGTTTGTTTGTTTGTTTATATATATATCTGATGCTGCTGTTACAACCAAACTTCCCCTCGTGTGACAATAAAGGATTATTCTATTCTATTGTATTCTAAAACAAAAATTCATATTAGCTCAGATATCAGCTGTGAAACGACATAAAGGACACGCGGTTAACGCGACACTCGGGTACCGAGACTTTTTCTCATTAAAACAAACATCATTGAAAGTTAATTTTGTCTGAATTACATTTAGTTTTTTTTTATTTTGTCTTTACATTAAGGACAGTTTCTTTTTTTTGAGTTTATATTTTATATTTAAACCCTGAAATTATTCATAAACAAAACAGAAATCTAAGCTAAAATCTGAATAATGTCCCTTCATGTCTGACTTGCTCTGCAGCATTTCTGAAACAACAAACAAACAAGCTGAACAGAGTTTCTTTCTTCAGTAAACTTCTACAGACTCACATTTATTGAACAAAATGGAAACAGTTTGATTGTTTTGACTCAGTTACAGTAAAAGCAGCTATTAATGAGTCCTCAGCCTCCAGCCTAAAGGCACAACTATAAAGTATCACTACATATTATATGTGTAATGTTCACACACATGTACGAGTGTAAGAACAGATGTTTACTGTCTCATCCTGAAGCTCCAGGTGTTTTTGTGTAAGAACTCCTGCTTTTTACTAGTTTAGCCTCCAATTTATCACCTAAAACACAATTTATGTTAAAATACTCTTTGGTTTTAAGAAATTTACACAAATTCTGGCTTTTAGAAGGTGATTATTAAGATTTTCACCAAGACAAAGAATACACATGTAGAAATAAGGTTGGTAAACATAGAGTGTAGTCACACCTGACAGGTGAGTGACACGCCTTCTCTCCGTCTGCAGGATGTTTGCGGTAAATATGTGAAGACGCAGAATTTACTGGCTTTTTGAGATGCTGGTCCCAAAACAACAGGTCTTCACATATGCAGCACATCAACAGGACACACACAGACTAAACACATTTGTTTGTAAAGTGGTTCAACAATAGAGTTCCTGGCTGGTCTCCATGGACACCACAGCATCTGTTACCCATGGTGATTACATCAACACAGTGACCACATTTCTTATTTCTCTTCATGAATGTTGTGCTTTGTTGTCTCACTGCAGCATCTTTCCCCACCATCTCCTGATAAACACCAGCTCTGTGCAGATACGGCGGTGACCTCTCCATCACCCAAGAGACTTACTTCAGCTTCAGTGTGCTGCTGCAGTGGTACGGTCATTCAAGTCTACTCTGCACATGTAATCAATAAACACAAAACAAACACAGACTCACACAAGAGGTTCAATGATGGTCTGAGGTCGAGGGAAAGTCTCTCCTGCGCACCGAGTCAAAGAAAACTAGATACGACTCGTAAGTATCAACAACGTATTTAAGTGTTAAACTATGTTTAAGACACAAGATGTTGTTCATTAGTGACATTTTGGGTGTTTTCACACTGATGTAAAAAATCCCTTGAGATGAATCTAGTAGTTCATGTTTTGTTTGGGCGGCTGTGGCTCAGTGGTTAGAGCAGTTGTCCTCCAACTTGAAGGTTGGTGGATCGATCCCGGCTTCCATCCTTGGGCAAGACACTGAACCCCATGTTGCCCCCCGATCTGCGTATCGGGTTGTGTGAGTGTTAGCCCCGCCCCTCTCCTGTGTGAATGGGTGAATGACAAAAAAACTGTAGTGTGAAGTGCTTTGGGGGTCGTAGGACCTAATTAAAGCGCTATACAAGCACACGCCATTTACCATTTGTTTATTCATAATATAAATGAAAACTATTCTTACCTACAGCTGACTGGTTTCTGTACTCTCTTAATTTTCTCTATTTGTTTCTGCCTCGTCTGCAGAGTTTATAGTTACCACAGTCTGAATATGCATCTTGCATTGAAACAGCTTTATATTTAATAACAAATCATGTCAGTAAGTTCTGTGTATTTTGCTCCTTTTAGAAGAACCAACTGTTTGGTTTTAACTCATTCTATGACCTTTGTTCTGCTTCAGTTATTGGTAAATATATATTTAAAATCGTGTCACCAAAAAAAAAATCTCACCACTAATTTCTACAAGAAGTCTAATGAAGTCAAAAACACAAAAACTACATTACATATAATAATAAACTGCACAGTCTGGTTTCTGTACCGTCGTGTCTGGTTTTATGTTGAATAGATAGAGCACTTCATTATAAAGTGATATAAATCATTCAGATATATTCAAACATAATTACTGCATAAAATATAAACACATATTAACTCCTAACATCTCTTCCATCACATGTCCTTGTGCAACATCTAGTGGCTTCACCTTTCATTGCAGAACATTTTCAATAATTCTGATAACAGAACCGGTCTCTTTCTGTTACTGTGTGATCCTTGTATGTATTTGTATGTATTTGTATGTATTTGTACATGATGAACACATGCTGCTCTGAGACCTTTCTGCATGGGGTTTGCATGTTCTTTATGTGCATGTGTGGGTTTTTCTCCTGGGACTCGTTTTTCCTTCCACAGATTAAAAACATGCATTTCAGGTTAAATGACCCCAAGTGTGCACGAGTGTGTGAGAGAGTGGTTGTTTGTGATCCTGTGATGAAATGGCGACCTGTCTGGGTGTGACTCCGCCCCTTGTTCAGAGAACCTGCACGGGAACAAGCAGCTTTTGAAAACAGACGGATGTTTTCGTTCTTTTGAATAAAAGCAGAAAAGATTGATGTGTAATGTAGCTTGTGATATAAAAAAATGAGAGAAGTAATACACACATAATTACATGAGTGTGTATTAACACTTTTCCTATCTCACATATGCATTTAGAAACACACACACACACACACACACACACACACACACCTACAGCAGCACGGCGAGTGGGCGGTATCCCCTGTGAGATGAAACATCTTGCATCCCACATGCTTATATAACTCCGTCTCTACCTCCTCCAGCTGATCACTCATCACTTCATCCTCTGCTGGAAAGGAAAAAAAAAACCTTCTAGCTCTCTCACTGAAATCAGTGCTCCCTTTCCAATCAAATATAATTCTGTTAAACTTGCAGCATCAAAGAAGCGACTCACTCAGATGGGATCAAGCTGAAGTAAATCACATCTCTAGTGAGCATTTTATGTTGTAAAAATGGAAGATAACTCTGCATTACTTGTGATAACATGAAAACTCTAATGTCAGATTTTGTTATTTGCAGCGATGCCAATGTTTCCCAAATGAGTGAAGACAACATGCAGCAGCAGCGGCGGCGGCGTACTGCGAACACACACCGATGCAGTGAATTTTAAAACACAGACCTTTAATCTGAGAAGAACAGTCATCATGAGTTAAATCAAATGTGCAGCAAAGTTCTGATATGAAAGCAAATCTGTACACGCTCACTTTTTGCATTCTCAACATGCATCGCACGGTAATGAGGAGAAAAGCCCGACGGGCGTCCTGCACCGCACAGGGTGAACTTTCACATCAGCTTCAGCCCTGTTCTACAGAAGAAACCCAAAACTTCAGGATGTGCAGATAATGATACATGGAGGTTTTATCTGCATTAAACCTAGTAGAAAAAAACAAATCTGTCACCGAGGGGGAAGATGAGGACACCAAAGAATGTATTCAGTTAAACAAATCCTCTGCTTGAACAAGACTTGTTATAAAAAAACAAAGTTTTATTTCCCAAAATAACAGACACACCCTAACTTCAGCTGCGTGAAAGTTAGATATCAAGTTGAAGAGATTCAGCATTAAGAATTCAAACTGATGCAAAAATAAGTCAAATACAACGATAAAAAATGTTTAATCAAAAACCTGATGCAAGTTTCTCATGTATGAAAAAAAATTAAAGCTATAGTGCGTAACTTTTACATGTCCGTGAATGTCCGTTTCAGCCAAGCCACTATTAGAGGAGATGACACAATGCAGATTAAGCCAATCGGCTCCTCAAACATCTCACGGTATTTTTATATATATCATTTTTACTTTGCGTGACAACCGGCGACATTCCCGCGCTGGCGCGCAGGAAATTACGTCTTTTACATCACAACAAGAAGGGAGGGGGAGGACGAGCGGAGAGTCTCGTAGCAGGAGGCAGAGTGCAGGTAGAACGGGTAAGCGACATGGCGGAGAAGCCAAAGAAGCGGCCGAGACACACTTATCTGGAAGTTCTTCCGAAGAGTTCATCTTTTTTCAACAGCTGTCCTCATTCAAACAGAATAAAAATGTTGTGGAATCGCGAATCACAGCGGCAGAGGGATAGCGGTTGGGGGAAGGGGGGTGGGACAAGTGGGCGCACGTCATATGGAAGCGCCAGCTTCATTGTTGTAATAACGCACAAATCCACTAGGGGGCAACGTTACGCCCTATAGCTTTAAATTAGTAAAATGCAAACTGTGTCTGTGTTTAGAATTATTTTCCAACGCAGTCTCATTATTAGTGATAAAGATTTTGGACTTACGTTGATCAGCTCAATCTCCCAGATCTTTTTAACCAGCTCCATGGAGGTGTAACCATTGATCAGGAAGGACTTCGTGTAGTCGCCGAGTTCCAAAGACTCCAGCCACTCCGCCACCGACGTGGGGTTGTTGCCATCGTAACCGATAGGTCGAACCTTTCGTACGGCAGAACACAAAAAAAACCAAAGATTAAGGGGACAAACTCAATTTACACGATTGTTGCTCCGTCTTCTTCCTTCAGATAAATATTATAATCTTTTTAGGGTAAAAAAAAACATCTGCACTGATGTAATTAGTGATTAAATACTGCTGTTTTCACATGACAGTAGATGAACTTTATTTACAAAATGTTTCCATTTTTAAAATGTCTTTTTTTAGTTGCAGTTTATAAAGAGAATAT
Organism: Pachypanchax playfairii; assembly: GCA_006937955.1. Lineage (NCBI taxonomy): Eukaryota > Metazoa > Chordata > Actinopteri > Cyprinodontiformes > Aplocheilidae > Pachypanchax > Pachypanchax playfairii. Next base: position 42,584 of record SSNP01000361.1, read on the forward strand.
TGTTAAGATGTCTTCAACAGTATTTTACAAAGTTTTCCTAATTCACAAGGGTAAACGAAGAAAAAAACTATGGTGCTTTTTGAGTTTTTTATAGAACAAACAAGTAAACAAGCTGCACTTTGAGTATCGGTCTGAGTAAGACAGCAACAGCAGGGGGTTAGCGCTCCGACTGAAATACATGAAGTGTAGCTGATAATTAATTATTCATTCACTTTATTTTGACAGTCAAAACAGCTTCAGAGTTGGTGATGCTTCAAACAAACTCCCAACAACCTTCACCTTCCATTCAGGATGTGTTTGACTACATGTCTAAGCAGGTTTGTGTTAGACAACGTTTTTAAAGATTCATCTTCTGTGTTGGTTGGAAAGTTTAGGAGGTGAGAGAGGAACGAGGTGCTGACCAAAGATCTTTTCTGTTCCTTCACCTTGAAATTATTTACTAACTTGCTTTACTTCTTACTTCATCCTAATGACATTAGTTTTCATCTCAGTTCATAATATTCTGTATGAGACAGTGGAACATAATTTATTAACTCCTAGCAAACATAAAGAGGAACACACAGAGACTCATAAATCTGAAAAAAAATTACCAGTCTGACAATTTGATGTTTTTACATTAAATAAAAAAGTTCAACTCCATGTAACTTTTTCTCAGACTTCCCTGCATGAATTCAGCAGGATGTTTTGGTAAAACTTCGATCAAATCAGATTTATTCATGTCAGCACTGACCCTGGGCAGCAGCCGGATGGCCTGCAGCAGACGCTGCCTGTGAGCTGAGTTGAGAATTCCAATTTCCAGCAGGTCCTGGTCCTCCACCACATTGCTACCCTGCAAAGCATCCAAAACAGACACGGTTAACATCACTTTAACTGGAATGCAAACACTCTCATGTCTTCAAGATCCTGGAAAAATTACACAAACATGTTTATGTGTAGAAAGAAAAAAAAACTTCAGCACAGCTCAATGTTTCAGATTCTGGGAGGTTTCATGTTCTCCTTCAGGTTTCACCTCATCCAGATGCTATAAGCATCACAGCACAAGAAATGGACAGAAAAAGGTTTTGTTTGTTTACATTATTGGCTCATTAATGAATCTTTATTAGCAGTTCTTTAAAAACTAGAAAACACTTGGAGAGCGCAGACTTCCGACAAGTTTCCCAATAATATGATTTACACATAAAATAATTGTCCTACATTTAATTCATCAACAATATTTGGTATTTAGAATGACTTTCATATCATTATTAGTTCAATAGTTATTCATAGAAAACAATATGGCGGTTTTCTGGATCACACTCAATAACTAATGGATTGGTCCATATGCACATCCCACTTCCTGTAAACAAAATCCAGACTAACAGCTAAATAAATAAACTCATGTCACCACAAACATAACCTTCATGTTCCAGGTCATTTCCTTAAAAACTGTTAATTATTCCTGCAAAAATGATCCGAGAGCACGTAGATCAGCGAGTAACTCTCATCCTCATGTTGATGTAATAATGTTAATAAAATAAAATAGTTTCTCTCTTTATACTGTCAACATCTGGATTATACCTCATTCATCCTAAACTCAGTTTAATTCCATACTAGATAAGGAAACACGTTGGGATTTACATTCTGTCTCATTAGCTGGAAAAAATAATATTGAACATTTATTCTAATAATTTATGGAGTCATCAGTCCTCATACTCATGACATTCTACTGAAACCTTGCAGTGACCTCAGTAGAACAGACCTGAGGTCTAAAATCTTTTCTCAGACTGATTAAAGTTTCATTAAAAAAAGTTTAACTGTCACAAACATCAGGCTCAAAGTTGGACCTTTAATGAATCCTATGTGAAACCAGAAGGGAACCATCATTCTCTCCCCTCTGGAGACAGAAAAGGTTCCTCGTGCACGCAGATTTGGTGACCAGACATCTGCAGCAAAGAGAAAACTGAACTAATAACACCAAAAAATAAAGATGGAAGCAAAAACTTGTGATTAAAATGATTGTAAAGCATTATAGTGAAGCGAGTGTGAGCGTCTCGGGACAATTCACCTACAAACACATTAAATAAACCTTGTTCTGAAGGATTACACCTGTAATCCCTGTCAAATTAAGACTAGAAGCATTTAAGAGATTAAAAACAAGGTTTAAATTCTGACACCTGTTTTATTTCCTCCTTGCTGTCTCTTAACTCTGTGCACCACCTTTTTTCTTTTGTTAATAAACTGCAGCCCTTTCAGTTTTCACTGCCGATTTTCAAATTAAATCATGTCTATTTAAACTCAAGATGAAATATATAATTCAGTCCGTGCTTAGCTGGACATCTCCTGAGTATTTTTTATTTAAGAGGGGAGAAGTGTTCGGTAGCCTAAAAGTGTATAATAAACTCACTTCAGCAGTGTCTATATTTTACTGAATGATGGCCCATTTTTCCTCGAGGGCTCTGAACAGGTCCAGAATACAGAAAACAGAGTAAAACATTCAGAGAGGTAGAGGAAACTCTGATTACACACAGGTCTCTAATTAAAAGACCTGTAAATAGATGTTTTTGTTAATTTGCTGTGAAAAGCAACAGAAGCAGTTCTGCTTTCCTTCTGGAAAAACCACGGAGCAGATCAGCTCAACGCGGCTGCACGCTGCACGTGGATAGAGACGATGCAGGAGACATCACCCAGAGACAATTAGCAGGTATACAGAGACTTTAGGAAAGCAGAATGAGGGTTATTTCAATGCTCAGTATGATTCCTCATATCTGGGATTTGTTGTAATTACACGTCTGTTGGCAGTGATGGGTAGGATGACAGGAAGTCATGTTTCCACACCCAGAATCTCATCAGATAAATAATGTCCCAAAGTGCATTTAAAACTCAACATCGTCTGTTGATCAAAGTTATTAAAGTTCCAAACAGTAACATGTGGAATCGTGGAGTTAACAGACTGAATGTCGGACATATTTACATCTAGAATTATATTTAAAGTTCAACATTAAAATGCAACTTTGTTTTGCAGTTAATTTTCAAACAGGTGAAGAACGTCAGGTAATACAGAATGACTCTCTTGTGCTCATTAAGATCTTGATCTATAAAATAAACGTTTTTGTGCAAATAATAATGATTGAAGTTCTTATGTCATGCAAAATCAACTTTTTGGAGCGTTTAACCATGTTGTGATGTTATTTCCTTATTTTAAAAAACAACCCAGAGTGGTTTTTGGTTTAATACACACATTTCTCAGTAATCCTCCTGAATCCTGCGCTCTGAGCAGCTGCTCCACTCTCTCCTGGAAAACCACCTGACTGTAACATAGTGATGTAACAATGTTACACCTGCTCCTACAGATTAAACACACACACCCCGAGCTGCCAGAGTCTGAAGCAAGACACTAAACACCACCGTTTGTAGTATTTTACTTTCTAAAAATGTCTCAGTGAAAATGTTCATTTAGCTGTGAAAGTTACAGGAATTTATTCATTATGTTATTCAGGCAGCACAAGGTGGGGTATGGGGGAGAGACAAGCGTTTTACTCCTTCGTCGGGGAATAACTCAAGAATCTAAATTATATTTCAGGACAAAAGAAGGCTATATAACACCAAAGGTTTTATTTATATATATATATATATATATATATATATATATATATATATATATATATATATATATATATATATATATACATACACACACATAAATATATATATATATATATACATACACACACACACATATATATATATATATTAGGGCCGGGACTTTAACGCGTTAATTAAGATTAATTAATTACACAAAAATAACGCGTTAATTTTTTTAACGCATTTTAATCGCACTTATTTAAGCACCGCAGAACATCTCTCATGAGTTTTAGCGGACCGATTATACTGGAGCACCTACCAGCGTTCATTATTTAGGACAACAACAAACCACAGTGAACATTAATTGAAGAAGCGACCGCTTTGATTGGCCCCGTGGATGGGAAGTTTTGTTATAAAAAATGACTGGATGGAAGCGTGGATAAGAGCATGTGTGTGTGCAAGCTATGCAGCAAGGAATTTGCACATCACCGCAGCACATCGGGCCTGAAGTATCACCTCAATGTTAAACATATAGCAGCTAGCGTGGACGTTAGCCCGACTCCAAGTACAAGTGTAGACATTTTCTACACTTAATGCACTGGTCTGTTGGACTTGGTTGAACAAAAATAAACAATATTTTGTTGCTTAAGCTTATGTGTATTCAGTCATGATTCAATGGTATACTAAAAATCTGTTTGAAAAAAATTCTCACTGTTCTCTGGTCAAATATTTATATGCGATTAAAATGCGATTAATTTTGATTAATTAATTACAAAGCCTCTAATTAATTAGATTAAAATTTTTAATCGAGTCCCGACCCTAATATATATATATATACACATATATATATGGGTGTCTATCTCAGATGTTGATAGCTGTACAATAGCAGGATACAGGAACTTTAATAGAAATAAAGTTTTCGGATCTAAACTGGGTTCTTTCTTACAGATTCAGATTATGTACAGTTTAGATTATGTATGGGGGGAATGGGGAGATATATTAGACAACCACTGTGTTTTTATTTTAAACATTACATTTTGGTGGTTTTAACCCAAATAAATCCAATATTACACTAAAGGTGGTAAAGAGAATTTTGTAGCAAATTAAGATGTCAAATTTACTTTAAAATAATTTCATCAACTTGTGGTGGTCTTGGACTTATGGTTTCTAAAAGAAAAAGTTATAATATTCATAAATCATAGACCTGCTGGGGCTTGAAATAAAGTAGCTATTAGATAATGAACCCGTTTAGTTATCTAAAACGTATACACACTACTCCAAAAACGACTAACAGCCGTTGAGCTTTTCATTAGGGGTAAAATCGTCTTTACCACCTTTAAGTTATTTTTATGTAAAACCTCTCAAATCCTTTAAAAATCCAAACATTAAGATCGCTGACACATAAAATGAGTAAAACTGCTCAGAGATTTCTGTGAGAACCTTCATCCTGCTATTAACACGTTACTTTGACACGTCTACCCACCTGAACAGACCAATCACACGTCACATAAACACAATACCTGGTGTTCTTTGTCCATAACCCGACTTTGCTGAGCTGTTTTTAAATACATTTTAATGTAAACTTTATTTAAGTCACACAAGAGATTTCTGGTTAATACTTGCAGCAGCTCGCTCATAAATACTCAGAGTGGACTACAAACAGCAGCAAAAACTACAGGAACTAGCTCAGACATGCCTCTTTATTAGAGGTTTATCCTCCTCATCCTCTGCAAGACTTCATCACCCCCAGACGAAGAGGAAGAGGAAGGTGTTTATGGAGTTGAAGAATATTGCTGTTAAAACTTGATACGACACTAGCTACGTTTACATGGGCACATTTAATCGGAGGTAAATTGTTTTAAAATGTTCCCCTAAAAGTACAATATTGGTCTTTAAAAGGTCAGAAATGCCCCTTAGAGTGTTCAAATTGATATAAAGTACAAATTTGTACCATTTCAACTGCACCTGCAACCCTGGTCAAGGCTGACGGCCCCCAGCGACAGGAAGGGTACAAATTCTTGTTGTTGGGGGTGTACCCTGTAGTCCAGGTCCACTTTTGTACCTTATGAAGTTGTTCCACTAAAACAGTAAAATTATGCCACATTTTGAAGTCTAAAACCAACATTCTGAAACATAATATTGAAAATGATGGAAGAAACTTAATAATATTGAGATTAACCAGCCTTGACCTGGGTTGCAGGTGCAGTTGAAATGGTACAAATTTGTACTTTATATCAATTTGAACACTCTAAGGGACATTTCTGGTCTTTTAAAGACCAATATTGTACTTTTAAGGGAACATTTTAAAACAATTTACCTATAGGTCCAAAAATGTCCTTGTCTCGTACCTCTATTTCTGAGAGTGTGATGTTTAGTTCAACGTATATTAATTTAAAATGTTAATGAGTGAAATGCTGTTACTTCCTTTCCCCTCCTTGGTTCTGCTCCATCAATCATCTTCATTTGTCCTCTGTTAGCTGGGTAAGTTTACCAGACACACCCACCTTAAACACTGTCTTTGAACTATGATGACTGAGGCATCTGTGCTCATTTACTCACAACCTCCTCATCAATCCAACGTGTTCCTTGAAACAGAAACCTGGTTTGAACATGGGATTTAGTGAATGTTGTTTGCAGATCTGTTTCATTTCTGCTCTTTCTAATAATTACTGTGTCTAGTTGTTGGGAATCCCGTCATGACACGTGGGTAAAGGTCAGGAGGGGAGACAATCTCTAAATCTCTCAAAGGCACTCTGTCAGACGTTTAGCAACGAGAAAAAAAACAAGGTGTGACCGAGTGTCGTAAAAAGACTCAAATCCCCTAATTCACTTGTTAAACTTTAAAAATCTATCAAAGAGAATTAATAGCAAAATATCGATGACACATTTTATTACTTGTGTGCATTTGCACTAGGCAAATTTGCACATGTCTCTGTCTTGTCTCGTCCAATATTCCTGCAATAACTTGAACCTGCACACTGTTCTTTAAACCAGTTGCACATGTTTACTTTGTATCATTGCACTGTATTGTTTTCCTGTCCTGTCCCGTTTAGTGTGCTGATAGTTTACTTAAAAATAGAACCACTTAGTTTGGTTTAGCTTAGTTTAATTGAATATTAATTATCTGTAATTACTTGTTTTTACCAATTTCTTTCTTTTACTAATGCACCATGGAGGTTCTGTGTGAAACGGCATTTCAACACAATGTATACTGTGTTTGTATTGACAATAAACGATTCTTGAATCTTTATTTATAGTTGCTCTCCATCAAACCCTAAAAAATAATCAGAACTTTATTCATTCTCAGATTCGTTAATCCAGAAATCTTAATAAGCCAATAATGGACATGATAAAAGAGCAAGCAGTAAGTGTGCTATCTGCACCAAACACAAGCTCATGAATCATTTTAAATTCTTTCAGATACAAAGATAAAGATAAACAGTGACCACGTGTGGGAGAAACAGATTCTGGAATTTCATCCTGTTGCCAGGGTAACTAAAGGAACATATGCAGGTCACACCGATTGATGGACACAACACACACAATCTCCCAAAAACATCTACACAGATTCCTGAGAGTTTGTTTTAAATATTATTAGAACTGAAGAGGTGTCATTTTTAAGTGGGATCCACCTTATTGGTGACGATCTCCAGAGAAACTCATGCAGTCAGCATCCTTTGTGTCTTTCTGCCACTGCTGCAGTTTCTCTCAATTTAACTTCATTGCATCTCCTCTGCCCACCCCTTTTCTCCTCATTTCCTTTTTTTACTGGTCTCTCTTCACATTTCAGTCTCACTGATGCACATCATGAGTTTCAAAATGCAAAGCGACCCAGCGAGTTTCTCTTCTACGTCACTAGAAAGGGCCATCAGATCAAACGGAGAAGATCAGTTCACATCCTGTTCCACAAGCTACAGGTGGTTGTAAAGAACAGGAGTTTTATATGATACGTGCAGCTGTATGAAAACCATAAAACAAAACATTGTGCTACATTCTGAGCAGCATGAGTGTGCATGCTTGCAGTTTGATGATGAAGCTAGATTTATACTGATGGAGATGGGTGTAGGATCTCTGTGCGTAGGAGGGACTTCACATGGTATTAGCAGGGAGAGGCATCATTGATGGTAAGAAAAAAGGAAGAAACAGACAAAATACAGAAATCAAAGAGATGAATCTAAAGAATGGGGACTTAAATAACATCTCAGAATTTTTAAATACTGCAAAAATAAACAAAAAGGAGGAGGGGGATATAAAGGAGATAGATGTAAAAGGAAAATACGTTCAACAACCCATCTGAAACTTAAATTTGAGATGTTCACCAACCTTCAGCCTCACAGACAAAAAGGACTCACCATGAACTGGACATTATCAAATCCATTGGCGAGCAGGTGGTTTTCATACTGGACCAGTCCGATGGAGTCGAGCCACTGGCCAACAGACTGCAGCGGGCAGCGGGGACCTATGAGGGGGTGGAGGGGTAAACGCTTCAGTAGGGAGTAGCCATCCACACGGTAGCAGCGGCAGTCTGGCTGTGAAAGCTGACACTGCCACATCATGTTATGGCGGGCAAAGTGGCTGTCGAAAGAGCCCGCCATGCTTTTGAGAAGTCTTTTGGCAAGGCAGCAGGAAGAGGAAAATAAAGGGAGGGCAGGTAGAGGAGGGGAAAGGGTAAGGAGGGTAAGAGGCTAAGCAAAAGACATGGTGGAGATGAGTGGGGTCAGCATGCAAGGGTGCAAGCAGATAAAGTGTAATGTCCAGACACTGCACGCTCTGAATCCAGCCAGGAGAAGAAAGAAAAGGGGTGAAACTGAAGTTGTATCCAGAAAAGAGCTCCTGTCATGTGGGTTAAATCCTGCCAGAGGAGGGTGCTGGGAGAGGCTGGCAGTACAGATCCGCGAGCCAAAGCGACGGCGTTTGTCGTGCTCAGCACAGCAGCCGCTTTCTTTTCAGCTGTTGCGCTCGCTCGGTTGCTCTCCTGAGCTTGTGTGTGTGCATCTGAGTGTGTGTGTAAGAGAGAGAGAGCTGCTGCGTTGTGGATTTCTCTTTATCAAGTACTCCCACTCTCATCTGTATGCTTCTGCAGCCTCCTCTCTCTGTCTCTCCGTCTTCTTTCAGAGCGCTGCTTTCCTCCTTCACACCCCCTCTCACTAACTTCCCTCTGTCTCCTTTCAGTCTCTATCTTCCCTCAGCGGCGATCGACACCCTGCCGTCTCTGCCGCTCTACATATATTTGGCTCGCTTGGCTGATAATAGCCATAAAAACAGTTCCAGCGTCTTTGTCTGAAGCCAGGATCCCTCCCACTCACACACACACACACACACACACACACACACACACACACACACACACTCCATCCTGACTGTATGCATGCAGCCCTGCATGTACATGTTTGTGTGTGGTGTAATATGCACGTGCTGGCTGCAGAATTTAACTGCTTTGGCACAAACTACATTTCTGTCTACGGTAACCATGGTTAGAAGCAGCCTTGCACTGATGGATGAAAGAGAGAAAAAGAAAAGCAGGGAGGGGGATCTGGAGGTGGGTGGGGGGGGGGAGTTAAGATGAAGAGAGGGGGTGAATGCAGCAAACAGAAAGGACTGGAGGAGGATTCAAGGTGTGCAGGTTAGTGAATAAACAGGTGTTTCAGATAATATTGTCCAAATTTACATCCAAAAACAACCAAATTCTTATAAATCAACCTGCAAATCAAATAATTCAGACTTTTACAGATACAACAAACATTCAAACAGCAAAACAAATTTAATTTCAAAATAAAATCTAATTTAATAACCTTCTGCTTTGAGACTTCATGTGCATAACTGATGAACTACCTTGTGGTGACTTTATCAGTTTGAATCATTTAATTCTACCTTATCGAGGACTGAGCGTGTGCAAAGTGTCAGATCCTTGACTCTCATGTATGACAGACCTCTAATAAATGTAAAAGTGGAGACATCACACAACTTCCTGGTTTCATTTGATTCAGAGTCAAATTTATTCTAAATGGGTTATTTAGGGTTATTTTTAGTAAATAGCTCCTAGGATTTCATTTCCCTGAAATAGGAAGTGGGGAAGGAACAACTGGTAGGACAAAACCTCTGAATGTGTTAAATGCCAATATGTTGCCCTTTCCAATCAGAAATTGTTGTTGTGAATAGTTATTTTTATTTATCCTTGAAGTTCTACATCTCCAACAAGATGGTGTCAGTAAAACATATTGATTTTTATACTTTTGCAACCTTGATCCAATCCTAACTACTCTGGTAGGGTAAGTAAATACTGTAGATCCAAATTATCTGATCTAATTGTAAATATTTTCTCTGACCAACTTTACAGCCTCTTCATACAAACACCTTCATTTACCTGACTTATCCTCCTTGACGTCCAATCCGCTGCCGATTCCTGCACCAATCGAGCTCATAATCTTATCGATCTGAACACAGAGAGAGACAAAGAGAGTGATGGTGGTACAGAGAACAAAACGAACCTTAAAACATGATCATGACAGCAGACACATGCTCGATGTGAATCATCCACCTGCAAATTAAAAAAGCATGAAAGAGCAGGAAACTTCAGCGGAGCGGCAGAGAGATGAAGCGAGAAGGAGACGACTGGCTGTAAGAGGATCTACTGCTAACATCTGAACTATAAAAGCTGCTCATCTGTCAAACTTTCAGGACGGGCAGCTTTCTGCTTCTGAAGCAGAGTGAATGCAGGAGATTTGAAGTCAAAGTGGATCCAGATAAAGAGGCTGAAATTATTTCCGCTGGGAGCTGGAAAAGTTTTTCTCCTGTAAATCTAAACCACTTGCTATATCTGAACCACGGAGCCTAAAAGAAAGAGCGTTAAGGTTTGTGAGTTAGTCGTGACTTCAGTCATCCAAAAAAAAAGCTGCTTGTCTCCAATATGATGCTCAGAAAATGTTACAACACATTCACATCCAGTTCAGTCATGTAGCATGAGCTAAAACATGCTAAACTATTTAAATATGTCATCCCTTGTTCATAAACATTTACTGACATACATCATGTTGTTCTCACTTGTTGTTGTTTATTGTCAGCTGGTGACTCATTGGGCAAGAGGCGGAGTTACACCCTGAACGCGTCGCCGGTCCATCACAGTCAACCGGAATCCCAGAAGAAAACACGCAAACTCCCTTTACAGAGTTTTACATCATTTTAGCTATTCCAAATTTTTAAGTAATAACAATCTAAATAATTGAAACATTAAAGCGATCTCACATCAAAAGGAGATTTAAATCTAAAATGTAGATCAAATATGTTATTTCCTTGAAGCTTGTTCTCTTCAGATGACTGACTGATGTGGGACGTCCCTCGTGATTCACCAATACTGCAACACTTTGCTGAACGTGTGCTGCAAATAGAGCAGCTTTGTTATTTTTCTCCCCTAGAAATCCCCCACAGATCCCTCCGGATGCCACCAGACATTTATTCTCAAGTAACACGCAATTAAACAGAAAAGGTTACCGTAAACGTGAGGAATCGTGAGAAATTCCACGAGGTAATCCATCATTATCAGCAAGTTTGGAGTTGAGTAATTAAGATCTACATGCAAATGTAGCAACACGTGCACAAAGAGACTTTGCTCGCATCATTAGCATCTTTTTAAAAATAGCCTAATCAAGTTATTCACACGATTATATGAGGTGGAACGAGGAGTTTTCCTCTGAGGAGAATGGTGTGAAAATGTTATACATGTTTTCTTTTTCAGCATGAATTTACTTTTAGAAATAGTGTTTTTCCTGCGGTAATTATAAGTAGTGAGACAAAAGTGATAAATATTAGAAAGAAATGGCTTTTAAAGATTTAAGACTGAAATCAGATCTGTGTCAGAAAGCCTTTAATAGGAACAAACACACAGCAGCAGCGACCGCTGCTCTTTACCCTGTAAAACCTACTTTCTGTTAAGCATTTGATCCTCCCTGCAGCTCCAAGAACTTCAGTGTGGGAGCATGTTAAATGAGCAATTTGCTCCTTTTGCACTGTAGTATTTGAGTGTATTTCAAAGGGAGGTGAAACTGAAGCAGCCCACTGCTGAGACTGCAGTTTTTACTCCTGGAGAAATGGTTCACTTTGAAAAGCTTATTCACTTTAATCAATTTTACAGCATTAAACAAATATAATAAATCAAGTATTGCTACTGGTTGGCAACTTTTTTCCTTTAATACAGCCACTGATTATTAAAATTGGAAGATAAACTGTGAATATTTAAAAAAAAATACTTACTTCTTCCCACTCAGCAGTAAAGGAGGGTGTTCTCTCTAATCTGCCCTCCGGACTGACTCCCTCTCGTGAGCCAGGGCTTCCAGGGCCTTGCCCCCGAGATCCAGACCCCCAACTGTGCTCCTCCTAAAAATACATAAATAAATTAAAGTTATCGCACGTAAAATAATTTCCACAGTTTAAAAAACTAGAATCAAAAGGTGGTTTATTGCCAACTAAGACTCATCAAAATTTGATAAAAATGGAGTCATATTCATCAAACAGACTATGCATTCATCTTATGATTTATTTACATTCAATTAAACTAATCTGAAACGAACTGCACAACAGGGAACAGAGTGACCCAGATTAATGAGTCACATGATACAAACTAGAATTTATACAAATGAATATTTAACAATGTAATTTGCACTGTGTTTTATTCTAAACTTCTATAAAATGCCAATTCTAACATAATGTTTAAAACTAGAACTTGACTGTTGAGCTCTCACCTGTATGGGAGACACAGCCACCAGGTTAGAGTCAGACTTGGACAAAGACTTGGACAGCTTCAGGTCCAACACACTGCGTGGCACCGATCTCATCCTCCCCAGGGTGCACGCTCTCTCTTCGTAGCCCGTTCCAGATAAACAGTCCTTGGACACAGTTCCTGTCTGGTTCTCCTGTAACTCTGAGATGTCTCCGTTTTGTTCAGCAGAACTCGAGTGTGGCTGGCTCAGCTTGGACCACACACGAGCTGAAACCTCCTGTTCAAAGTTCCTCGTTTGAACTTGGTCTTGGTTGACCTTAGTGTGAAAAATAGTCCGGTACACGACCTGGGGCTTCTGGGAGTTGCTTTTCAGTCTCTGAGGAGATGCTTCACTCCCAGTCCTGGAGAAACCCTGAGAGGTTCCTCCACCAATCACAACGCTGAACTCTGGGGTCTGCAGCAGGCCGCTCTGCACATCTGCTGAACTATATCTGAAGTGTTTGGGGCTGTAAAGGTGATAAGGTGTATCAGGTGGTTCACAAGCCGGGGAAGATCCATGAAGAAGGCCTGCAAACTCCTCTGGGACCAGACTCTTCCTGTTATCCTCCAAAAGAGGGTTTGATGAAGAGTAGAGAGGAGGAGGGGGAGGAGGGGGTTCTCTCTGGTATGAACCGTCGTCTGTAAAGAGAGCACAGAAAAAAAACAGGCTTAAAATCCCACAGATTAGCCCAAACGATTCACTCAGAGATCACACATGTAAACTACATTTAATTAAACATGTAAAGGAACATAGTGATTAAACAGATGGACAAGCAGAGGGCTTAAAGCTGAAAACAAGAAGAACAAGACTAGAAATCTGCTCCACTGTCAAAGAAAAGCTGCTTGCAAAGCCCACGGAGAAGAAAAGAACACCTGACTTGGATTTTACACTTCTGTTGCTTTACTGTGTGGGTGCAAATTATGTGCTTTACAGTCTGAACCTGTGCACGTATGCATGAACTCATCCAGACAGAAGTACTTAGACTATCGACTACAATTTTTTAAAGGATCCTTTCAGAGGCCCACTCACTGTTAGTGAGCAGCCGTGTAAAAAAACACCGAAAAACTCATTTAGATTTTCCTTGTATGAGAATAATTCTCGATGTGTCGCGGTCTTACTGGAAGCCTGATGAGTATCATGATGAATTTACTCAAACTACATCATGATAAGCAGCTTCATTTAATTAAAGTCTTCCACACAGTTTGGTGAAAATGAAATGATCAAATAATATTAGAAAAGATGTAAACTGAACAAACACAAACGTGTAAAAGAAAGAAAACAGATTCATATAGATGATAAATAATCCCAGCCAAGAGTTAACACACATCATGTCTCTGAATTCAAATAAAATCTGTGACGCTTGCCAGTGAAATTTGCGGACATATCACTGGCAAGCTTTAGATGATTATCTCCTCTCAAGCTCAACGCAGGCAGGGTTTTAATGAACAAGTCAGCAGAAATTAAAATGTGATTTAGCATGTGTGGCTACGCTACAAAGCTCTCAGTAAAGAGTAGAAAAACCCCAAAAGTTAACTCAGGTTAATGAGATGGAGATGAGGTCAGAGGTGAAGTGATGTTGAAGTGCAGCTAAAAGAAGATAAATTGGACTATAAATGGATTAAGATCCGTGACACGGGCTTACTGAAGAAAGGTTACTGCTAACGTTTCTTTATACACTTATTTAACCCCAAAGGAAAAGAAAATCCAAATTACTAACTGGAAATACTAAGAAAATACACTAACAATTATTCTGACATTTTCGAGCGGCTAGAGAAGGACAGAGTGATTTATGAAGATGTCGTGAGGGACCAGCAGCAGCTCAGATGTTGTTTGTAAACGTGTTCATATTCAAGCAAAGTTTTAATAATTCAACAGTTAATGCTTTAATAAATAGAGATACCACATAGCTGGTTAAATAGGATGTAACACCTCGACCCTCCTACATACAGTCTTAAAGCGAGTTTTTAGAAAGCACATGTTGTCCATCCGTCCCTCATTTCCATATGAAACAACTCCAGACACAAAATACAAAATAAAACAGGTTGATCTTTTCTGAGAAGAGTGACTAACTGGAAAGAAACGGTGATTCAGTGGAACAATAATGATGTTAGCCATTTTATTTGAATGCTACATTTCAGTGCGCTGCTGTTCTGTCTGCTGTATTTAAGCACACTCCGTTAACAGTCTTCAGGTAATGAAGGTTGGAAACATGACTCATCCGAGTGTTACATGGACTCAAAATGACTGATGAAACGCTGTACAGTTCTCACTAATCCTCAGTGTTTCACCCGAAAGATCAGCTTGAACTTTGTTTCCTAAACGTTATGAAACGGTGCATCTCCAGCACTGAGACCGCGCTTTAAAGGAACTTAAAGCAGAACTAAGTAAGTTTTTTCACCTCAATAAATGTTTTCTAGAGTCCCTGCGGCGGCGGCGGGGGAACGTTACGACAGTGAGCTTTCACAGGGGACCAGTAGGGGGAGAGCGAGAGCAAAACTTACTTAGTTCTGCTTTAAGGCAGCTTTACAAACTCTGACTCAGTGCTGCCGCGACAGGCGCTGTGGCTAACTGCAGCCACCAGCCAAGCCGGCACGGGAGCGCGCACAGACACTTTACAGACTGTTCGTCTTCACAGCACTGCACCGGGGAGGCTAACATACTTCACGTCAGGTCTCTCCACTCTGTTATTTGATTTGATCTCATCATTTTCATACTGTATCAGGCTCTAAACACGACCTATAATGTTTTCTCACCTGGTCACAAGGAAATGAGCCATGTCAGCATCCGTTTTCACTCCCAAATGCAGCTGAAGTTCCCTCCATGAACCGAACGCATATCCAATATTTATGCGGGTGCCTGCCCGGCTTTGGTCATGTTTTTTTTTAGACTCACGAGATGCCGCTGACAAAGTCTTTTTTGTCTTCGTGGTGCCACTTTTTTGGGGGGTGAGAGTGGATGCAGGTCGTTTGATGGCTGCAGAAACATCCATAAGTATACCTTCAGTGTTTGAATCCAAGTCCACGGCGGCCATGTACTTCCTGTTCAAGAGCTGTCGGCAACGCGCATGCAGCGTCAATTTACGTCACATCCCTACAACTGCGCGGGAAATTCGGACGTCGAACTGCAGCGCATTATGTAGCACACAGCGTGTCCAAGGCAACAGACATATATGCGGATGGCCTCGTTATTTTGGGTTTTTAATGCTTCATGACCCATTAGCATTGAATAAACTGGAAATGCATGTGTAGTTTTTCACAAATCTTGCCTTAAGTCCCTTTAAGGTTTATTTAAAATAGATCAGAAGTACCTCTCTTTAACATATTTTCCTTGGTAACACCAAAGAACTGTGCGTTTTGAGGTGGTAGTATCCACAAAAATATCCTAAATTTTCAATTCAATGATCTTACCTTATTTAACATATTGCATAGAAATTTGGGGTAATGGTTATAAAAACACACTACACCCTATATTAAGATTACAAAAAAGAGCAGTCCGTATTATACATAGAGCTGGTTATTTAGATCATACCAATGTTTTGTTTCTACATTCTAAGTTACTGAAATTACAGGATCTGGTTCATTATCATACAGGACTGGTTATGTTTAAAGCTAGTAAGAATTTACTCCCTTATAATATTCAAAACCTTTTCTGTACCAGAGATGAAACATATAAGTTACGAGGTAAAACAAAATTTAAGCTGCAATTGGTGAAATCCACAAGAAAAAGTTTTTGTCTGTCTATCTGTGGGGTCAAGCTTTGGAATGGACTGGAGGAGAAACACAGGCAAAGTCCTAACATCCATATATTTAAATCAATACATAAAAATATGATACTTCAGGAATACAAAAAGATCTGCCAATAATCATGGTTAATATGTTTTGGTTTTCTTTTTTGCTGTTATCAATATTGATTGTGCACTGGACTTGGTGATGAGCTAAAAAATTATATGAATGTTTATAATTATGATTTGTTATTATTACTAATATTGTTGGTATATTGATCGTTGTACATAAGACTAGTAAAATGTATTTCTTCAAGAGAGATATTATATATTATATTATTCTATAGGGGTGGGACTAAATAAGCTTCTACCCACTCCTTTTGAACTTGTTTTCTCCTTTTGTATTATCTTGCTTTTAACTCTGTTTTAATTCTGTTTTGTTTGTTTATAAGTTCAAATAAAAATCAATCAATCAATCAATCAATCAATCAATCAATCAATCAATCAATCAATCAATCAATCAATCAATCAATCAATCAATCAATCAATCAATCAATCAATCAATCAATCAATCAGTCAATCAAATTTCTGCATGCACGCAAACTGAGCAAAAACTAACACTCAGAATGTTACACAAGGTTTGTTTTGTTTTGTTTTGTGTTTCTCTTTTCTGCAGTTTGAACACAGAATACTGTTAATGATCCATTTTTAGGGTTTTTTAATGCAAGTCAGCTGATCCGGGTCATGAAAACACTGAACTACAGACACATTCACCTTGAAACTCAGAGCCAGTCTTCAGCACTTTAACCCTGGACATCTTATTTTTGTTGTATTTATCCTTTTAAAAGCTAAAATTGTAAACTACAGACTGAAACAGCTACTTTTAAACCAAAAATCTCTTTTTTTAAATTCTTTTTTGTTTTGATTAAAGGAGTTTCCAATAGAAAAATACAAATTCTAACTTCTAGCTGATAAAGAACAAAAAGAAAAAGCAATAAAATCATACTAATAAGCTGATGGAGTATTATTTGTGAGCTTATTTGTGAAGTTCAACCTGTAATTTGATGCTAATTTGTACATAAATACAGCAATAAAAGTTCAGACCTTTTACTTTAGAAGTACTCGCTGCAGTAAAAGTTAAGAGAAGGATTAACTCTGAGTTAGATCTGAACTGTTCAGGCTTATTTTTCCAGATTTTATTGGATGAAACTTCAGATATTTAAATATCTCCATCAAGCACAAAATAAAGATCCATACAGCTGAAGAGTCATGTCTTGATGAGTTTTTTTTTATGTACATTAACTTGTTTGCACAACTCAGCATTTCTAGTTTACGCCTAACTTCTTTATTGTTTTTGACAACAAAGAGTTTTTTCATAGATAAAGTAAAAGAGAATCTAAAGCAATGCATTTTCCCATGTTGGAGCATTTGAGAGAGAAGCATTAGGACAGATAAGAAAAGTACAGAAAAAGACATTACAAACACAAAGTGCTGAAAACAAGTTAGAATACATGAAGAAATATTTACCTTAGAAAATAAAAAGACGAACTCTAATGTGTGTAGCTTACCTGGAGATCCACAGGTAGGAACAGCTCAAATTCAATAGCAACCCCCTTATGCTACACATATCTATTAGAACTCTGTACTCTGTGTTAAAGTACAGCAGATGTCTAAGAATTCGATAGTAAAACAGAACCGATGCAACATTCTTCATACCTGCAATTTTTATTGCGACACTAATACGCACACAAACACAAATGCAAACAAGTTGTGACGTGCAGCAGCACGGCCCTGAAACAGATCGTATTTGGATAAGCTGCATGTGTTCACTTTAAAACAAACAGCAGTAACATGCTGCAAAACCATGATGGGTACCTAAAATATGAATAATTATACAATGATTCATCGTTATGGTTATGATTTTGTAGAGTATTAAGACTAATGATTTATGTGTTGTAATAAAACAACAAATAGCAAAAAGACGAGAGGATCCATGAGGTCCCGATGCAACGGTTTGGAGACAAAAGAAAACAAGAAGCAATCTATAGAGAAAACAGAAACTCAACCTTCCATGTAGTATCTTCCTTCATCTCAGTTCAACAGGATTAGACGTAGCTGCAGTTCTGATTAGAATTTAAACCTGCAAACCGAAGAGCTGGAGACCAGGTTTAGACTCTCAGGTAGAGAGACTTGGATCAGACTTCAGACAGATTCTCTAATGTTTGTCAAACCACGTGTTTATCAGCTGTTACCCCCCCCCCCCCCCCC
>SSNP01000361.1:60896-114340 GCA_006937955.1 Pachypanchax playfairii
CCCCCCCCCCCCCCCCTAAAAAACTGTGTGTACCATTCAATGCCCTTCTGTTTTCAGTGCTATAGACCCCTTATCAGTCTACATCACGTCCCGTCACATTCCGCTTTATTGTGCATGTCACTCGTAGAAAGCATTAACCATCATGTCTTGTTGTGCTGTTGGTTGTCCAAACCGTTTTGATAAAAACAACAAAACTCACAAGTTTTACCGAATCCCATCAACTCGGACCCCTTTCAAGGCAAACAGAAGACGTCTTTGGTTGCAAACCATCAGAAGAAGTGACTGGAACGAGCATGTAATCATGTGATAGAATGTCCTGAACATGATTGTCTGTCCCGTTGCTGTAGGCATCCAGCGTTGTGTACGATTTCAGGCCCTCCCTGGAATAGAGACTCGGTGTGTCGATCAGGTAAGAGTGGATATGAGGCCATTTTGTCTCATCGTTTATCCACTCACCTGCATGTAATGTGTAGGGGTCTTTAAGTTGTTTTCCATTCACTAAAGTTAACGTTGCTTCATAATCCTTCTGGTCACTTGGTGACAAACTGTTGTAGTATGCTGAATACATCGCTAGCTAACAATATAGAACACAAATTACAAATTGCGCGTGCATCCGCCGTGTTTGTAAACAAATAAGAGGTCTATTGAAAAGGTTGATACGAAACACTGACACAATGATTTCAATCCATCTTTGAAAACGTGTCCCCAACAACCTCCTCGCTTTGTTTATGGAAGAGCCTCTAATTCATTTAACATATGTTGGTTGATCTTCCTTCTGTGGTACCATCACTTTTTATTAGTTCTATTCCTGCATCCACCGTGCACCACCGTGCACCACCGCGCTCCACCGTGCACCACCGTGCACCACCACGCACCACCACGCACCACCGTGCACCACCGTGCACCACCGCGCTCCACCACGCACCACCGTGCAATGCTTCTGGTAAAACACAGGCTTTGTAATCGTCCTTCTACAAATTTCTTTTTCTACAAGCTACAAACTATCCTCCATCTACAGCTATACAGCTTTTCCTATAATAAACCAGCTAATAGAATAAAAACCTTAAAATTTAACTTACAATAATGCTGCAGTCAATGAATATTAGAAATACTGAATCATGTCTTTTTCCCATTGCACAATGCTTGTCTATTCTATGTAAATAATAAAGTTACAGTGGCAGAATATTACTGTCACAAAAAATATCTAACTTATTACTGTTGTTCTCAACAGGTGGGAGTGTTTCTGGTTGTTTTAATGTATAATTGCATCATTTTAATGAAAAAAAAAAGTTTTAAAGTGGTAATTTGACAATGAAAACAAGAGAAAAGGAGCAAAGATCAGACAAATCTCAAGGAAACTGTGGATAAAAGATGCCTTTGAGGTTTGAAATCTGAAAACTGAAATAAAGATAATCGACAAAGAGCTACATGGAGGATCAACGGGTTGTTTGACCAAATAGAAAAAAGATTTTAAAAGAAGAGCAAATAAGCCACACAAAGGCAAACTGCTGCACGACAGCAACCAAACTGGAAAAGAGTTTGGCAAATGGCAGAGCTGCTGAGGTAAAGTGAGTGAGCGGACAGAGTGTGTAACAGCGAGCAGCAGACCGAGAGCCTGGGGAAGTGTCTGGAGAATAAAGAAATGAAGGATCTGAATGACATGAGGCATGAAGGAGAGACCGGGCAGATGTTGAAAAGAGGAGAAAAAAGTCTCAATAAGTCACAGTAAAAACAGTCAATCCACAGCCAATCATTGTTGTTGTCATTCAGAAATATGAACATACCAAATTATTGATTTCTACTGTAAGTGTTTACAGTTTCAACCATCATAGTTCTGTGAAATGCTCCATAAATGAGATACAAATGATGCAAAAAGCCATCTTATTGAGTCTGCTTCAGCTTTTACTGCAGGTGTCTTAAAGAAGCGTGTATGAGACAGATTCTCCAAGACTAGAAGACCATTTACACAAACAGTTTTTCTCATTCACTGGGATGTTTTCCTTTGTGTGCCAGCAGAAGACGATCCAAACATCTGATAGGATGTGTTCATAGTTACGTCCCTAGTGCCGCCAGACTGACCGTTATTAAAAACTACAGAGTAATATCAGTTCTGTCAGTCATCTCTGAGAATAAAGCCTGAGCAATATTTTGTTTGTGCTGCAGGCCTGAAGAAGCATCATCAGCTCCCCGAGCTTCAGGTTCTAGGTTGAGTTCATTCTGTGCTTTTTAAAAACACCAGAAAGTTACAGTATTACTGCTAAACTAATGATGATAAAGAATAGTTTCAGCCCTGAGTTAGTGATTGAAGAAAATGCAAAGGCAACAGAAATTCATGGAGGAACTACAGAGGTGCTCATTACAAGTACCGTTGGAAATGTCACAATAATTAGCTAACAGCGCGTCAAGACACGTTCAAATTGCAAGCAAAGTTTCAATTATATCCTAAACGCTAGATTCTCTTAAATCAGGTCCAGCAGGAATGAACTGTTAAAGATAATAAAATAAATGGTTTCAGAGAAAATATATTACTGTAACCAGTTTTAAACTTCTGAAATGTTACAAATTACATCCATTAAATTACTATTTTTAATTTAAAGTGAGAAAATCCTGTAATTTTTTTTTTCAATAAACAAAGGTAAAGCTTTCAACTCTCTTTTTTTTATTTTACTTAGTTGTCACGGCAGCTAAGGTTCCTTGTCGGCTCTGGCTCAGGAGGAAGAGCGGTTATATTCCAGTTAGAAGGTTGGCGGTTCGATTCCAGCTTCCAGCCCACATGTCAAAGACACTGAACCCATGTAGCCTCCTGATTTGCATATCGGGGAGTGAGTGTGTGTGAATGGGTGAATGTAACTTGTGATGTAAAAGTGCTGTGAGTGGTCAGTAAGACTAGGAAAGTTCTACTGTATACAAAAAACAGGCCATTTACCATTACTGCACAGCTGAGAGCAGCATGTAGAGACGCTGAGATAAACTAAAATCACGTAACGTTGTAAGGAAGGAATATGTTAACGAGGGCTTTAACAATAACATAACTAGCAAACACAAAATGTGTTAGAAAACTAAATATTTTAACAAACTGTATGAAAGTGAGACTCTGTAACTCATCGAGCATCAACACTTTGTGAAATGATCTCAGACATATTTTTAATTTTGAATAATTTACATGGACGAGTTGCATTTAAAAGTGTTTCTGGAACCAGCCACAAGGGGGCGCATGATTTCTTTCAACTTCAGCTTTTTACCTTCCTCTGACAAGCTTAACCCTTAATTGTATGTTTTGGCCTTATACTAGTGTAATATTTAGGATGACTTTATTATTTTTTACAAAATAAAAACAGCTAAAAGAACATATTCAGGTCTCGGTACAAATCCTGGCAAAAGACTGAACAACCGCACTGCTCCAATTTCTCAGCTGTTTTGGTCACATGACTTTCCAGTTCTCACTTTCATGAAGCTAAATTTAAAAAAAACTCTCCTAAAGTTAATATTCCAATATGTGGATGTTATCTGTAGGGTACATCATCATAAATAATCAAACTTAAACTTTAAAAATCTGTATTAAAACATACAAATTATAAAGTGGACGTGGAACATTTGGACTTTATTATTCATGAACTACTATTTAATTACAAGTATACAGCCACTCAATTATTCTTTCCTATAAAATACATTAAAAATGTTTCATTCATCATGTTTAAAGATGTAAAATGTGAGAAAAGAAGCATCTTTCAGATATTATGAATTCAAACAAGCTGATTATTACCTTGTGTGTAAAACTTGTAACTATGAGCTCAAATCATTTACTTCTCATTCCTTCCCTGTCACTTCTGGTGTTCCTCAGGGTTCTGTCCTTGGTCCCTTACTGTTCATAATCTATCTCCTTCCCCTTGGTTACATCTTCAGAAAACACCACATTCACTTTCACTGCTACGCGGATGACACCCAGCTCTACATCTCCAGCAAACCAAATTCCACACTTCCACCCTCCTCTCTAACCAACTGCCTTAACGAAATAAAATCATGGTTCACCTCAAACTTCCTCAAGCTAAACAGCAATAAAACTGAACTTTTACTCATCGGTACAAAATCCACCCTAAACAAAATAAATAACTTTTCCATTTTCGTTGACGGCTCCTCCATCTCCCCCTCCCCTCAGGTTAAGAGTCTGGGTGTCATCCTCGATAGCACTCTCTCCTTAACCTCACACATCAACAGCATCGCCCGGTCTGCTTACTTCCATCTCAGAAACATCCACCGACTCCACCCATCTCTCACTCCCCACTCCACTGCCATACTGGTTCATAGCCTCGTCACCTCCCGACTGGACTACTGCAACTCCCTTCTGTTTGGTCTACCTCAAAAAACTCTCCATAAACTTCAACTGGTCCAAAACTCAGCCGCCCGCATCATCACACACACTCCTTCCATAAACCACATCACACCTGTCCTCCAACAGCTCCACTGGCTCCCCATCACTCAACGCATCCAGTATAAAATCCTGCTCCTGACCTTCAAAACCATCCACAACCTCGCCCCTCCTTACCTGACTGACCTCATCCATATTACCACACCTGCCCGCTCACTCCGCACCTCCTCCGCTCCCCTTCTCACTGTCCCACCCGCCCGTCTTGTCACCATGGGGAGCAGAGCTTTACCAGTCGCTCTGCTCCCCAGCTCTGGAACTCCCTCCCCCTTGACCTCCGTAACACCGACTCACTCACACATTTCAAATCCACTCTCAAAACTCATCTGTTTAGACAAGCATTCTCACTGTGACCATAATTGCATTGTTCTCTGTTTTTTACCTATATGCTGTTTTTAACTTGTATTTTAATTGTGTTTTATATTTTTTTAATTGTTGTTGTAAGGTGACCTTGAGTGTCCAGAAAGGCGCCTATAAATAAAATGCATTATTATTGTTATTATTATTATGAGGTAGAATCCAATGAGAAACTCTCCCAAAAATGATGTTCAATGACATAAACAGGTATAAAAAGGGATTGATGAAGAAAACTTTCTTTTGATTTATATTTAAACTTATCTGTTTATGGAACGCCAAAATCTGGTCTACAGAAACTGAACGCATTATTTCATTTCTAATTCAAATAGAAAGATTTTATTGCCACAGCAACTGGCTTGTCTCCCGTGGTAACACATTTTCAAGCCTCTTGAAGAGTGACGGAAGTCTCTCACTAGTGTCACTGAATCACATTTGTGCTGGTGTGAGACAGAAGGGAATAGTGAGAGGTAGATGAGCTCAGCAGTGATGATGATTTCTGATTTTATAGGAGTTATTATTTTATTTGAGCTAAATCATTGTCAGCTATGCAACAAATAAAGTTGTTCTCTTGGCTTCTTCTCAAACAGAGATGTTAACTGTTTTAATTACAGTGTTTGATCCTGCACTGATTTTTTTGTCACGCTTCCATGTGTGAGATAAGCAGAAATAACCAGAGTAAAAACAAAATACAGTTATTAAATGATCATTTCTGGTTCTGTTGTAGGTTTCTTCCTGGTTAAAGGGGGTCGCTTCCTTCCACCAGTCTGGAGGATTGTTCTGCTTGTTCTTTTGAGAAGACATTTTTAATAATTATCATGTTATAATCTACTGAATCTAATTACATTTAATCTAAATGTTTGTACATAACTAACTTTTAAAACTCTTGATGTGAATTGGATTTATTGTTTCTGTAAAATACCTTGAAATGACTTTCATTAATAAATTGACACAATAAAACTGAATTGAATGTATTAAATTTGTTAAAGGGGAAAATGTCTCCAAAGCAAACTGGTCTTATAGAAAAAAGAAGCCCAATAACAGGTTGTGCTACTCTTGGTGTGAGCAACATCAAAAAAGCATTAGCAGTAACCAACAATGTGCCTTCCTTCTCATGCTGGAGGGATTTCAACCCACTCGTTAAGTGGGTTGAAACTCGTTAAGGTCATACCATGACATCTCAACTAGATCTTAGTCCAGACTTTGACTCGGTCACTTCAAAACCTTTATTTATTCATATTCATGAGATATTTAGAGATGGACTTGCTGGCGTGCTTCAGGTTATCGACCTGTAACCCCCCGTTTGAGCCCAACGTTACAGACATTACCAGACATTCTCCTGTAGGATTTTCTGTTCAGGAATTCCTAAAACCACCATGTTTAACTGTTCGTTTTACACTCAGTGTATCCTTCTAAAAAGTTCCACTTCTTTCTTAACCTGCTCTGCTAGATCTGTGTGTAGAAACCCTGGAGAATCCATCTTGCAGCACAAGGTTACTTCTTTCCCATCAGTCCACAGATTTTCTTTCCAAATAGTTTTAGTGATCATCAGAATTTGTTTCAGTAGATATCAGATTACTTTCAGGGCTCTTTTAGGAAAGCAGTTGTTTGGACTTTAGAACTATCCTATGGATGACGCTGTCACCCCGTCTCGTCCTTATAGTTGATTAAAAACACTGACTTTAAAAGAGACAAGAGAAGAGCTTTAGATGATATTTTGGGTTCTTTGACCTCCTGGATGATGGAGGAACTTTGGAAGACCAGCTGTGGATGATGCACCACTGTTCCATGTTTTCTCTCATTGTACTTTAAATTGCTTTTTATCTCTTTCCAGACGTCGATGACTTTGTTTCTAATCTTGTCGTTATTGGGGATTATTACTTTTTCAGACAGATCAAAGTTGGTTTGCATCGCTTTTGTTCTTCAATACATTAAAATATGATTTCAAAGTTGCATTTTGTATTTACAGAGGTTATCAGTGTCTGATACTAAAATGTGTTTTCTGATCTAAAACATTTAAGTCTGACAATAAAAAGCAGATTAAATCTGTAAAAGAGGCAAATACTTTTCACTTTTAATTTCCCTTTTCATCCGGTGTGACTAATAGCAGAATGGATTTCTTTGTGCATCCCAATTTTCAAGGTCGATATTGAATCATTTTGAACTGATACCGTGAGCTGCTCGGGTTGAGAGTTTCAAACCATGACTCATCATTACACAGGGTCCAAACATTCAAAACCAAACTAGGAAATACTGAAGAATATTAAGATGAGAACACAAAGACACACATGAGAGCTGAATGAAAGACAACTTCATTTTGAAAATGCACCACTAAGAAGACTGAATAATTTTCAGTGGCATCAATTTCAAAAAGGTTTTTTCCTGTGAAGGGAAAATGAAACACTGGTGGAGAAAACTAAACGATTCGAGGCCACGCAGAGACCCCCGAGTCACACAAAAACCATGAAGACAGCAGCAGCACCAAAACAAATCATGGCCCGAGTTTAGAGAAGAGTTATAACATCATAATCTGAGTTAACGGTTGCTGTGAACGTGCAGAACTTCCAGCTCCAAAAAGCTGAAAAAATCCAAGAGATAAACTCTTAGATGCATCCAGATGGACTTTAGGGACTTTAGGGTAGGTGAACTCATGAAGAAAGTCTGTGTTTGAAGAATTTTCAGAGTGCATATCATACTTCATGCAAGTTGGCACCTGATTTTACCACAGAGCAACAGTAAAGCTGATTTATGACCAACCAGGAGTCCTGTGTAAGCGCAGGCTTTGAACCTGATGATGAAATAAGTATGATGCACTTTGGTTACCAGGCTGATGTTCACAGGAACATTTTGCTGGAAAATCCTTCAGAGGTTAAGAATCTAGGTCTCAACATGTCAGGCTTGTTCTGATGGCACAAGAGAACCTTGCACAACATTACTAAGGTGGAACAAAGTGGTTTACATGCATATTTCAGCCTTTAACATCAAACCTGATACTTCCAGTCAAAGATCTGAATGACTAAACAAGGCTGAACCCCCTTCGCCCCTCCCGATCAGACACGCTGAACTACTACAGAACCCTGAACCTGCTTTGTTAGCACAAACGCTTCAGATGACAAGTAAATTAGATCAAGCACACGGGAGGTGTGATTCAAACCATCGTGCTTATTAATGAAACTGTGCTGTTAATTAGAGCTTGATCTCCATAGATGGTCCAATTTGAAGACACTGTATCACCAAAGCTTGTGATGTGAACGGCACAAGAGCGTGATTCTACGTCATGATGGAGATTTTCTCTCAACGTGAACCACCACCCTACAGCATGTTAACTGATTATTTCTGAGTCTCTTTTTAATCCTTTTATAAAACAAGCTGCACACTTAGTTGGTTTATTAGGGTTTCCTTTTTTACAGTGTATAAAGGATTGTGTTTCCTTTCAGACCTGATACTGGAGTGCAGGTAAATGAAAGCAGTTCATTGATCACTAATGGATAAAGATCATTGATTACTCGGGTCTGTTGTGGTTTGCATCGTGAAGCGTGTTTTCGTGAAGAAAGTATAAATTCAGACATTCTCAACAAGCAACAGAACTCTAATATTGGAAAAACATGGCTGCAACAGTTGGCTAAGGGACAGCGTGTATTTACAACACGTAAGATTAAGCCAAGACCAAGATAAAAAAAAAAAAGAAAAAGAAATGATAAACTCTTGATAAAATTAACCTTCTGAGAGATTTATAACATGAGAAAAAAGAAGAAAAGAAACTGCAGGCCTAAATACAGTATATACATGTATACATATGTCTGTATGTAGAGAGAGAGAGAGAGAGACTAACCATTTGTTTCCATTTATTTTACATCAGAGTGATTAAATAATTAACGTTTTTGTTTTTTATCAGGTTATAGTTGGTAAAAGTGACTGAAAACAATGAGGTTGTGCTTTTATAAAACCAGTGAGCTGAATCACACACAAACACTTCATAAGGCAGATAAAACTCTAAGGGTCACAATTCATTAATATATAATACTCAGAACCACTGCAGCTGTCAACAATATGAGAAATACCATATTGTGCTCCACGAGTGCACGAGAAGCAGAAACGAAACAGTTTCCAGACAAATTGACACCTGCAGATTTGTGCATGTTTGTCTCTGACTTATTGCAGGGAGTGTTGCATAATTCATGGACTACAACTGCTTCTGCATAAAACTGCACTGCACTGAGGGAATATCTTAACAGGCAGTGTCTTGGATTACATAAACCTGAGTTATGTAGCATAACAGCAGCAGCAGTGATGGATTGGGTTATAAATAGGGCTACTTTTTGTCCAGCCGCCCACGCAGGTGGCTGACACTAGCATAAATTGCTGCAGGGCTGGGGGGATCATTGTGCAATGTTAAATCAGTGTTGAGGAATGGTTTATGATTTTTTGGGAATGAATAAGACGGTTGATACAGATGTGGAAGCATCGGAAGGAAAAACCTTATATGGTTTGCAGGGGAAAAAAATGCAATCCTCACTTTCCTGTCCTCATTTCTCCAAACCTCCCCATGAAATATCCCGTGTTACCAGCGCCCCCACCCCCCCACCCCCCCTGCAACATTACATTCTTATTCTATCACCCACTCTCCTCTTTCACTCACTTCCTTTGAATTCTGAGACTCTGCTTTTTGTACCCACATACGTATATGCTCCGTTCACTCAGTCTCTCGGTGTAAGCTACTTGTTACCATGGTTACCCTACAATGGGCCTAATAAAGCTAATAAGTAGGAGAGATGTGCAAGGCATCAGGAAAATTTAGAAAAACAGAGGAGGAGGGAACAAATTTATTGGAGAAATAAAAAGATGTCAGTCTATTTCTGGTGCATTAAAGAGAGAGTAAAAATATTCATTTAGAATACCTTCTATAGATGTTTGTATTCTGCTCCAGAGGCTGAACTCTGGTGTTTTTTGGGGTTTAATCGTGTATGAAAAACTTTCATTAAAAACAATCACATGAGTGGACATGATAAAACTTTTAAAATGAAAACTCACTCAGTATATATCGACCCCTTTTTTATTTTTATTTTTGACCCCCTTTTAAATTTTCATAAGCAAATGTGGCTGTACAAATGTACATGTTTATAGAAATGAAGATATGATCACTTTTCATTATTCCAGTCCAAAACAAACAAAAGAAGTCTCAGGCTGTAATTACTTATTTTTAAACACCTTATCTGTGAATGTAAATTAATTTTAAATTAAAGATACAGTACGTAAGAATTAGACCTTGTCATCAAATCTGAGTCCTGCAGTTCATTTAGAAAAAAAACCCATCTGTTCTCCCCCCCTCCCCTCCCTGATGTTTCTGTTGGGTTGCCAGTTCTGATGTTGATCCTCGTTTAGTTTCTCTTGTATTTGTTCAATTTTTTGGAATATCTGAAGGTCTATTTGTTCAGCGTTGAGTTTTCCTAAGTGTGTTTGAACGCCCCATCACGTGCAGCTGATCAGTTGGAAGGATTTGGTGGTTTATTACTTTTTGCTGCTGCTCGTTGTGGAATTCCAGCTGCTTGTGTTGAAGACTTGGCAGCCTTGCAGACTCACATGTGATTCGTTATGGAACCAGGAAGTCTGGACGCGTAAATAATGATTCTGGTCTGGACCAGGAACTAGAGACCACCCAGCTGACTGAGATCCAGATCTGTTACAATGTGACTTTATTTTCATCATCAGTGGGACATTAAACTGTTGTGTGTTTATTTACCTGTAAAATTCTTACATACTTTAATTAAAACTGTTTTGATAATATTAGACATTGAGGTGACATTCTGATGATGTTTTGTTTTTGCTTTCTTGCTCATATTTCCTATCTAGCTTTATTAAAACCCACAGCAGCAAGTCTGGGTGTGTCTCACGGCTGCATTCGACTCACAGGTGTCTCTCCGTCTCCGACTGCCAAACAGAGAGTCGGCAGGACGACTCTGCCAGCTTGTCTCTAAAATGAGTACAAACAGTTTCTCCCTATTATCATGACTCTCACCCTTAGTGAGAGAGTTAGCAGCCCTGATCATTATTATAATGCTCTTTGTTCCTTATAAAGCGGGTGTAACACTCAGCGTTGCAAAGCAGAAGAGTTTAAAGGATTGTTGAGTGGCTCAGATGTAAGCAGAGCCACATTTACATATTCATACTTACTATTCACTGAACAAAGAATGAGGTGCAGTGGGATCCTTCAAGACAGATTAAGACTATTATAGGTCACGGGGAATTAAAAAAAAAATGCTGGAATTAACCTTATATATTTAAAACTATGTTTTCCAACTATATTTATACAGAATAAAAGAAAAGAACTTTTCAACTGCTCATCAGAAAACATCTGTCTGACACATCCGGCCAAGAATCAGTGAATAAGTTCAAAAAACACATTATTATTGTTGTTGTTGCACAAATACTTACAGCAGCTGAAGGAGAGTCAAGTTCACTCGTTTGTCGATCTGTGTGTCTTCTGTGGACACACTTCTGGATTGATAATATTTTCATTTCAGGCTCTATAAAGATCAAAGTCAGACTGGGTCTCTGAACTGCACCAGGATGAAACAAGAGTGTGTGTGTGTGTGCGTGCACATGCACACACACACACACACACACACACACACACACACACAGAACAAACACGCTCCTGGCAGGAAGACTTTCCCTGCTCGGGCTCTTTGTTGGTGCCTGACAGGGGCGAGTGTGAGCGACAGTTGGAATCAAAGTCAGGTGAGAGAATTAATGACTACACCATCGATTTAGGAATGTAACCATGGAGACCACTTCACCATGACAACAATAATCAAATTGCTATGATAAGCTGCTGACTGGGAAATTAACTATGGACATGAGGGTCAGGAACAAACCAGACAATAAACCAAAGCTCAGTGATGGACTTTGAGAAAAAGTAACATTAAAATAGAAGAAAAAACCTTCAAGCCACAGACGTTTAGAGTCAGCTGATCTAACTACGAGAGCACCTCATTCAATCTGCACATCTTTCTTTTAGAGAGGAGCCTTTAAAACTCACCAGGGGAGAAAGGAGACATGAGATGAAACCGATCGTGTTTCATCTGTTATCGCAGTATAAAGAACTCTCCACAGTAAACAGGTACATTAAGCTGCTTGTTAGTAATTCTGTTATTCTGGAAAACACAAAAAATAAGCAGCACTTTGCCAGTGGACATAATTTATGATGAGGTCAGTTTATGGCTGCAGTAAAATCCACAGGACATCCCCAAAATAACTGCAATATATTGATTGTTCCAGTTTTTAAACATTAACGTCAGAAAAGAAGCAAAACAACAAGATATTGCTCCATATATTCATTTATGAATTTAACTTTCATATACTGGTTCTGCACTGACGAAATACTAAAAATTCTAAATGATAAAATGATTATTTAGCAGATTAAACGTCTCTTCATTTAACTGAATCGTGTCTTAAAGACAAGGTCTCAGACATAAATTTAACATTATTTCTCTTTACAAACTGTGCAGTTGAACCCTATGAGGTGAATATGTTTATTGTATCATTGATCTGAATCATATCTCTGAGTCTTCTCATTGAGAAATGATCCCGTTTGCATGGTGGGGGATCTACAGTCTGATTGAGGGTCTATGATCAGTTCTGTGGTCTGATGCTGGTCTCAGAGCCTCTTGGCTGTGGCCTCCCGTGTGACAGCAGCAGAAATATGATTTCAATTTCTCCGGACCCGCGGCAGAAAGATTAAATGTTTATTCTACCCTCAGGTTGAAGGAGTTCAACCACCACCTGAACTCAAGTGGCAAAAGAAACCTCAGCAACAGAAACAAACACGGCCAAGACAAGAACTTATTACTAAAATGTAAAAATGATGATGCAACACAAATTGTAAAAGATTTTAAAATTCATGTAATATACGGCCGCAGCAGCTGGGTGCACGTAATGAGATATTTTTAATATTTTTAACGACAATTGTTGCTTCCCATTTCCTTTTGATCAAACTGCATTCTAGAGAATCTAAAATACACAATAAGACTTAATCTGAAAAATAAATGGTGACGGTGAGTAATTTGAGCGGAACGTTAGGGGAGAAAGATATTTGGATGTTTTAAAATAAGATTTCAGAGCAAGTATTTAAAGAGGCCATTTCATACAAATTTCAGGACTTTGTGGTTATTTCTTAAATATTAAAAAGTAATATGAAACATTTTATATCTAATAAACGTCAGGAAACACCGATTAACAGACCTTTCAATCTGTCTGCATTAAAATTCGGGTGGTTCCGGCTCCTTCCGTCAGGCTGCTTCGACTGCTTCGTCAGCAGCTCGTTCATATTCATTATTCCAATTTGCTGGACTCTGATTGGCTAACAAGATGAGACCAAGGTATACTGTTTCCTGCCCCTCTGCACATGGTAACATCAGACGTCGTGTCTTCCTGTTTGCTACGCCTTATGCTAACAGCTTTTAGCTAGCAGCATGCTAGGCGTTATGCTAACAGCTTTTAGCTAGCAGCATGCTAGGCGTGGTTTCAACTGCAGGAGCTGATGAATACTAACAAACAAAGGAGTTGTGATGAAACAGATACAGGCTGTTAGAACTCGGGAGAACTCTGGTTTTATCACCACCTGCGTAGTTTGAGAGATTAAAACTGAAAGAGAAGTTGTTGACCTGTTTTCACCCACTATGAAGGTAAGAACACCTGTGGAGCTAAAATATTCAACAGAAACCTCAGAACAACTGTTTTTAATGGAAGGGACTCTTTAAATTATTTAATTATTATTTTGTGTATTTTTGGGGCAATATCAATATTAAAATGCAATAATAAAAACTTTAATCTTTAATTAAAACAAGATGTTAAGAACAGCTGGTTCAGTGGTTTGACTGCTGACCATCAGTAGAAAAGGTCAATGATAAAAGAATCGAGGCTTCAGAGAGAACGTCCATGTTTCTGGGAGCTCCGTGGTTGAAGCTCTTCCTTCTGATTGACACACATTTGTTAATCTTACCGGTGAACTGACAGTCGTCGTTGGAACCTGCAGAGTCCTCCTGATTTGGGCTGAGGGGAGGGCTGGCGGGGGGGCTGGTGCTGAAGCTGGCGTAGCCCAAAGAAGAGCTCACCTCACTGGGCTCACAGCTGTAGTTTACTGGCCTCTGGACATCCAGAGATGACGACAGGGAGGTGCGCTGCTTTGGCTAAAAAATAACAAATAAGAAGGTAAAACAGAAGCAAAATGAAATTCATATAACTCAAATCAAGTTAATATTCAAACTTTTGCCTGTAAGTGAAACTCTTCTCATGAAAAATAACTTTTCCATCTTTCTAAACTCGTTTCTCTCTGGTAGAAATACTCAACATGGACCTAATGTCTAGTTTTGGAGCACTAAGGGACATTATTTATATGAATCTATAACACTAGCTACGTTTACATGCGCCAAATTTCCCCAATCTGATTAAAATCTTGGTCGATCTGAATTCCCAAATCCCTGTTTACATGGACACTAACTGAAATGATCTGATCATGCCATGAGTACACATGCACCAAGCACTCAATCATGTTAAATGAGTTGAGCATGCGCACAGCGAGTTGTCTTTCCAGGGGAAGAAAAAAAGTAAACAAACTCCGTCCTTTCTGCACGTCTTTCCCGCCCCATCGTGTGCTCGAGCTGACTCACGTTTTCCCCAATATGGACCTTCTGCAGGTGATTACCTTTATGTTTGGGTTTTTACTGGTCGCATTAACCAAGCTAGAGGCTGAATACATATTACTACTGCTCCTCCACCACAGGAGAGGAGAGCAGGATGACAGGATGACTGCACCAGCAGACCACTTCTGGTTACTTCCTGCTATGTTTTCTACTTGAGTCTGTGAAAGTGGAAAGACGTCACGCTGAAGTTGTACGCATGCGCAGTGGGCTCCTTTCACCCTTTCATTCCTAATGGGTGTATACATGCACGTCTATCTGAATGAAGATCAGACAAAACCACCCCTCTAGATCGGAAGTAAATTTCTTTCTGATCAGGCTGCATCGGATCAAAACAATCTGACTGACATGTTTACATGACGTATTTTTGTTCCAATTGGGCGTTTATTCCGATTAAATGTGCCCATGTAAACGTAGCTACTCATGCACTTGGTAATCATGTCAGAGGGCATGACAGAACATATTTTTTCATGGAAATGCTGACTGTAACAGACAGACACTTAATTTGTCTTTACCACATCTGGCTTTTCTGTTTTAGGTTCATTTTTGGACTCTGATGGTGATAAATTAGTCAAATTGTGTCAGAAAGTTGTGCTGAAGAAACACTGATCCAACACCAAGAAGATCCAGTGTACCATCATCCTTCATGTTGTCTGGGTGTGCCGACAAGGGAAAGTTGAAATCAACAGACGGAACTGAACTTCCATAAAAGGGAGAAACATCGTGAACATGAAGACAAATGAAACCGTAAACTAGCATCTGTTAAACACGTCTTACATAATGAGGCATTTGCAGCTCTTGAGAACCTGCTGTTAAGCTTCAAAAAACAGCTCAGGCATCTGAAATCCTGCTGGCATCTCAGTAAAACGAATTAAAAACATGACATAACAGGAGGAAATATTGAAAAGAGAGAAAAACGGACAACTTTCATAAGACCTTCTGGGTTCTGTGTGACTCAAGACACAAACACTGAAGCTTGAGACTGAAAAATGAAAGAAACGAGATAATAGGAATATAAAACAGAAGGACTTTCCCAAGAATAAATCATCTGAATTGGGATCTGAAATAATCTTAAAATGAATTGAATTAAACTTTTTTTTGATAAAACTTACTTTGTACAATTTATCTGCTACTTGTGTAAAAGTATAAAGTAAAACTGAATGGCTTAAAAGCTGTTTTAGTACAAATAAAATATATCTGCCTTCCCTCTTAAGGACTAATTCATTTTAAAAAGCCATTTTTCTCTTTTTTTATTTGCTGTTTCTTCCCACAATCCCTGCTCTGTGTACAAAGAAATATTTAATCCAAGCTAATAATATGAAATCTGAAAGTGGCTGGCACTGAATGAGTTAAAAAACCTTCATTTACTTCCAACATGATTACTTTTTTTATTTCCAAAGAAATTTTGGCTGCTTCTGTTTAAATTGAGTTTTGAAAGCTGCTAGTTTGTTCTGGAGATCTCATTTTAAATTAAGGTACCTAGACAGTAGAGAGGCAAATCCTCAGCTATAAAACCAGGTATGTTTAATAGTCTAATGCATCAACAGGACACAGCGATCCAGAGAGGAATCAGGGAACAAAGACAGAGATGTGTGAGGCCAACAGGGAGTCATCCTGAGCAAAGAGAGGGAATTTACACACGCCAGCTGTCACAAACAGACAGGTTTACTGTTCTGTCTTCATTGTTGCAAAAGAAACACACACGATCTTTATTTCTATCAGCTATTTGTGTCCAACGTGCTGGAGATCAGAGAGTAAATAAGAAAAACAAACAATCAAACGCACTGATATGAGTGTATTCTTCTAATACACTCTCAGAAATAGAGGTACGAGACAAGAACATTTTTGTACCTATAGGTAAATTGTTTTAAAATGTTCCCTTAAAAGTACAATATTGGTCTTTAAAAGACCAGAAATGTCCCTTAGAGGGTTCAAATTGATATAAAGTACAAATTTGTACCATTTCAACTGCACCTGCAACCCTGGTCAAGGCTGGTTAATCTCAATATTATTAAGTTTCAACAAGCGACAAGAAGGGAACACCAAGAATTTGTACCCTTCTTGTCACTGGGGGTGTACCCTGTAGTCCAGGTCCATTTTTGTACATTATGAAGTTGTTCCATTAAAACAGTAAAATTA
This sequence comes from Pachypanchax playfairii, assembly GCA_006937955.1. Taxonomy (NCBI): domain Eukaryota; kingdom Metazoa; phylum Chordata; class Actinopteri; order Cyprinodontiformes; family Aplocheilidae; genus Pachypanchax; species Pachypanchax playfairii. The sequence continues at coordinate 77,511 of SSNP01000361.1, forward strand.
CACCATGTTTTGAAGTCTTAAACCAACATTCTGAAACATAATATTGAAAATGATGGAAGAAACTTAATAAAATAGAGATTAACCAGCCTTGACCAGGGTTGCAGGTGCAGTTGAAATGGTACAAATTTATACTTTATATCAATTTGAACCCTCTAAGGGACATTTCTGGCCTTTTAAAGACCAATATTGTACTTTTAAGGGAACATTTTAAAACAATTTACCTATAGGTACAAAAATGTTCTTGTCTCGTACCTCTATTTCTGAGAGTGTACCAATCCATTTCTCATCACGTGCCAACAAATAACAAACGGTTATATTTACTTTGCTGCAGGCTTAACGACAAAAGAGACTAAATTATATGAAACAGTTGTCAGTGCAGAGTGACTGAGCTGCTTCGACGTGTCAGTGTGTGCTATTTTTAGAGAAGTAGAAGCTGGAGGTCTTTACAGAAGTATTAAGTTTAATAATGACATTAATTGCAGCTCAACGTCTCTTTATTACAGCACTAATGTGCTTTGGTGTGTGTGTTTGGCCTTTGCGTCTTTACTCTTGACTTGTACTTCATAAACTCTTGTGCACACACATGCAGACACACACAACAAAGCAAACAGAAGCCCAGGTTTAGGCCTGGCATTAACAATGCAAACGGGCAGCGAGCTAATGAACATGTCACGGCCGATTGGAAGAGGATTAATGAGCTTAGACGCAACATGCAAAGATTCACACACGCGTGCGCATGAACTCCATGCCTGACTAAACTTCAGAGGAAACCGTTTTCCTCCGTTGCAGCAGCATCCCTGGGGGAAAAACATGCTGTTTAACACTTCACTAATGTGCTGAGATGATAATAAATGACAGAGCCATTAAGAATGTTAATCTAGACCAACATGAGGTGTGATGTGACGAGGTTCACTTGAAAATGTAGAAAAAATAAGAGTAAAATGGAGGTAACTGTGAGGTAATTTACTGTAATAATTATATAATGATGGTGATTAATGGATCACATATTTTAGTGTAACAACAAAGTGATTCACGGCTGAGGAATAAAATCTTAACAGAAATATTATTTGCTGCGCCAAACAAACGGCGGGTTCTCTCCCCTGAAAAATTGACGTTTCAATTAATTCTCTTGATGTCAGCAGTAATATAACGAGCAGGGAACTGAAAGGTAATTATTTTAATGGTTATGGATATAATTGATACTTTCAGATGACAGAGCTGTCTCTCTTCAGATTACATTAATGATGCTGGATATGAAAAGCTGCTCGTGTCTGGGGTTTTTCTGATCACATCCTTTTTTATTTTATTTGAGAAGCATCAAAGGTTGACAGAAGGAAACTGATAATGATCACAAGAGTTTGCAGAGAGGGAGGGGAAGAAGCCATTCCATCATATTATCTCTCCTCTAAACATTTTTATTAAGTTTCATTCTCTTTCAGGTGCTTATACTTTTCCAGTTAGACTGACACTCGTGCAAAGTGTCCTCATCCGGGCTCGTGTACCAGCATGGAAACCCTCTCTGCAGACACAGCTGCTCTGTGCACAATCAGTGAAGTGTGATCGCCTGCCGTGTTCTCACCTCTCCACTAATCAAAACAGATGTTGATTTCTGAAGTGTGGCAGACGTGCGGGTTTTATGTTATTTTTTGCTGTGTTGTAAGAAATGAAAAAAAAGACGAATCTGGTTGAAGTTCTCCGGCTGATCCTGACCTTCAACAGAAGGTTTCTCTCACCTGGTGTTAGTTTAGATAATAGCTGAGAGGTGAACGCTGTTCAACGAACATGGAAGTAAATTTCATTGGTTTGAATTCAAGAACCAAGAAAATAAAAATGTGCCACTTCTAATTCTAAAGTTCATTAAGAGCTTATTTCTACAAAATAAAAGCCCAAACCTACAGGCTCAACACAAAGAAAATAAACCATGTTACCCAATGGCGGAGGCAGGGGGGGGCCGGGGGTGGCCGTGGCCACCCCAAGCTGCAGCCTAGCCACCCCACTGGCCACCCCATTGACTGTCTGCCCCCCCCTAACCCTAACCCCCCCCTCCCTTCACCGGCGCGCCGTTCGGCGGATTCTGAGTAAAAGCCGATCTTGGATCAGTTCGACTTCAGTGCAAGTACTACACTAATGAGCACACCTCAAAGCTACACCAGGGTGCCAGCTGTGCAGACTGGCAGACTCCACACGCCAAACACAGGTAAGCTAAAGTTGGCTGTGACCGGAGGCGGAGGGAAGGGTGTTCGTTCCTTTTTTTTTGTCCAACATGCTGTTTAAGACACTTAGCACGCTACTTTGCGGGTCCTGCAAACTGATGATAAAGGTTACCTGTAGCTAACATTAGCTAACTTTATGCAGCAAGTTTTGTAGTTATCTTCCGTAAATTGTTTAGTAAGCTTTTATTTAATTAACTGAGAGTGTTAATAATGATGGTGGTGGTGTAGTTATACCTGGCATTTTGCTTTGATTATGTAATGTCGGAGCAGATGAAGAGAAAGACACCAGACATAGCTTCCTTCTTCAGTAAGAAGAAGACGACACACAATGACAGACAGGGTGAGGCTCAGGCTCAGGAAACTCAACTATCAGATTCAGAGAGCAAGGGAGAGGAGCCCTTGTAGTGCTGAACAACTCAACAAGACAATAATATTCAGTGCAGTTCTCTGTTATGTTCATTTGTATGATGTACACTTCTTAATCTATCTGTACGAATAAATGAAAAAAATTGTTAGCTACATTAAACATTGTTTAATTTATTTTGCCACTCCCTGTATTCCAAATATTGAAGAGGTTTATAGTGATGTGTAGGAGACCTATAATATGGAAACCCTGTGTTTTCTTGGACATGTATGCCACCCCAAAAATATGACAGATTCGGTGTGGCCACCCCACTAAAAATTTCCTGGCTCCGCCCCTGATGTTACCTCAGACACAGACAAGCTGCTTCATCATAACTCTCTTCTACTAATTCATTCTGTGTTTACTCAATTTTAAATAAACATTTTTTCATTCTGTCCACCAGGAAGTTGGTTTTAACAAGCAGTAGTTTACCTTTTGTTTGTAATCTGCCATAAAACAACAAGCTATTGCTTTCCCATGAAATTTATTGCAGCACATAATTTAAAATGTAGTACAGAAGCCAGTGGAGGAAACCAAATCTCCCAGGTCAAAACTAATGATGTGCATGAGCAGCGTGGTTTATTAAAAACATCTAAATGCACACAAATCCTTTAATACAGGAGGGGAAATGACAGAACGAAGGTCAGAAGTTGAACTCACCACTCGAGAGTTTTTAGAATCAGTTGGTGCACTTTCACAAGCTGGGCGTCTTCGCTCAGATTTGAACAGTCTGCTGCTGGTTTTTAAGTTACAGGTGTGTGATGCACATTTAAATCCCCTTCAACAAAAAGGATGAGACTCCAACTGGCCTTATCTTTGTACCTGACTGCATTCATGCATCAGTACGAGGTATCTGCTCCATCACAAAACGTACGCGTGTGATGGAGACGACCGTGAAGGTAAGACCAGATTCTTCATCGGCCACTCAGACACACAATGTTTCTACAGCCATCCCCGTGTGGACTCAGTCACACACCTGCAAACTCTTCTAACGTTATATTCAGGACAGGTCTCTTCAACTTCCAAAGCAGATGTAAAGAATTTGTTTTTAATACCAACAGATAAAACTACAGTTCTGTTGTTTCCCTTAACATGCTACACAAATGTTAAAAGTTTATCAATGAGCACAGCCTGTAAAAACAGAATCTTCCAGCATCTACAAAGAACTTGAAAATAAAATTTAACAACAAAATTCTAAACAAATTGTTCTTTTCCTTTTCTGCTAAATCCCTATTATTGATACTTTACAGTTTATTGTGTGTCTAGGTTTAAAGCTAGTAAGGAGTTTGTGTTCAGCAGTAATCTGTCTTTAGACTGAAGAGGAAAACACTCTTAAAGGGGTTATGACATCAAAATGCACTTTTTTGAGGTTTTTGGGGTATATCATGATGTGTTGTGCACTGATGAGGCCGTGTGAACGTCCAAAGCGAGTATCAAAGTTCCCGTTTGTGGGCGGTCCGCTTTGTTTCATATTTAAAAAACGGTTGAATCGGAAAGCACCATTTTTTCCTACGTGGCATTTCATCCTACGTATTTCATAGCGTCCAATAACAGTGCACAGTAAAGTAAACAGTCCCCCAGCCCATACACCGTTAGCTCCGTTGCGCTAGCTTGTGCTGCTGCTCTTGAGAAGAGATGGCTACGCAAACGGGGACCTGTTGTGTCCAAGGATGCTCAACTCATGCTGGAAGTTTACACTCACTCCCGAAGGATGAAAAAACAAGAGAAGAGTGGCTGAAGTTCATTTATGGAGAAGTGCCACGCAGTTATAACCTCAATTTGAGAATATGTTCAGCTCACTTCACGGAGGACTGCTTCCATAACTTGGGTGAATTCAAGTTGGGATTGTCAAAGAAACTGATTTTAATTAAAAATTCTTTACCAACCCTGAAGGAGGCGACCACATCGTCAATACCCGTAAGTTTATTTATTTAATAAAATGCTGCCTTGCCTGATAAACGTTTGTTCGTTGTCTGAAGAGTTCATGATGCTAGCATGTGATAGCCGCTCTAGCAACAATGTCCGTGAGCAACAGGTTTATCATACCATATTGTGAATCCATTTTCATTGATAACATCTGACAGCACTGTTTATTCGCTCATGTGATTAGTTGAGTTTTATGTGTTCACCCCTCCGTCTTCCTCAGAAGACGTTTCAGGCTCGAACATATACGGTTGTAAACGTCCACTCGCCGTGTTACTGGACTGTTGACGGAGCCGAGAAGAAAGGCTTGCTGCGGGCAATGGTTGTAGCCAATCAGAGCGAAGTCAGCCAGGGAGACCCACATATCATTAACGAAAGGAACCGTGTTGCTGAGAAGAGGATTCTGACCTGCCCGTACACCCCCGCCGTGTTAGTTTTTTAATCAAATTCTTTTGTGAGTTGACATATGCGGGCATATCTACTACATGAAATAGCTTTACGCCAGTTTAAACAGTGATGTCATCACACCTTTAAAACATATATTCAATGCATCAGCCTCAAGCGAGCGGCTCCCTGATGATCACTGTAATCACACAAGTTTAAAGACACAATTTAATGTTTATCTCTTCATATGATCTGTATCTACACAGAGCCAGATAACTCCAATCTTCAAGGTCGTTCTGTTTATTATATTCAGGGGTGCACATAATATTTTTGTCCTGGTTCTCAGAAGAGAACCTAGGGTTGTTTCTTGGTCCTCACATTTTTAAATGTGTCTCGCTGTGTCTCTTCCGAGCTCCTCTGCTTTGTTTTTGGTTTCATCAAGCTTCAAATTCAGTCTGTTTACTTTACCTGGCTCTATATTTGTTTCAATAAAAATCCTTTAATTGTTGAAAAAATCAAGAGAAACCAGTAAAATATAAAAAACCCTTCAGAGTTCAGGTTGGATTGTTTACAGGTTTGATTGTTCACTTTAATCTACATTTAACAGTTTGGTGTTGAAATTTATTAGTCAGCTGTTGGAGCTTCTGTCATTTACTGTAACTGTTTTTTGTTTTGAAATGATGAGGATGTTTGTAATGTGATGCAGTCAGATAAAAAGATACACTGGACAGTTATGGGGCATTGACTGCATATCCCATAGTGCTTTGCGAGCATTCAAAATGGCGCGGATCATAGACAAATACGCTGATACTGTTGATTAAAACAGGTGGTTTTCTGTATTTTATATCACAAAAAGGTAGTTATACACGTCTGTGCCACGATGGTCTATTTGTCTTATTCAGTGAATGTTTTCAGTTTTGACGCGATGCAGAATCCTGCAGTCAGCTGCACTGATCTGACTGACTGAAAATCCGTCACACTGACAAACTGATACACAGAGACAGAGAGAGACGCAGCATCAGCTGATCAGCTGGAGCTTCAGCGCTCTGGCTGAGAAACATATCAGTCAAACAAAAGAAGTCAACGGGATTCTTCATTTATTTGACAATGAACCGCCTCTGATTAACCTAAAAATTCACGCAGCTCAGCCAAACCAATGTTAAGTACGCAAACGCGTGTTGCAACTTTTCATCTGGTGCATTTTATATTTTGACAGTGTGTGCGGACCTGCGGACCACTTATGTGCACCCCTGTTTATAAATATATTCCCAGATGGACGACTGACAGCGTCTCATTAACATTCTGATCTAAGGACAGAAAAACCTCCAGCCTTTATTATTATACATCCTAAAGAATGAAGAATCCCGCCACGCTTGTGCTTTGTGTTCATGAGGTTTCTGTATACAGTGTGAACAGCTGAAACAGCCAGCGGGAGCACTAAAATGAAATGAATTCTTGGGTATTAATTATGCAGCATAAAATTAAACTCTGTTGCTCTTTGATTATGTACGCTTCAAGCTGAACAGAGACCCGCTGGGCACGGCATGTGATGCCTCCACACGCGTTAGTTAACATGCCAAAGATAGGTCCGTGATAATGGAGGGGAGGGGTCGCACAGAAGCAGCGGAAGTGAAGACACGAGGTCAAGACGAGAAGGTTGACAAAAACTGTTCATCTGAAATCATCAAAAATCTTGAAACATTCTTAAACATCTGATTGGAGGAAATACTGACAATTAGCGAGCTTCACTGGTTAACAGTTACACTGAGCAGGCAGTTGTTTTTTATGTTAAATCACATCATACTCTGAGTGAGAAAACAACTGTCTTTAATTATCAACATCCGTGCTGCACCCGCGTATCTGATACTATCTACTCCCAGAGAGAAGTGGGAGGAATAAATTTGACTCAAGTCACTAATAAGGTCGACTTGTTGTTGCATTTAAATTGCTGATTTCATGTCATTCATGATCAGTAACACATTATTAATCTATTCTAATATCACACATGCCAAGTGAAGATTTATGCTTCGGGTTACAGATAGAACAGCCTCATTCCTGTGACGCAGACTCTCGTGCATGTTTAATGTTTATTACTCTGAAATGCTACGCTGACTTCCCAGAAGCTTCATTCATTAAAATGATTTTTAATGATTTTTAAAACTTGATCCGCTTCTTTGTCACACCTTGTATTAAAAGTAAACAATTGGGTTTACCACAACAATGCTGGAGACAATGTGGGGAGATGAGTGCTAACCACTCGCATGTGTTCTGGTCCTGTTTAAAACTGCAACCATTTTGGGATGATGTTACACTGATCCTGGAAGTGATCTTAAAATACAAGGTGCCTAGAGACCCCCAAACTCCTGGGTACCTGGGTTATCTTTTTAAAATCTTAATACTGGCTAGTAAAAAGGCCATCACAAGAAACTGGTTGAGAGACAGTGGTTGGACATTGTTAAGGAGATATATTCTATGGAAAAACTGACTTTTTACTTAAGACTGGAAGCAGGAACTCTGAACCAACGCTGGGAAAAATGGACTGAATTCACAGAAAGCTTGCAGCCTCAGTAATCATGATCTAGGGCATCATGGCATCCCCCCCCCCCTTTGTTTGTTCATAATCTTTGTTATATACTGTATATTTTTTTCTCTTTCCTTTACATACTCTACAGGTAACACTCTCTGTATTTTGAAGCTGTATTTCTCCATTGTAGAGTGATTGAGTATGTGCCTTTTCCTTTATTTTGGCTTCTGTTTTGTTTTTTTTGAAAAAAGCAAATAAAAAGTTAAAAGAAAAAGATTTTTATTCAATTCCACACGTTTATCTGAAAAAAAGCAAAGCGTTATGAAACAGCTTCAGAATTAGTCGCCACGTTGTTGGTTATGAATGAACTTTGAATGAAGGAAAGAACGAGCTGTGACGCGGATCGACAATAACTTTATCAGGCTTCAGTTTTTATTAAACATTTAAATAAATCTAAATATTAAAACTGCATGTTGTATTTACTCAAGTTATCTTTAACTTAATTTGTTTAACTGATGTGAAAAGTGTGACAAAATAAAAGAAATAAAAACAGCAAATACATAAATCTGTAGGGGGCAAATACTTTTTCACAGCATGCAGAGAAGGTTCATACATTTCTCAGCACACGCTGTTCCCCAGAAATAATCAGGAGGAGGAAAACAGATGTTTATTTAGGTGTGTGTGTGTGTGTGTGTGTGTGTGTGTGTGTGTGTGTGTGTGTGTGTGTGTGTGTGTGTGTGTGTGTGTGTGTGTGTGTGTGTGTGTGTGTGTGTGTGTGTGTGTGTGTGGGTTTGTATTTCTGACCTCCTGAGGACCCGTTTCCTGACTTTTACTATCTTTCTGGGGTCCGAGGGTTCTTGTGGGGACCGAAGCCTGGTCCCCATGAGGGGGACTCCCCTTTTTAGGGTTAGGGGTTAGGTTTATAGGTATGGTGTGAATAGAGTTTTAGTTAGTCTTAGGGTTAGTTATAGATCAGTAATGGTTAAGGTTAGTAAAAGGGTTTGGGTTAGGTATAAATCTAGTTACTAAAATCAATGGAAGTCAATGGACGGTCCCCATAAGGATACCAAAACACACTTGTGTGTGTGTGTGTGTGTGTGGGTTTGTATTTCTGACCTCCTGAGGACCCGTTTCCTGACTTTTACTATCTTTCTGGGGTCCGAGGGTTCTTGTGGGGACCGAAGCCTGGTCCCCATGAGGGGGACTCCCCTTTTTAGGGTTAGGGGTTAGGTTTATAGGTATGGTGTGAATAGAGTTTTAGTTAGTCTTAGGGTTAGTTATAGATCAGTAATGGTTAAGGTTAGTAAAAGGGTTTGGGTTAGGTATAAATCTAGTTACTAAAATCAATGGAAGTCAATGGACGGTCCCCATAAGGATACCAAAACACACTTGTGTGTGTGTGTGTGTGTGTTGGTGTGTGTGTGCAGGATGTTATGTTCCAATAATGAAAGGTGGTCTACAACACATTAAGATACGTGTGTGTGTAAATTTACCTGTGGGCGGATGACTCTCTCGATGTTCTTCAAGGCTGTGTCAGGGGAGGGGGGTGAGCAGTCTGGTGTGGGGCCTGTTGAGCAGTTGTCATGGTTACCGTGCTCCCCCTCACTCACCGTTACATGGGACAGGTGACCTTGGAGGAAAAGAAAGAGAAAGAAGAAGAAAACAAGACAAAGCGAATATTTGTTTGTTTCCCTTGGTGGATTGTAATCATCGTGCAGCAGATCCAGAGTCTCAGATGTTTGGTCTTATTTGGATGTTGTTGCTGAAAGGATTCTGTAACCCGTCAGAGAAATGCAGCATCTTATTGGTTTAGACTGAAACCTGATTAGAAGCAAGAACATCAGACACCTGAAGCTAATAGAAATGTCAAAACTAAAGACTTTATATACTGACGCCAAATACGTATAACAGAGATCCATGTTCAAATAGCATGTGGTCATGTTGAATTTAAATTGAAAATACTTTATTGTCCCACGGGGGGAAATGACATGGAGACACAGAGGTCAAGGTATCTTTTAGAAAATCAGTTTGATTTGGAGTAACATTTTCCCCAGAAAAACAAAGAATTTATTTTTATTATTGAATTTTCTGCAGATCAAATTTCCTATTATTTTTCCCACATAAGACAAGTAATAATATTGTGCACATTCAATTTGTCATATATCTTTCTTTTTCTGTGCGTCAGTTATATTTCCAGAGATGCTGTCAAGTATTTTCCCATACAGAGTGCTAAAGTTTTAAAAGGAACGAGCTTGTTGTCAGTTTGTCATCTGATCTTTTCTAATCGGGTTGTGGTGTATCTGTGGAAACAAAAGTAAAACAATCCTTGTTGCATCTGCAGCACAGACTTTATTATTTCAGTCCAAACTGTGTTCAGTCCCTTTAACAATTTGAAAGAGTGGCTACAAAGCTGCAGCAGTCATGTTGGCATGGAAATGCTGTGTTGTGCCATTTGGGTGAGAGTGAAGAATGAAAGAGTTCAGCCCAAAAACTCATGTGTCGAATATTTCCACCCACCACTGCACAGGCAATCACAGATGTGTTAGCATAAGGTTGTTATGGGGAGAGAGCATTCTGTAATTTAACAAGCCTTAGCAACAACCAGAGTGGAGGAATATGACTGCTGTCCAGTGCAGTTTGATGTCTCTCTCATTTGTAGCACATACACAGAAACTGTGTGTGGCAAATGAGTGTGGGGCTAATTTCCCCAGAGTGGAACCAGTTAACAAAGGAGAGGGAAAAAGAGGAGGGAAAGGATGAAACAGCTTCAATTCTATTTCAAAATGAGACAACATCTGTCTCAATCAACTAGAAGACACTAAAAACAGACCAGCACACCTCTCGCACAATACTGTACACACACACACACACACACAGAAGAAGCTTTCTGTCAGCTGCCTCATGCTGTCATGAATCTTCTCAGGCACCAGAGTAACATTCAATTATGGTGCGAGACCCAGTCATGACTATTACCACACAGAGAGAGACGATCTGTGAAAACAGGATCATACACGTCGCAGGGAAGGTCTGTTGCTCAAATAAACAATGTAAATATGATCAATTACAGATCTTTCAAAAGAAAAATCAAAGCAGTGATTTTTCATTTAACTTGGAGGATGTTGCTCCCAAAAATCTGAATCCGTTAACATAGAATACATGATTCCACTGGGGGATTAAATTTAAATCCATTATCTGGTTGAGCATCTTTGCATAACTGCAGGTCTATGTTTTCTATTTTAAAGAGCAAAAGAAACAAATATTATTGTCTGTGTGGTCCATCTTAGCATACAGTACCAACTCTTTTACATGCAAAGACGTTCAAAGTTTCTTGTTTAGTAAAGAAAGGAAAATATACAGAAAATTTAAAGTAATAACATCCAACTTTAATCCGTGAGGGAAAAACTTCAGGTAAAAATGTACCTGCAAGAAAAAGAAGCTGTACAAAGTGGTAAAATGTTCAATTTTACCAAATCAAAAGTCCTGCAGACCTAACTAATAACTAAATTAACTTGATAATAAAACACCTCACTATCATTTAAAGCCCGTGTAAAGTAACAACAAATGTGTGTTCTGAGTTTGTCACTGCACAGGAATATTAGTTATTAGTCATCCAGCCAAATTTGAATGATTAAAAACACTGCGAAGCATATGAAGCATATGAAGCATATGAAGCATATGAAATTTGGTTACAAAATAATGAAAAAAGGATGAGTTTTCTCTGCTCTGAGACGCTGGGGGTGTGTCCGCTGCAGGCGCTGAAACCTGTCTGTCTCATCCTCTAGCAGTACCTCCTTCTCTTCCCCACATCACTGCATTTCCTCCGTTTCTGAGTTCCGGCTGGTTCGTTAAGTTTGAGGTTCTACCCACATGTAAAACTGCTTTTGCATCGCTGCTTTTTGAGGAGTTGAAATATTTCCACACAACCGCAATGCTTCAGACTTGTTGATCAGTGAAGGAGCGGAATGTGCTGCTACGCCATTCTGAGCTTTGTTTAGCATATGAAGGCAGCAGGTGGCAGAAGTAGCTCCTACCTATCATGCTGGTTTAGTTACTGTCTACTGTGTGGCTCCTCTGCACAAAATCAACCCAAAGCTTTTTCAGACGGTCATCCCTCGGATGAAGGAGCGGGAAAACCACTGAAGCTACCGCACTGTACGGTTTTATATGACGAGAGCAGCAGGGGGCGGGGTTATCCTGAAGGACCCGCCCATAAAATCCTGAAACAGAAAACTCTTGAAACGCAATTTGAAGGCTAGCTCCACAATTCAGTTTTTAATTGTTGGGAGGTTTTTCACATGTTTAGAACATTTATTATGTTTATAATGTGGTTAGAAGAAAATAGAAGAATTCCCTTTACACGGTCTTTAAATACTTTTATTTTCTTTAAAAGAAGATTAGTTTTCATTCAATTTAACTTATTTATTTATTAAAAGGAAACAAAGAAGAATATTTCTGACACAGAAATGACAAAAATCTTCTATTTCTTCTAGTTTTTTACTGTGTTTTATACTGTAAATCCCATCTGTCCTGCAGGGACAGCTTCACAGCACTCTCACATTATGGAAGTCTATGTTCCTACATATCTTCATTATGACACACAGCAGCACAAACACAGGTACGGATTTTACTTTAAAAACCCAAGTATAGAACTGCAGACACACTGTAAATATAAAAGAAAACTTTATAAACGTGAGGGAGAACAAAGGGAGGATTACACAGGAGGGTAAATATAGATTCAGTAGTTAGATGTAACTCTGGCTTTGATCGTGGATGTGTCTGCATGTAAATCTAAACTTTCTTCAGATCTGCCGTGGCTCACTCTTGTGAAATGTTTACAGTCGTCTTCACCAAAGAAAGTGTGTTTACATGCAAGCAGGTATAGCTGTACAGTTTACATCTATAGCACAGTGTGTCTGTAGGAAATAACCTTTAAAAATGTATGAGACCGGGTGAAAGGGGAAACCAATCAGAGCAGACTCACAGACCCTCTCTTCATCTTTTAGATCTTTCAACATGGACACCGAAGCTTTCACAAGCCAGCTCTGATATTTAGTCCCTGGATACAGTCTTGGGTCTATAAGTCAGCTGGAACTGAGAGATGTGGATCGTATCCTGACAGGTTTGATGTATTCAGGAACTATACTGCTTCTAGTTCATTTGATTCTGGAGCTCCAATCACTTCCATGGTAACAGGTGTATAAAACTTAACACCAGGGGTCTCATTTATAAAACTTTACGTAGGATCCTTACTAAAATCGTACTACTTACGCCAAGTAAGTTTGGAACCTATAAAACATGGCGTACACACAGCTACACGCAATCTCCGCTTTATAAATCACACTCTACCTAGAAATGTGCTCAGGTGTTTCTGGATCACATCCCGCCCTCAACACGCCCACTTTCTGCCGTAAATGGTCAATGCAAAGAGTCTTGTGGATATACATGACCCGGCTCGTTACAGCGTTCCACCAATAGGAAGACGACCGCAGATCAAGGAAGCGCAAATTCACCGAAGCAGAAATTGAGGTTCTTGTGGGTGAAGTGGAAAAACAAAAGGAAGTGCTTTTTGGAGGTCACAGCAGTGGCATAACAAATAAGAGAAAATCCACAGAGTGGCACAGCGTTGCTGAAACCATCAATGTTGTGAGTTCTTCAGAGAGATCTAAAAAAAAAGATCCGATCTGAAGATGGAGGCAAAGATGGCGTGCCACCACCAGAGTGTGTCTGCCACTGGCGGACCCCCTGGCACCGCTCGCTGTTAGAGTCTCAGCAGTACTCGAACCGGCAACCGTGCATGGCATCGTGCCGGAGAAGGATGGAGACACTGACCATGCAGAGGACACTAAGCCTTTTATTAATACAGATCAAATGTGTCCGTCATTAAAAGAAACAAAACCAAATCTCGTTGTTTCCCCCCAGTGACTCTGGACGAGGCGTCCAGCGAGGCATCCCAGGCGGCGACCGAAGATGTGGCTGCAGGGTCGGCCTGTCCCACCAGTGCACCTCGGGTGCATGGCGCAGAGCGCACCTGGAGGTTCTAACTGACACCGTCCTGCAGGCACACTTAAATTAGTCAACTTAAAGTTGTGCACATTTTTCCGCTTTTTTTTTTTATAAATCCCAAAGTTGCTTATGCAGTTTCCTGACCCCATTTTCTGTGTAATCAAACTTTGTAAATGAGCAGAGGTCCCATTTATCAGTCAGTTTATCTATATATTTAAAAGTAAAAAGAAGCAAATGGGAACTGCAGCAATTCAGACACAAAGTAGGATCAACACGTGTTGCACAGTGCAGATCCAAAAGCTACAGAACTCTGAACTTCATGTGGCCTTAGAACACTGGACGGAGTGTTTTATGGAATACATTTCCATAACAGAGCAGCTGCATCGAAGCATTACATCACTGAGTGATGCAGTGGTGTCGCAACACGCTGTCACTGAACTTCAGACCAGTGGAGACGTAATGTATTCTCACTGGAGTTTCCTGTGTATTGTTGGTAGTTTGGAGAGAAGATCGATGGAGTTAAAGAAACTCTTTGTGAAAAGTGAGAAACCAACATTAAAAAGAGGAAAAAGGTTTTTAACTTTCCAGAACTTGTGATGCAACTCTGAACTTCATCTCAACAGTTGCACAGAAATTCAAGCCTTCAGTCATGTGACCAAAACCTCTCCCAGGTGAACCAAAACAACAAAATGACCTTCAGAAGGAAGAAGAGGAAGATGAAGTGTAAAACTCACTCACTACAACTCAGAATCAAAATATGACTGAAAACCTTTACTCGTTTGGTGGAGGGGGGGGTGTGGCCAATTTCACTCTCCCAACTTTATGTGAATATTAATGTGTTTGTTTATGCAGAGCCAGAATAGTGGCTATTAGTTTGAACATGTTTCATTGTTAGAATACTTAAAATATACTAAAATACTATAATAAAAATCCCAAAGGTTTAGATTTTTGAAACGTGTTTGTGTTTATATGCATCTTGACACGGCAGTGTTTTAGAGAGATGTATGTGTAATGTAAGGGAGTGTTTGGTGGAGACAAGAGTTCAAGCAGGTCTCTTCTCTACTCGCCTAACAAGACAAAAACTGTCAAGATGTGTTTTCCAGGATGTCAGTTTGGCCTCTAATACTCTCTAAAAACATTTTATATGTCTGGAAATCAGAGTAGAATGACAATCACACAAAACATTTGAAGCTTCCATCTAAAAAAAATCAGGATTTTTTTTTAAAAAAGTGTTTGAGAACACTTCCTTACAAAGATTTCCTCTGGCTGTCAATGACAACAAGATTTCATTGCTTTTGTTTCAAAAAGTCAATGAGCCTTAACCTTTTTAATGTCAAAGCCCTGGAGCCACGCAGGCGGCCATTAGCTACTTTCAGCCTCTAGTATAGAAAAAATGGGATAAATGGAGCATGATGCAGTCAACATCCCGGTTTTATCCACCTGAAGGGAATGACAGTGAAACGGGAGGGAGAGACATAAAAAGAAAAAAGTTTTCATGAAGAATTCAGTCACTTCTCATTTGGGTGGAAACATAAAGTTAAAGGATAATTTAATCTAGATTTATCCTAGACTTTAATCCAAACCATCTTTTAAGTTGGAAAAGAGCTTCAGTCTGTGTCATTTATTTATGACAGATACCCAAATTTGCATACCAAACCAGCATAAACAGAATAACTTGACTGATTCACACAAAATACATCTGCAGGCGAGTAGTGCAGCAGAAATAGATCCATCCCGTATAATCCCGATTTAATTTACAATATGACTGCCTCAGAACTCATTGAGTTGCAGGATTAGACTTCTAATTCTGTTCTCAGCCCACATTGTGTTACAAAGCACGTAATTTCCTTTTATGTACAGTCAGGAATGACGATTGTCGTGCTGGAGATGTGGTGCAGTGGGATGCAACATCCCCATTAACACAGCAGCATCCAAAGGACTGTGTGTAAGTGTGAGGTGAATGTCAGGACAACAGCTGACAAGGTGAAAGAAAAGACAAGGAGCAGGGTAAGACATCAAGACGTGAGATATTAAATGCAGGAAATTGTCTTTTTCCCCAGAAACATTTGATTATGTACCAGTAAGTAGTTTTATTTCTTTTTACATGTTTTGGATTTAAACAGACTCATTAAACACTTTCTTTTCATCCTCATGTTTACAGGATTGTGGTGGAACATGTCCTTCTATCCATGGTCTTAACTCAAGAAACTGGTTAACTTTGGGGAATTTAAAGACTCAGTTTCAGATTTATACAGTAAAGAAAGTTGATTTCCACCTTTTCAAACTGGTTAACTAATTATTCCAAGTAAAGAACATTTGCTGTGCAGAGTAATTCTTCGAGCATCTTTCTCCTTTGAATCCCTCCGACATGCTTCCTGATCCTCACATCCTTCCACCCAGAGGCGGATTCACATCCATGTCCAATTAGTTTAACATGTGACTGGACTCAAAGAAGAAATCCAGGATTTTCCCTTCTGCTGCGTCACAGATTCCCATTGAGTGAATGTATCAGCCTGAGTCAAGTCTTCACCAGCTGAATCTCTAATCTGTCTTTACTCACAGCCTCTCTTTCTGCAACAAGACAGTGTCTGCCGTCTGCATGAGTTTATGATGCATTTCCACTCAGTTGAAGCAGCAACACAGAAATTTAGGGAGCTGGCTCTGGTTTTGTATTTGATCAGGTAACAGCACTTAAAGAGCTGAGAACAAACAGCACCCACACAGCTCACTTACGTCACCCAAACAATTTTCCACCAACAGACAGTTTAAATGACACAAAGCTCCAAACCTCCAACTTCATCAGACTGTATGTTGACAGATGAACTCTTCACCATCCTGCAGCCAATCACGTTCAAGATGCAACTAATAGGTGCACACAAGTCCCTACACTGTTCTCCCTGGAGGGGGGAAAGAAGAAGGGGGGCATGTCACTAGCAAGACAGTTCCCATGGCAACACACAGGTGACTCACCAGCCAGTGATGCAGTTGCCCTGACAACCTGCTGTGTGTAGCTTTGCTATTGGAGACCAGTGAAAGAAAAGATCATGTTGTGGGTGCCGGATTGTTGTGGGTGGAGAATTACAGCAGATCAAACGAGCAATCATTAAACCAAAAGATGATGAAGGTTAAAAGCAGGAGGGTCAGCAAACCCATCACTCAAATCTGATTTAAAGACAGAGAAAACATGCACTAAAACAAATATTATAAAACTGTTTGATATTTCCTTTTAAAGTTCTCTGTTCCTGATGGAAGGTAATTAAATATTTACCCAATTTATCTGTAACTAACATTCACTAACCGATTTGTCTTATCTGGTACTTCCAATGTGAAACTACAGACGTTTTTATTTAAAGCTATACTCAGTCCTTTATATGAGCAAAGAACACATGAAATGTGCACTTTTTATTAAGCTAACTCATTCACTCCATCTCAGGAGTCTGACTTAATGATTTTTCAGAATTAAATTCAAACATTTGTACCCAGAAGAAAACTCCTCCCACTCTCACCCACAGGTTCCACACTTCAATCAATCAGTTTGGCTTGTTTATTCATCTAAACTTGTTGTAATTGCAAATGTTGCTGACGAACCAACACCACCTGATCATCAGAGACATCTACAACCGTTTTACTAGGAGAATATTTTAGTCTTTTTAAAGCACAAAGTGTGTAAACGTTTTCCAAGAGATAAAATATGTGGAAGAAATCTCAAACAAAAACAGTGAGTTTATCCAAAGAACGTTCACATATACTACATGCTGTTGTCTTTGACCTCGGTTTAACCTGTAATTTTCACAGATTCTTCTCAGTCAGTCAGAATGATTACAGCGTCATGGCTGTCTGCTTCACAATCTGCACCAGTTTTATTATAAAATGAGCCTTTTTATCAAATATTTCCAACATAACTTTACTACTAAGCAATAAAAATAAGGATAAAGATAAGTTCATAACTGGATCATCACACGTAGGTTTTACAACAAACCCAATATATAAAATCACACTGACTGTCTCCTACCATTACGTGAGCAGGCGTTGAGCCTGTGGTTGATCTCCAGTGAGCAGGGTTTGCGTGTCACAGCGGTGGTCACGGATTCGTACGGGTTGTCCTCGTCTTCTGGTAGGAAAACGTCCAGCGACGGAGAAGTGACAATCTCTGCAGAATGTTTCGATCCCTGTAGAGGGACAGAAATCTTTTTACTACTTTTATTATTTTAAGTTGGATGTGCATCAATACAAGAAATAACAGTTCAGTAATCTCTCTACTGAACTCAATTCATTAACATTATTCATGATATTCACAATGTTAGATTTAATCTAATGTTTAGGGCTCTTTAAAATGTTTGTTCTAAATGAAAGGATTGGGATTTTTTTTTTTTTACTTTTTTCAATCCCACAAAGCAACTTGTTTCGTTTGACTGCTGTAAATATAGAAAAACAAAATGTCTTCATGAACCTTTAAACCAACACTAAGTAACTTTTCAACCTTCATGAAATAGTTTCATAACTTCTGTGATTATATGGCGACTTACAACAAGTTGAATGACACCTCTGTCATGGCTTGAGGGGGTCTGTATCGCTTTCACTGGCACTAAACAACTTTGAGGAGGATGGTGGGAACCCTGCCACACAAAAAACTACCAATGGATAGGCTGCTTTTCGGCATACGTCACTTCCCCTTTCCCCATTCGTCATAAACACGGAACTTGATGCGACCTGTTACGCGCAAATGCAGCTAACACGGCAGAAGCCCCGAAAAAACGAAAAGTTTTGTCTGAGGAGACAAAAAAAAGAAAAAGGGAGAGTAACCGGATAAAAGGACTGTCAATAATCAACATAGGCCAGGCTTTCACTCGCTGGCGTGAGCTCAAAGTCGAGGAGGGATTTCCGACTGATGCTGCCGTGGCTGTTCCTGCTGGACTAGTAAGTATCTTTCTATTCTCAAATCAAAATGCTAATGCCAGCTTTCGGAAATTTGCATGGAAGTAATAACTGGCCACCAGGTTGACAGTTCATTCACTCAGCCACTGGAAACCGAAATGTAATGTAGTTCAATCCAACTGCTGCATGGCGGACGGGGTATCTGGATTTTACGACGCTACGCGCTGGTGCTCATGGGAAATGCAGGCTTCGTTCACGTAAAATAATACCGCTTTTGTCCAGTGGCGCCGCCAAAATAAACCTAAACTGAAAGCTCCTAAGTCCTGCTTTAATTCTTTTGAACAGCTGACTGTCCAACAGTTGCTCCAGTTTTCAGGTTTCATACAGTTAATCTGATGAACTTGGATTTGTTGTTAATCAGAATTCTTGAAATACAGTTTGAGAAGAACTTATTTCAATGTGTTAAATGATTAACGTTTAACTTGCTGCAGATCTGCACGGTGTGAGAGCGGATAGAGAAAATCCCAGCTGGAAGCAACTTTTATTTTTTAAATTTCACCCAAAAGAAGAAATAAAATTAACAAAAATGTATTTGTTTTCTTTAACAGATAATCATATTGTTTAAGGTGAAGGAGATCATTACCAACATCCACTAACTATAAAACAAGTTTGATTATAATGTAACAATTTTTTCAAAAAGACATGAGTAAATAGTTATTATTTTTATTTATTGAATAATATATTGCATACTTGCATGAAACATGTACCAAAAAGACATAAAATACTTCCGTCAATACGTTTTTGATCCATAAAATAGTCCGGACCAGAGAGCGCCTCGAAACACCAGATATTCAAATGAAAAAAGTTAACAATCTAAACTTGTAGTTAAAATAAATCAAACATCTTTTAAAATGTGTTGAATTAAAAAATATACTTTGATCCCAGTTTTTTGTGCCATTACAATTTTTTACATTTTATAATTCACAAAAGTAATAAACATGCAAATGTATTAATTAGAATTTGATGATTATCTAAAATAAATTAGAGCCCACAGCTGGAAGTTTCTTTTAATATGAAGACCAACTCTTATTTCAAGTTAATTAATTAAAATGTAAATGGAGAAAACCTTCTGTTCTGAGTGTTTGAAGAGAAAACAACGCTGCAGCATCTGGCAGTTTTACTGAAAATGTTGCACCCTGAAAAGCTTAGAGCGTAAGCGGACTTATCATGAGGCAGATGTGCACCAAGAAAGAATTAAAAACAAATACTGAGTGGTGTGAAGCAGGGAAAAGGTTACAGGGACGGGAATCTTTCAACAAAGACAAAACATTTCCTCACCAGCCACGCAGATGTTGGCCGTTTTCCCATAATGCAACACTCATCATTTCTGGAGTATCTCTTTGCAAACGGCCTGGCTGTAACCTTCCTAATAGGATCAATTGTCAACACGTCACCATGGTGACAAGCTGTGTGCGGAGTTGCTGTAAATATATTTACAGTGATATGATTCCATCACTGCCTCTTTCCCTCATTCAAACAGCCATTACTCTTCTTGTCATTATCTACTACTACATTACCCACACTGCACCAGGCCATCAATCACCCAGTGAGGACATTCAAAATGAATAAATCACTGCAGCTGATGGAGCAATCAGTCTGTAGATTTCTCTCACTCACATGTCGTGCACTCAGTCTGAGATTTATTTCACACTTCACTTAATAAAAGGCCAACAAACTCAAGAAGCCATCTTTTTTTTTCCTCTCCGTCCTTCTATCTCCATCAGAACTCAATTAGAGCACCATTACGGCCTAATAGTGATTCAGTCAGTCTTTTAAGGCTTCGCTCCACGGGTGACCAGCGTTCATCTGATGCTGATTTAACTTGACAGTCTGCTTAGCCAAAGATTTCACACACAAAGCCGAAAAATAGATTCATTATGCTAAAAGAGCCCTAAAAAACCTAAAGTTACCTAAAGTTATGGAATCGTTTCACTGGTCAGATTAAAAGTAAAATGAATCATTTCCACACTCACATTTTAAACAAGATTAAAAACAAAGTTTTTCTCATTGCTAAATGAACTGCATCTCATATTAGTTGTAACTATTAATTAGTTCTAAACCCAGAATGGTGGGTACAGAACACTGGCTTCTGATTGGAAGCTGGGAATCAAGCAGCGTTTCACTACATTACAGAAGGGTCAAAGTCTTAATTCCAGAACACACAGGAAGCAAACAGCTGTTTCTATTATTTTATAAACCCTCCATGTGGTCTGGTGTGGACAGCATATTGTCTCCAGTTATAGCAGAACTCATGAGCCGATCTCTGGTCTGTCCAGTGACCTAGTTTTGGTTTTAAGTAAATATAAGCAGAAAGTGATGCTGCAGTATATCTCAAAATACAGTAAATAATTATGATTATACTTGAAGACTGACTGGAGCTGACAGAGACAAGACAGAGTGTTATAAAAAAAAAAAAAAACAAGTCTTTAAAAAAAAAAAAAATGTCAAATGTTAATCAGATGAAATAAATCAAGCTGAAAACACCATAATTACCTGAAGAAAACCTCACTCGCACTGTTAGTAATCTCACATTAGAATATGTACAATATATACTAATAACACTATGACCACTAAGGTTTGATACATTTCCCCAAACTTTTTAATATACAGGATTATATTAAGGATGTGTGAAACTTGGCAACAGAAGGCCAAAGTGCCAGACGTTGTCTGAATATCTTTGTGACCTCTATGGCAGCGAACTTGTGTGTCAGAATTGGCAGGAAATGCATTAGATTGCTTTGTGGCATGAGCTGGAAGAGGCTTTTGTTCTTCAAAGCAAATGAAGATTGAGCCAAAGTTGAAAGACTCACCGACGAGGAAAAGGGATTCAACCAAACCAAAAAAAAAAAACTCAAAGAAGTTGAACCTCTGACTTTAACAGGAAGTGGTATTAACATATTCAGTCCTGATCTTACAACGCACCATGAATACCAATTATTTTCTCCAAAATAAACCCATTTTTACTGTGGTAATGATTTACAGGTGTTTTATACTGCCACAAACACATTAAATAGGAGCTCACCCCCCTCTAAATTATCTTCCTGCTTTCTATCTTCTGTTTAAAAAATGCTCAAATAGGTGTTACTTAGGACCCTGAGGAAGAGGCGGTCTTAAGCTGTGATTGACATGTAGCACTTGTCGGTGTTAAGATTAGCTCCAGTGTGACTCTGCCGTGTTGCAGAGAGGTAACTCGAGCATGATGAGAATATAACGTGTATAAATCACAACCACTGCAGTGAAGTCTTTGCCCTGATTTCATTATTCTTTTAATTATATTATACTATATTTCCTTTATCGTAGTTTTCAGCCAGTTGCTCTAAATCTCTCTGTGCAGCTCTTTGGTGAAAGGCTAGAGACAACGGGTGGGCGGGGCGAGTGTGTCTGTCTAATAGATGGTTTTATACTCCAGGAGGCGTGTCTTAGAGACAATGCTGATGTAGACATGTACTGCTTTCAGCCAATCACAAAATTCAAATGCAGTAGCCACCTTTCATCCCTAAGAGATTAGCACTAAGATGTTTTTACACCAAAAAGTCTAGAATTTAACAAGTTTACATGAAAATGTCAAAAAATGCCCAGAAACTGAAAGATTGCATTAAAGACCCACTAATACAGTTTATATGCAGAAAAAAACTGTTTTGAGGGTGAGTTACTCTTTAAAGAGGTCATTTCATACAAATTTCAGGACTTTGTGGTTATTTCCTAAGTATTAACCAGTAATATGAAACAATTTATATCTAAGAAACGTCATGAAACACTTATTAAGAAACCTTTCAATCTGTCTGCATTAAAATTTGGGTGGTTCCGGCTCCTTCTATCAGGCCTCGAGCAGCAGCTCATTCATATTCATTATTCAAATTTGCTGGACTCTGATTGGCTATCAAACTAGCCTATGAGAGCAAGGTATACTGTTTCCTGCCCCGCTGCACATGGCAACGTCAGATGTTCTCTCTTCCTGTTTGCTACATCTTATGCTAACAGCTTTTAGCCAGCAGCATGCTAGGCGTGGTTTCAACTGCAGGAGCTGATGAATACTAACGAACAAAGGAGTTGTGGTGAAACAGATACAGGCCGTTAGAACTCGGGAGAACTCGGGTTTTATCACCACCTGCGTAGTTTGAGAGATTAAAACTGAAAGAGAAGTTGTTGACCTGTTTTCACCCAGTATGAAGGTAAGAACACCTGTGGAGCTAAAATATTCAACAGAAACCTCAGAACAACTGTTTTTAATGGAAGGAACTCTTTAAGTGAAAATAACAAAAAACAGATACGATGGTGTCTGTTGTGTATAAAAAAGGATTCAGTAAAAATATTTTGTGCAATTTCTGATGAAAAACCTGCTACTGAAGTTTACAAAAAGACTATTTTCAATTTTTATCAAGTGTTCTGGTTATCAATGCCCTTCTTAGTATTTCAACACATCACATCTTTCACTTTAAATCATATTTAATCAATCATGGAACTCCTAATTTTCACCTTACCTATTCAAGTTGCAATGCTGCAAAGAAAATCCTAAAAAACTGAAGAAAAAAATTTGCCCTGGGGTTAAAAAAGGATCCAACTCAACACTTACTGCGGAGTATAAGTTAGCGAATCCCACAGAGATGAGCGCAAGACAGAGAGAGCGGGAAGAGGGAAATGAGTTCGTGCTGAGGAAGGGAAGCAGAGGAAGTGGGAGTGCAGTGAGTTAGGAACAGGGATTTCCTCACACACACACGAATACACACACACACACATAGGAAAACACAAGAATGGCAGGCAAGAATAAATATGTTTGATTTTACATACAGAGAACAGACACAAACTCAAAGTGGCCAGAGAGTGTAAAGATTCAACTCTGAACTTTTCCTTTACCATGAAACGATCTCTAACCCGACAGTCAGCAGCAGGAAATCCTTTAACTCAACCATGACTCTGAATATGAGATGAACTCAGCAGGACTGACAACAAACTGAAACTCTTTACCTGATATAATGTTGTCTCCGTGCTGCTCTTCACTGCCGACCCTGAGGAGGTCACAAAGCTTTAAACAGTGATATGAAAGACTCCACACAGTGTGATACAAGCGCTGCCTCCAACAAACAGCTCCTGATCTTCCTCCATTCCCCTCCCTCTCTCTCTATCTTTCAGGGCAGAGATAGGACACAGAGAGACTTGTGTCTGAGTCGAACAGGAAGACGACAGACAAACAGAAGCCTCCTCTGGCCACTAATTAGCAGGTTGTATGCAACTCCAGTCCAACTGCACTGGTCAATTAAACATCCGAGTGTGTCTGAGAGTGTGTGACTGCGCCTGTGCATGTGACTGAAGGACTGTGTAAAAGGGTTTATGATTCTATCTGTAAAAACACAGTGCAGATGCAGCAGCATGTGACACATTAAGTAAAAACTTCATGTTTTTATATGAGCTGTTTTTTTTTTTTAATGTTTTGCTCCAAACTTTTATCTGAACATCTCAGATCCTCTTTCAGGCTCTTTCTAACAACACACGAACCAGCCCCTGGACTCTGAACGCTGAGTTCATAGGCCATCAGATATGAATAGATGCTATAATCTGCTGGCATTTCCTCATCAGGACTATTTGATTAGAGAGAACGAGGAGGGGTGAACACCCAAGAGGACAATGGACCATCTGAGGGTTAGAATGGAGACAGCAATGGGGGAAATTATTACCAAACCACCAAACCGAAACAAAGATTACTGAATTAAACAAATAATAAAAGGAAGTGAATTTAATAAAACTACTGAATTCTTGATCGTTATAGGGTTAGTGAATGCAGAGAATCGAGGTAACCTTGGAGTGTTTGTGTTGTTAATCCTGCAGAAATCAGAGATCTGAGCCACCAATGAAACACTGGCAGTCACTCCTCAGAAAATAACACCTTTCACATTCCCCAGGATGGTTGTTGTATTGAACGCAGCCCAGTGTGGCTTTCTTTGGCTCTACAATTAATCCCATAGAAACACTCAGAGGCAGCCAGCAGTGGACAAACAGTGTTTAACTACAAGTCAAACAAATTTAGAAAAAAAGGAAATAATTTACATTTTGCATTATCTAAAAAGTGACATAAGTGTAAAATAATCTGCCTGTAACACAGAGATTCACTAGAATAATAAGTGTTTCTAATAGAAACTCATTGCTTTGACTTCATACCCAGTGTTCCATTTGTTTGTCTGAATAAGTCTCCACTGTTCTACTTTTTGAAGCAGCATTTTTCACGTGGGGCTGAAAACAACTTCTTGTTTATTATTTTTATAAGAAGTCTTCTTTTATTTCTCTGTCGTAAAGTTGAAAAATATTTTCAGTGTATGCTTGTTGTTCCCGTTGGGTTTACACTGACAACACATGCGTCAACAGCACCACATGACAGCTGATCTGTTTCTCTTTTCTGAAGAGACATATATTGTCTCTAGTTGTACATCAAGTACTTTTTTATTACTGAAGCTCCTTGAAGAACTTTTTAAAATGAGATCTTGCAGCAGAATCTCTCTATTTTCTATTTAAAGGACCAAAAAATATATCTGCAACATCACCCAATCAGCAGATGAATGAAAAAAAAAGGTCAAAAAGTGTCATTATGTATAAAATATTACAATCCAAACTACTGATCACAAGTTTTTAATTAACAAAGAAATCCACTGAGCATGACTCCAGTAAACGTCACTAACATTAAACTGCAGCCTGGAAAACTGTTGAATAATTCCTGGAATATCATCTTCCAAGATCCCCCTCAAGACACTAACGTTCCTAAAGTTACTACTTAAGACTTTTTCCCCAGTAAAATGAGGTTAAAATGTACATATCTAAGAAGACGGAAGGTGTTTAGTAGGTTGTCCAGAAATCCATAGATTGTTGTTCGTCCATTGTTCTTGATGATTTCCGGAATTAGCGCTACAACTGGTGGCAGCTTGTTGGAGTAGCTCTGTGACTTAGCTAGCACTTGCTAGCATTTTTTTGTTCTTTTTGAGTATTTCTTGCTAGTTTTTTCTTCTGGAAATATTTTCTAAATACTTTCCTTCTGATTTGGGTGCTGTGCTGATTGAGTTTTTTGCTTGATTTGTCACTTTTTTGCCACTTGTTATGATGCGTAACCATGCCAACAAGAGACTTGTTTACAAGACCAACTAACTGACATTTCTAAGGCTGGAATAATCCTGAAATTGAAACTCTGGATGAGCTCAAAAGAAGAAGACGTGGATGCAGAGCAGGAGCAGAGTGAAGAGAGAGAAAGAGGAAGTTTAAAACTTCACTTCCATCAGTCATATTGATAAATGTGAGATCTCTTTGCTAATAAAATGGATTTTGGGAATTGGGAATGCGGCATCATGTGTTTTACTGAGACGTGGCTAAAGGAACATATCCTGGACTCCAGTGTGTCTCTGTCTGGCTGTGAGGGCTGGAATTTCCGAGAAGCTGAATTTGTCACTCGTGTTGCAGCAGCTAGTTGTTGTTAGCCGTGAAAAACTCCACAGTACTCCGTTGTAGAAAGGACGTCAACAAACATTTATTGTATTCCACAGGTACGTCTCAAAAAACAGGAGTGATCCAGAAAACCATCGTTATAAAAACTAAAGTTGGCTGAATATCGTTATAAAATGCTACAACTACGGTACAAAACTGTATCGCCTCAGCCCTTTCATTGCCCTCTGCCCCTTGACCCCGGAAGCACTTGCGGCACTAAAATCGGAAATTCTACCAGTTTCTTAAAGAAGCAAATAACAAAATAAACTTACTTCTATATTAATTAACAATCTCCTGGCTTGGTCTGTTCAACTAAACTTCTTAAAACATGAATATTATACATATATATCAGAATAAAATGGGCTCTTAGCTGCAGAAAATCCCCAACTGCATGAAGAACCACAAATAACTTTAATTCTATATCATAGTCCAAAACTGTGTGTTTAGGCTCCTACATACCGGCCCCTAATTTCTCTTACAAAATAGAGACAATTACCAAAATTATAACAAAAGAGGAGCCAAAACTGGAATTTAACTTAACAAAAAATGTCTCTGATATAGGGTAATCAAGATATGGCGCCAGAGGTTACCAGCACATAGCGCACCGGAGGAGAGCGGTCTTTACCACCGCCTCATGTTGCCTCTTGGAGGAGACAAACCTTTGTGATGGGTCTGTCTAGTGTAGATGTCTTCGTCCTGACGCGGACCCGGCGCACAAAGCCGAGTTTGTCCGGGACCACTTCAATGACTTTGCCTAAGACCCAGGAGTTTCTGGGCGCACAGTCGTCAACGATCAGGACAACATCACCTTCAGCGAAATTGCGAGTCACACGAGTCCACTTCTGTAACTCCTGTAACTGAGGTAGATATTCTCTTGTCCATCGCTTCCAGAATATGTCTGCCATATACTGGACTTGTTTCCATCTCCTGCGGGAGTAGAGCTCTTCCTTCACAAAGAAGCCTGGAGGTAGGGACGGCTTAGACTTGAGGAGCAAGAGGTGGTTGGGAGTGAGAGCTTCCAGGTCTGAAGGATCACTGGAAGCCTTTGTTATTGGTCTACTGTTTATTATGGCTTCTGCCTCACACAAGAGGGTATGTAGGCCTTCTTCATCCAGGGTCTGGAGTCGTAACGTGGTGCTTAGGATCTTCCGGATGGACAAGATCATCCGCTCCCAGACCCCGCCATGATGAGATCCAGAAGGTGGATTGAAAATCCACTGGACTCCTCGCTGACGCAGACTACTCTCAATCTTGGAGCTATTCCACTGTTCAATAGCTATCCTCAACTCTCTCTCTGCACCAATAAAATTTGTCCCATTGTCCGAGCGGAGGATCTTCACCTGACCTCTTCTAGCGAGGAAGCGTCGTAGAGCGTTAATGAATGAGTCCGTGTCCAAAGAGGATGCCACCTCTATATGGACAGCACGGACCGTCAAACAGGTGAAAATCACGCCCCATCTCTTCACAAGGCATCTGCCCCGCTTGACTTCGAAAGGACCGAAATAGTCCACTCCAGTGTTGGTGAAAGGGGGTTCATCAGGGAGAACCCTGTCCTGGGGTAAGTCAGCCATCTGCTGCTGTCCAGCAGCACCATGTGAACGTCGACATGTGACACACCTGGATAAGACTCTTCTTATTACTGCATGTGCGCCAGGTATCCAGTACTTGGTTCGTAACGTTGACAGCACATAGTTACGACCACTGTGACCCACCCTTTCGTGGATATCTCTGAGAATTAACTCTGTTACAGGAGAGTCCTTAGCTAGGATAGCAGGGTGCATAGCTTCTTGGGGCATAGCCGACCTGCTGAGTCTTCCTCCTACCCGGAGAACTCCATCCTGCAGCACAGGTTTGAGCCTGCAGATGTGACTGCTCAGTTTAATGGCATCACCTTTCTGAAGAGCAGTGATCTCGTCGTGGTAACTTAGCTGCTGACAAAAGTGAATAATCTTCCTCTCCGCTTCATTCATGTTCTCTACTGTGAGGTTAGTCTTTGGTTGATTCGCCTTGAAGGCCTTCATCTTTACCTGCACCTCAGAGTGTGAAAGCGAAGTAGACAACTCCTTTCTCTTGCGGCACAGAGTCAGTAGTATGTCTTTCAGCTTTAGCATCCAACAGACCGCCCTCCTAAGATGGTCCCAGGTAGAGTAATATTTCAACAACTTCTGTACTGTCTCCAGCTGTTCTTTGGCCGCCGTAATGTATACCACGGCTTCCTTTACATCTGGATCATCTGTGGTTAGATCTCCAAGACCTTCAGGGTTCTGCGGCCATTCATGTTCGGGCTTGGCAAGGTAATCCGGCCCCTGTATCCATGTCCTACAGCGCAGGAAAGACTCCATGCTGAGACCTCTAGATGCAAAGTCAGCAGGATTCTGTGCCGTGTTCACATATCGCCACTGTCTTTCCTCTGACAATCCCAGAATGGTCTCGACTCTATTCGCGACGAAGGTGCGAAACCTGCTGGTTCTGTTTCTGATGTATTTGAGCACGGTGGTGCTGTCGGACCAAAAAACAGAGTCTTGAAGACCAACCTCCACCTCTGATCTCAAGACGCCATCTATTCGTGCAGCCAGGGTAGCTGCTGCTAGCTCCATGCGCGGGATGGTGAAAGGCTTGATAGGCGCCACTCTGGCCTTTGCCAAGACAAAGGAAACATGGAGCTTGTCGTGTTTATCTTTCTGTAGCAGATAGCTCACAGTCCCATAGCCTTCTTGGCTAGCGTCTGCGAAGTGATGCAACTGATTGAAAGATGCCTCACCGAAACCCTCAGGCTTGAAACACCGTGACACTCCGAATTCCTCCAGCAGACGAAGGTCTTTCATCCAGCTCGTCCATTGATGAGCGATCTGCTCAGGGATGTCGTCGTCCCAGCCCAGCTTGAGACTGCAGAGTTCTTGGAGGATCCTCTTTGCATTCAATACCACCGGGGCTAGGATACCCAGTGGATCATAAATTGAGCCAACTATGGAGAGGATGCCTCTTCTGGTGGGTGGTCTCACTTGTAAGACAATCTTAAACTTGAAGCTGTCGCTCTCCGTACACCACCTGACTCCTAAAGCTCGCTCGACAGGAAGCTTGTCCAGATCCAGATTCAAGTCTCTTAGCTCTTCAGCTCTTTCCTTTGCTGGGATAGCAGACAGTACGAAGCGACTGTTGCTAACCCATTTTGTGAGCCGAAATCCTCCTGTGGCAAGGATTTCTCTTAGTTCCTGGCACAAAGAAACTGCCTCTTCTTCAAAGCAAACTGACTTAAGGCAGTCATCCACATAAAAGTTGCGCAGCACCGTGTCTACTCCAGCAGAGCTGTACAGCTCTCTGTGGTCTTGCGCACACCTTTGTAGGGCGTAAGTAGCGCAGCTCGGAGAAGACGTGGCGCCGAAAATGTGCACTCCCATTCTATACTCTGTAAGATCTTGACTTATGTCTCCGGAGGGCCACCAGAGAAACCGGAGAAGATCAGCATCCTCGTCCGGCACCCTGACTTGGTGAAACATGGCCTCCACATCTGCTGTGACAGCTACCTCCTCTTGCCTGAACCTTGTGATTACACCAAGCAGAGTGCTGGTCAGATAAGGTCCCTGCAGCAGCTGGCCATTCAAGGTCATTCCTTGGTATGATGCTCCGCAGTCGAACACCACCCGGATCTTTTTCTTCCTGGCATGGTACACACCATGGTGCGGCAGGTACCAAATCTTTCCATCGTTGCGGCTGAGGTCCTCTTTAGGAACCCTAACAGCGTAGCCCTTAACAATCCAGTCTTCCACAAATGCTGAGTAGTCGGACAGGAACTGAGGATTCCCTTTAAACTTCTTCTTTAGGTTGAGGGCTCGCTGTTCAGCAACCTTTCTATTGTTTGGCATCTTGAGGGCTGCGTTCCTCAGTGGTAGGCCGATGCTGTAATGACCTTCTGTTAGTCTAACAGACTGTGAGACCATCTCCAGAAACTGAATGTCTTCCTTAGACATCTCCTGTCGGTCTTCTCGGCACTCTGGAAAGTCATTCCTGAACTGTTGACTCCACAGCTCGTCCAGGGTGACCACTGAAGTGCGGTTGGAGGTGACCTGTATGAGCCCAGTAGTAGTTTCATGGCCACCATCTCCTCGGAGGGGCCCATTGACTATCCAACCCAGTCGTGTTTTTACCGCGTAAGGCCCATCTTCCACGCTGGGTACTACTTGCCATGGCTCCATGGCCTTGTGCACATCTGTCCCAATGAGCAGACCAACTTCTGCATGAATCTTTGGGATCTTTACTTGATTCAGATGAGGCCACTTGTCCACTTCCTCTTGCAGTGGAATGTTCTGATTGTGAGCAGGAATTGCCCTCTGGGAGTAGATATTGGGCAGCTCCAGGTAGTCGTCGTTATCCATACAGCTAACTTCTAAGCCAGACACTACCTGGCTGCTCACAAGTCGCTCACCTCCCATGGTTTTTAGCAGTATTCTGGTCTTTCTGCCAGTAATGTTCAGTGAGGCCATCAGCTTCTCAGTGCAGAAGGTGACGTTGCTGCCTGGATCAAGGAATGCATAGGTAGCTATCACCTTGTTACCTTTCTTAGCTTTAACATGAACCGGGACGATAGCTAGAATGCTGTACTCGCTGCCGGCCCCAGTAGCTCTGCAGGTGCTTGTCTCTGCATTTATGCATCCACTGACCACTGAACTGACTTCGCCTCTTTCAGTAGTCTCGGCTTTGAACTGTGTTTCTTTGAGTGCATGATTACACAACTCTTTCTTTGGCCTTGTCTCGCCTGATGCTCTTTGTTCTTTGCCTTTCATATGCAGAACTGTTGGGTGAGAGAGCTGGCAGATTTGACAGCTCATCCTTTCACTGCAGGCCTTGGCCATATGTCCCTGTTTCAAGCAACTGAAACATAGTCCATGCTTCTTGAGAAAGTCTATTTTTTCAATGTGAAGGGATTTCCTCATTCTTTTGCAATTCTCCATGGTGTGCTGCTCTCCTTGGCAGAAGAAGCAGGGGCTTGCGAATGCGCTGAAAGAGGCCCCTTTAACCTGTTCCTTTTTATTCTCCACCAGGTTCTTGACTCCTGTAGCCACAGTAGTGAAGCTTCTTCGCACAGCGCTCTTTCTAGTAGATCTGTCATCCCTTTGAACCTTGTCTTGGCCCTTATTTCCATCAGCGATGTGGCCAAAAAGAGGATGCAAAGCTTCTTTGGCTAGCAGGTTCACAAAGTCTACCAGGTCGTTAAACTTGGCTCTGCGTTGTTCTTTCTCTAGGAGAGTGTAAGCTTTGCTCCGCCATCTCTCCCTATGTTTATATGGAAGCTTAGCTACAATAGCTCGCATGTTAGACACGCTGTCAAGCTCTTCCATATGCTCCAAGTCCTTCATAGCATTTAGGCATCCAGTGAGATAGAGGCCAAAGGAATGAAGCGCCTCTCCATCATCAGGCTTAATGGTAGGCCAGCTCAGCACCTTGTCAATATAAGCCATTGAGATTTTATATCCATTTCCAAAATGCTCTTTTAAGAGCTTCTTCGCTTCCCTGAAGCCGTGCTCAGGCTCCATGTGAAGGCAACTTCTTATCAGCTCTCTAGGCTGTCCATCTGTGTACTGCTCCATGAAGTACAGCCGATCTTTGTCACTATCTGTCTTGTCCTCCACTCCATGCTCAAAGGCTCTGATGAATAGCCTGTACTCCAGAGGGTCCCCTCTGAATACTGGAATTTTCTGAGAAGGCAGGGTAGTGAGGTTCTGTTGTTTCACTAGGAAGTCCAAAATGGCTTGTGTAGGTTCTCGTTGTGGAGTTTCCTGTTCTCTATGGTAAGCGTTAGCAGGAGGGCTGTGGTTGTTGCTAGTCATCTCTGTTCTTACTGCAGCGGAAAATGTAGGCATAATCTCGCTGTGAGCTCGCATCTCATAAAGCTCAGCTTTCTCCAGGTAAGAGTTCATTCTGTCTGCCCGACTCACTTTGGATGAAGATCGCTGACCCTCAAGCTCATCTAGCACTCTGAACTTGGCGTTTGAGGCAGCTAAGGCAGTCTGAATTTGTAATTCTTCTCTATCTGCCTTCAACTTAGCCTCCTGTTCATCTAAAAGTCTCTTTTGTTTAAGAACAGACGCTCGGGCCTCTAACTCAGCTCTCTCCAATTCAGCTTTTAGCCGGGCTAATGATGCAGATGATGATGCTCTGGAAAGTATTGAAGATGGCCCTTTAGATTCTTTCCTTTTATCAATGGTTGCAACAGATGCACTATCTTCAGGAGTGACCTCCTCATTAGCCTTTTCTGCCTCTGACGTGCGCTGTTGCACCTCTTTCATCCATGTCTCAGTCATTACAGTGAAGTTATAAAACGTGTCTGCCTTGGGCGTGAACCATCCATCCTGATCAGCCTTCAACCGATCACCTGATGTTTCACTTAATAATGTCTTGACTGAGGTATTAAGCTCACAAAACTCCCCTAGCAGTTTGTTGAATTCAACCATCAGTGTAGTCTGAACTACTGGTAGATTGCTGTCATCATCCTCATTGATTAGTTGATTCATCTGATTCATTTTACATGTAAGCTGACTTAGCTTAGCCTTTCTTCTGTTAATGACAGTCCGGATTTTCTCTTCGAGGGCCTTTTCGGTTACTTTAACCTGTCTTGGTTTGTCATGCTGCGGTAGTGTGGTTGATTTCTCTGTTTGGCTCATATTGGCTTGTCTACGGTGGCAATATTACAGTTACTGAAAGTCTATTGATGGCCTGATTATGTACACCACCGCACCAAGGCACGACTGATATGTCACAGCCGTAACGTAAATGTCAGTAATACACGGGAGCCAAAAACTAACTAGCAGTGAGCCTTCAACTAGCAACTGTTTACACAGTCTTTTTATGGACAGAAACGGCTTAAAACGTCCACTTGTTTCATCTTCGTTACTCACAGATGATTTGTTTTCCTTCATTCCAGTTGTGTAGAATCCTTTGGAAGCGTAGTTTTGTACTAATATGAGGGCTGGAATTTCCGAGAAGCTGAATTTTGTCACTCGTGTTCCAGCAGCTAGTCGTTGTTAGCCGTGAAAAACTCCACAGTACTCCATTGTAGAAAGGACGTCAACAAACATTTATTGTGTTCCACTGGTACGTCTCAAAACAGGAGTGATCCAGAAAACCACAGCTATAAAAAACTAAAGTTGGCTGAATATCGCTCTAAAATGCTA
This sequence comes from Pachypanchax playfairii, assembly GCA_006937955.1. NCBI lineage: Eukaryota > Metazoa > Chordata > Actinopteri > Cyprinodontiformes > Aplocheilidae > Pachypanchax > Pachypanchax playfairii. The sequence continues at coordinate 110,526 of SSNP01000361.1, forward strand.
CAACTACGGTACAAAACTGTATCGCCTCAGCCTTTTCATTGCCCTCTGCCCCTTGACCCGGAAGCACTTACGGCACTAAACCGGAAATTCTACCAGTTTCTTAAAGAAGCAAATAACAAAATAAACTTACTTCTATATTAATTAACAATCTCCTGGCTTGGTCTGTTCAACTAAATTTCTTAAAACATGAATATTATACATATATATATCAGAATAAAATGGGCTCTTAGCTGCAGAAAATCCCCAACTACATGAAGAACAACAAATAAACTTTAATTCTATTAGTTAGTTCAGCACAATCCCCCATCCTGAGCAAGCACGATTGGCGACATATGAGCTGACCAAAGTGCTGTACTAATAAAACATAGGGTTGATCAAAAGATAAAACAGAAAATAAAAATAACAGGAGCACAGCAGGTTAGTCTAACACACCTAACAAAGTTAGATTAATCGCAATGCACTAAAAGCAAGGGAGTAAAAGTACGTTTTTAGACGAGACTTAAAGGTCGCAATGGAGGAAGAGCGCCTGATATCCAAAGGGAGATCATTCCAGAGTTTAGGGGCATAGATTGAAAAAGCTTGTTCACCATGGGTTTTGCAGTGTAAACAGGGAATGTGGAGTAGATTGAGGTCCCCTGAACGGAGAGTCCTGCCCGGCACGCAAGGAGTGAGTAGCTCTGTACGTTGGTGCTAAGCCATTCAAGGCTTTAAAAACAAACACATTTTTTTATGTGGTAGTGTACAGGAAGCCAGTGAGACTTGCTAAAATCAGAGTGATGTGCTGCCGACGGCCCGTGTTGGTCAAAAATCTTGCGGATGCATTCTGTATCAACTGCAGGTGGGATAATGCAGCTTTCGAGATACCAAAGAGAATATCATTGGAGTAATCCAACCTTGAGGTAATAAAAGCGTGAATGGTTGTCTCAAGGTGGCGGAGTTTCAGAATTGGTTTTAATTTGGAGAGACATCTTAACTGATAAAAGCATGATTTTACCATGTAGTTAACGTGAGGATCCATTTGTAAAGCAGAGACCATTTCAACACCAAGATTAACAACTGTTTGGCTAATTTTAAAAGGAAGTGCAGAAAAGTCGAGAGCAGAGGAAGACGAGTGATTGGAAGTAAAAATAATTATCTTGGTCTTAGTGTCATTTAACAACAGAAAATTGGCTGCAAGCCAGTCTTTAACCTAATTGGCAATCGAGGAGTGGTTGGACCGCAGTTGAAGCCTTCAGGGGAACATATACCTGGCAATTGTCCATGTAAAGATGGTAATTAATATTGAGTTTCGTAAAAATAAGTCCCAGTGGAAGGATGCAGAGAATAGACCCCTGCGGGACGCTCCAAGAGAGCAGCAGAGGGGGATGAACAGTCGTCCATCCTCACTCTAATGAACCTGTCGCAGAAGTAAGAACGGAACCAGTTAAGCGCTGATTCCTTGATGGCAACCAAATTTTCAAGGAGCGATAATAGGGTGTCATGGTCAACCATGTAAAATGCTGCTGAGAGTTCCAACAAGGCAACATGGGAACCAGAGTCAGTGGCCAAATCAATATTAGAAACAAAGCTGGAGTTTATGATGTTGAGCACATAAGGGGCTACCACTGGAAGAATTTCCTGGAAAAGTCTGGCCAGTACAATGTCATCAGGACATCCTGATGGTTTCATTGATGATATACATTTTTCTAGGGTAGACAATGTGATCAGCTCAAAATGGTCAAAAAATCCATTACAGACAGGTACAGATAGCAGGACATCACCAGAGGAAATAATTTGACTCCTAATATTGGAGACTTTATCCAGAAAAAAACTTAAGAACTGAGAGCAAAGTTCACTTGTGATTGCAAGAGTAGCTGAATTAGATGACAACACTGCATTTAAGGTCTTATATAATCAATATCTATTCCTAGAATGGGCAATAATAATGCTGGCAAAGTATTTATTTCTAGAGTTCCTGACAGCTCTCTGATATTCATCTAGCGCAGGGATTCCCAAAGTGTGGTGCGCGCAACCCCGGGGGTGCATGAGCTGCCACTAGGGGGTGCGCGAGGTGAAAAATGTAATGACAAATGTAATGATAATAATTATAAAATACAGTGTTGTTTCCCCACACAATAAAGATGTGTAAAAAAATATTTCCTCGGTAAAATTGTAAACAATGACAATTAAAATTACTATTTAAAATGCACTTCATCTAGAAATGAAGTGCAGAAGAAGTTCTTCTTCTTCTACTACACAATTTAAGTGCACACCTAGCAGACCAACCAGCTGCAGAGATTACAAGCTTGTCTTAATGATGTAAAACGTTGGATGACGCTTAATTTTTTGCTTTTAAATTCAGACAAGACAGAGGTTGTGACTTTTGGGCCTGAGAATCTTAGGAACAAGTTGTGTAGTCAGTCATCAACGTTGGATGGCATTAATTTGGCCTCCAACAAGAAGGTAAAGAACCTGGGTGTTATCTTTGACCAGGACATGTCCTTTAGTTCTCATATAAAGCATGTTACCAGGACGGCCTACTTCCACCTGCGTAATGTTGCTAAAATTAGGAGCATTTTGAATCAAGGAGATGCACAAACTTTAGTTCATGCATTTATTACTTCTAGACTTGATTACTGTAATTCATTATTATCAGGGTGTTCTAATAGTGCTGTTAAAGGCCTCCAGCTGGTCCAAAATACTGCTGCCAGAGTTCTGATGAGAGTTAGAAGGAGAGACCATATTTCTCCTGTTTTAGCATCAGTTCATTGGCTCCCTGTAAAATCTAGAATAAAGTTTAAGGTTTTACTTTTGACGTATAAGGCCTTGAACGACCAAGCTCCAGCTTATATTAAAGATCTTATTGTTCCATATGCTCCTAACAGAGCACTTCGCTCTCAGACTGCAGGTCTGCTTGTAGTTCCTAGAATTTCTAAAAGTAGAATGGGAGGAAGAGCTTTTAGTTATCAGGCTCCTCTCCTGTGGAACCAGCTTCCACTTTTTATCCGTGAGGCAGACACCTTGTGTAGTTTTAAGAATAGACTTAAAACTTTCCTTTTTACACAATCCTATAGTCAGGGTTAGCTTGGGTTCTCCTGAGCTTTCCCTTTAGTTATGCTGCTATAGGTTTAGACTGCCGGAGGACATACTGACCACATTTTTTCACTCTGCTGTCTTTCTTTACTCTGGCTGCCTCTGAGGAGGGTGTATCTCACATAAACAAACAATGAAATATTCCCACTAGAGTCATCAAATTGTTATTGCTTTGATTGTTACTGCTGCCATTAACTGTTTCTCTGTTTATCTTTCTATAGACATGACGACTGGCCAAAATCCATCGGTGTTTGTCTGTGTCTCTTTCCTGTCAGCTCAGACCCCAGTTGGCTAAGGCAGAAGGCCGCCCATCTTGAGCCGGGTTCTGCTAGAAGTTTCTTCCTTTTTACTTCCTTTTTACTGTCGCCAATTGTGCTTGCTCAGGATGAGGGATTGTGCTGAAATAACAATTCAGCCCAATCGGCTGGTTCCTTAGATAGAAAATGTTTTATTATTAATTGGTTAATTTTCTGTGAAGTGCCTTGAAATGACTTTGTCATGAACTGGCGCTTATAAATAAATAAACTTGAAACTTGAACTTGAAACTAGCTTGTGGCCTCTACTTCATTCATTATCGCAAATATGCTCAAATGGTCTAAATCAGGGAAACTGTCAGTTGAGAAATTGAAAGACAAAGGTACTGATAAAGGAGCAGAACCAAGAGAGAGTGACGAAGCAAAGGCAACAGAGGATAGAATTGCGACAGATACGGGAGAAGAAAATGAACAGGAGTTAAAAAATGA
>SSNP01000361.1:114350-214492 GCA_006937955.1 Pachypanchax playfairii
AGATTAATTCAAAAGCAGGAGTGCATTGTTGTGGTCATTAGATCATCATTAGATGTGGTTTTTGTTCATTTGAGTAAACATGCTGTCTTTAATATAGCCGAAATAAAATTCAACGTCCTTTCAACAGTAACAAAAATGCTTGTGACATTTTTTTGGAAAGTGTGGGGGGTTGGGGGTGCGTCAACACGGCCGGGACATAAAAGGGGGTGCGTGGCAAAATAAGTTTGGGAACAGCTGATCTAGCGCATTTCTCAAAAAACCTCAAGGGAAATATTTAATTTATCACCACCAAACGTGTGAATGACAGACTATAGTGTGAAGCAATTTGGGGGTCTTAGAACCTGAGTAAAGCGCTATACAAGTAAATACCATTTAAAGGTTCAATTAGTGAGCTTGACTAACTACCACACTATTTTTATTGTTTAATATTATTATTATTATTTATTCTCTTGTTTCATTATTGCTATGTAAAGGGTAGTATGCCCATTTTCAAAGACCTTCCTTTCCCAATTATATTATAATGCTGAACCCACATGGAATTTGCTGTAACATATCATGCTGGAATACTTTTTTATTGAATGTCTTTGCAATGTGCTCTTACTTATGTTAATTACAATGCTGTTGTTAAATTGTGTAAAATGCTTTGTTGTTAATAAAATTCAATAAAACTTAAGTTCTAAAAAATAAATAAACTACAGGGATATAAAGCTGATACCCATTGAGGTGAGAAGCCCACATAAGGTGAGAAGGGCTGCCGTAACTGAAGTTAAGGCAAGGTGCAATTATTACAACATGCAAACACAAACACAGTTAGTTTAGATGAACAATCCTTGAACTTCATCTAGAGTTAATTCAACTCATACCCTGGATCTAATATGCTGCTCTGGCCTGACCCCCTCCGACTGTACAGCTAATCATCTCCCTTTCACGGACCACTCCCTCATCTCCTTTTCTGTTCCCCTCCATTTCTCAGTTATCAAGTCAGCCCGTATCATTTCATTTTGCAATATTAAGGTTGTTGATCTATGCGCCCTTTCCTCCAGCATTGCTACCCTGTCCCTAGATTTATCTTCCAGTCCTGCTAATTTGGTCTCTCAGCACAATAACGGTTTGGCTTCTATTCTCAATTCACTTGCTCCCATCTAAGCCCGTTCTGTCTTTTTCACCCAGTCTGCACTATGGTTTAGCCCTGCCCTATGTTCCATGAAAGCCACGAACCGAAGGCTTGAAAGACTCTTCAAGAAAACTGGTCTCACCAGCCACAAAGACTTGTATCATGCTCAGATTTCTCTATACAAGGACTCCATCTCTCATGCTAAATCTCAGTTCTACTCCGGTCTTTTCAGCTCCAACTCCAGCAATCCTAAAACATTATTTTCCATCCTGAACAGCATCTTTCATCCTCTTGACTCCTTACCCATCCATCTTTACTCTTCAGAAACCTGTAACTCTCTCCATCAGTTTTTCAATGATAAGGTTGATCGAATCCATTTCTCGTTACCCTGCCCCTCCCTTTCCTCCTCTGATTTCTTCGAATTTTCCTCTCAACTCTCCTCCTTTAAACTCCCCCATCCCTCAGAACTATCAGATCTTATCACTAAGTCCAAACCTTCCACCTGTCAGCTAGATCCTCTTCCCACAGTTTTAGTCAAATCCTGCCTCTCCTCTCTGCTTCCCTTTATAACAGCCATTATTCATTCTTCATTATCATGTGGAATTGTCCCTCCCTCTTTAAATCCGCTGCAGTCAGTCCTATAGTGAAGAAACCTGGTTCAGATCCCAATGATTTCAATAATCTCCGTCCCATTTCTCATCTCCCCTTCATTTCCAAAATTCTAGAGAAAACCGTTGCTTCTCAGCTCTGCTCCCATCTCACCTGTAGACCAGCGCTCATCAAAATCACCAATGATTTACTTATTGCTGCTCATTCTGGTTTAGTTTCCATTCTCGTTCTCCTTGATTTGAGTGCAGCTTCTAACACCATTTCTAATTCTATCTTCCTCAATAGACTGTCTTCCTTGGGTATCACTCACACTGATGGTTTCACTCTTACCTCACCGGCCGCACTCAGTTCGTTCAGCTAAAATCCTTTTCCTCTAGACCTTCCCCAGTCAAGTCAGGCCCCTCCTGTTCATTATCTATCTTCTTCCCCCTCGGTAATATTTTTCACAAATTTGGCATTCAGTTTCACTGCTTTGCGGATGACACCCAGCTCTACATGTCCAGTAAACCAAACTCCTCTCTCCCACCTTCCTCCCTTACCCTCTGCCTCTCAGAAATCAAATCGTGGTTCACCTCCAATTTCCATAAGCTTAACCGCAATTAAACAGAACTTCTCCTTGTCGGCACCAAATCCACTATCTCCAAAAGCAGCAGTTTTTCTTTAACTATTGACGGTGCTACAGCTTCCCCTCCCCCTCAGGTCAAGAGTCTGGATGTCATCCTCGACAGCTCACTTTCTCTTCCGTCTCACATCAATAACATTACCCGGTCAGCCTACTTTCATCTTCGATCTATAAACCATCTTCGCTCCTCCCTTACCCCCCCACACTGCCGCCATTCTCGTACACGCCCTTATCACGTCTCGTTGGATTACTGTAACTCACTTCTTTTCGGTCTACCTCACAAACTCCTTTACAAACTGCAACTGCTCCAGAATTCAGCAGCCCGTATCATTACCGGAACCCCATCCTTTCACCACATCACCCCGGTTCTCCACCAGCTCCACTGGCTCCCGGTTAAATTCAGGCCCATTTTCAAAATTCTTCTCCATACCTTCAAAGAGATCCACAACCTTTATCCTCTATATATTTCAGACCTGGTCAGTTTTACCATCCCCTTCCGTTCTCTCGGATCTTCTTCCTCCCTCCATCTTGATGTTCCTTCTGCCCGTCTCACTACCATGGGGAGCAGAGCTTTCAGCCACTCTGCTCCCCGCCTCTGGAACTCACTTCCCCCAGACATCAGAAATATTGACAGATTCATCATCTTCAAGTCCAGACTCAAAACTCACCTGTTCAAAATCTGCCTAAGATATCGGATTTTGTTATTACTTTTATTGTTTTTTTGTTTTTGTTTTTTTTTTTACTAGTGTTCTTATCCTGTTAAGCGACCTTGGGTGTCCTGAAAGGCGCTTTAAATAAAATGTATTATTATTTTTATTATTAAGTCTTAAGTCAAATTCTCAAATTTGACTTAAGAATTCACACCCAAATCTAAAAGTTTATTTTTAAAGATTCAGCTCAGAGGCAATTCAAACAATTTATATGAAATAAGTCCAGATAATCTTCAATATGCATCTGGAAAAAGTTAACCTCAATCATAATGACCCGCACGAATGCATTGTTTGTACAAATCTCCCATTTCCTATGAAATCTGGAGTTTGTGATTATTCATGGAGGCAGGCATTGTTTCCTACAGGAAGTTGTTACGGCTGCATTAGTAACTGAATGAGTTCTTGAGAATTTAAGGTGATTTTCTGTCATACGTTGGCTGCAGAGTTCTTGTGCTCTTCATACAGGTGTGTTGGAACCTTCCTTTGGTCTAGTGATGACCATCTTATGAAAATTATAGTTGTAGGATGCATGAACAGCCTCTTGTGTGCAACTTGCAGTAATTTAAAGTGCAGCTTACCCCCAAACCAACTTTTGCTGATAAACTCTATAAATGAGCGTCTAATGGTCCTGTCTACATTTCTGGGCCTTGTTTTTGGTATTTTAGCACATTTTTATACAACTATTCATTTTATATCAAAAAACGTTAGTGGAGTGCCCTCTTCAGGTTAAAACGTTACACTGCACTTGAATTTGAATCAGACATTGCTATTGGCTGAGACCTTATTTTCTCTAAACGTGACATCAGGATTCTGCCGCTATGTAGTATAAAAGAGCTCAGTCTCGGCCATACCTCCGCCCAGTAGTAAGTGAGTTTGAACCAGAAGTGTATACGACCATTATCAGAGTTCATTTTAGTGTTTGTGTCTGTGTGAAAACATGCTTTGAGTGAATGGTTTTCTCTTCATGCTGGGATACTCTGATTTATACCTTTGACACCACTCTGAAACATGCTTTTTCTTGCGGACAATGATGAGCAGTGGTCGCACGCGCGCGCAGCCGCACATGATAAGACAGAGTCACAGATATTACATAAGCTAATCCAAATTTAGCTTTTGCTTTGATCAACAACAATATACCACTTAGAGAGGGGCCTCATTCTATGCTGCAAAGAACAAACCATCAGCTTGAAACAGTAGTGCGGTCACACACAGCTGCACCTGTTTGCAGAGTCCCACAACATTACTGGAGCTAATAGCGTTGCCTAACAATAAGTAGAGAAGAGCCCCATTCTACCCCTCCAAGCTGCTGCACGGTAAAGTACCGGCTCAAAACGATACGGATCAGAGCTGCTCGTCTCATTTACATATTCCTCCATGTCAACTGTCCCTCTCTGGCATGTAAGTTAGTCAGAGTGACATTTCAATCACAGCACAGCTTGCCACGACCCCTTAGTCCGCCAACCACACCCTTTTTTCATGTATCTGGGACGGAGGAGGGGGGGTTAAGTTTTTCTTTCAAGTTGTCATTATAAAGATCCTCCTGCACATTCTGTCATGACTATTGTGGTGTGATAATATTTTATTAAGTATTTACTATTTTAATATCAACCTGCTTTAAGCTTGACTTTATAATGAATAGCAGAAGGCCGAGGACTGAGGAGATGATACCTTATTTGGAAAGACTTTGCAGACTCTGGGAGCTTAAAGTAAACAGGAATGCACCACATTAAGTTGGGCGAATGGCAGAAGGGGGAATGTTTAGACAACATGATTTACGAATGACAGAGGCTGACCCGGGGATAAAAGAACACGGAGTGTTGAAGAAGAGGTTTATGTTGTTCGTGGTTTGGTATCACACAGGGGCAAATAATTTCAGCACAACACTGTGGAGGTCTAGTATTAAGAAAATTCTGTATGTTGATCATCACATCTGTTCAGAAATTTGTGGAAAAGCTTCTAATTTTCAAGCTGACAGTAATGCAGAGAGACTCCAGCTGCACCTAGACCTGCAGCTGCAGGATGGAGAAGATCTAATAGCTGTAGCTGGAGAGAAGACAAGCTGCACTGTTGGGTGCAGGAATGGATCCAGCACCTCTACACCCAGAACGAGATCAGTTTCATGAGCTGGATTCAGTTCAATGAGCTGGACCATGAGTCAGAAGGTACCATAATACCTTTGATGATATGTTGGTGCGTGTACATTCAGGCAGTTTGTCTTTCCCTGTTTTAGCATCACTTCATTGGCTCCCTGTAAGGTCTAGAATAAAGTTTAAGGTTTTACTTTTGACGTATAAGGCCTTGAACGACCAAGCTCCAGCTTATATTAAAGATCTTATTGTTCCATATGTTCCGAACAGAGCACTTCGCTCTCAGACTGCAGGTCTGCTTGTAGTTCCTAGAATTTCTAAAAGTAGAATGGGAGAAGGAGCTTTTAGTTATCAGGCTCCTCTCCTGTGGAACAAGCTTCCACTTTTTATCCGTGAGGCAGACACCTTGTGTAGTTTTAAGAATAGACTTAAAACTTTCCTTTTTACACAATCCTATAGTCAGGGTTAGCTTGGGTTCTCCTGAGCTTTCCCTTTAGTTATGCTGCTATAGGATTAGACTGCCGGAGGACATACTGACCACATTTTTTCACTCTGCTGTCTTTCTTTACTCTGGCTGCCTCTGAGGAGGGTGTATCTCACATAAACAAACAATGAAATATTCCCACTAGAGTCATCAAATTGTTATTGCTTTGATTGTTACTGCTGCCATTAACTGTTTCTCTGTTTATCTTTCTATAGACATGACGACTGGCCAAAATCCATCGGTGTTTGTCTGTGTCTCTTTCCAGTCAGCTCAGACCCCAGTCGGCTAAGGCAGAAGGCCGCCCATCTTGAGCCGGGTTCTGCTAGAGGTTTCTTCCTGTTAAAAGGGAGTCGTTCCTTTTTACTGTCGCCAATCGTGCTTGCTCAGGATGAGGGATTGTGCTGAAATAACAATTCAGCCCAATCGGCTGGTTCCTTAGATAGAAAATGTTTTATTATTAATTGGTTGATTTTTCTGTGAAGTGCCTTGAAATTACTTTGTCATGAACTGGCGCTTTATAAATAAATAAACTTGAAACTTGAACTTGAAACAAAAAATGGAAAAAACAAAAACACTTGTTTTTGGTTTTTTTAAATTTTTGTTTTAAATGGATAACAAACCCTTATCTAATTCTTCATTTTGGTTCAAAAAACAAAAGTGGGAAAAATGGATATCGAGAGCTCATTTTCAACTTTTGTATTGTCATTTTGAGACAAGTGGACCCGGAAGTTCTCTCTGGGTCCGTGTACGTCGGGGCCATTGGATTTTCATTTCAAAATTAAATTGCAGAAAAAACGGAAAACCCCTTGTATTTTGTTATCTGTTACAAATCGGTTCACAAAAACATGGAAAATGCCCCGTATTCTGTTTTTCATCTTTAAATAAGAAAAACAAAACGGAAAATTAATTTTTTACTGGTTTTACCTAAATTGCTCTAAGATGGAAATTGGAAAACATGAAATGACACTTGTCATGTGTCTCTTCTGTATGGAGGTTTCACGGCGCATAATCGCAGCGTCATCAAATTGGAAGTCGCTATTGGAGATGCTTGGAGGTAAACAAGGTGCACGAACTCAAGAAGATTCCAAATGTTGAACGAAAGGAAATTGTGAAATTATTGCCGTGCATTTTGGCTGTACCAATCGGTCAGACTGTGAAAACATTTGCAGTTGACTGCCAAAAGTTACCAGAGGAAAGGAAAGCGCTTGTGGTTAATGAAGCTAAACCAGGCTCTACGAGGCAAAAATCTGGACATCTGAATTTTTTTGGCCAATTCTTCAGGTAAGTGAATTGTTATCAGTGGCTCTTAAATTATTTTCGAATGTGATAATAATATAATTCATATCAAGCTAATATAATCACATTTAATAGCCTGTTACCGTAGCAACATTATTATTAACATGTACAGTGGGGCAAAAAAGTATTTAGTCAGCCACCAATTGTGTAAGTTCTCCCACTTAAAAAGATCAGAGAGGCCTGTAATTTTCATCATAGGTATACCTCAACTATGAGAGACAAAATGAGGAAAAAAAATCCAGAAAATCACATTGTCTGATTTTTAAAGAATTTATTTGCAGATTATGGTGGAAAATAAGTATTTGGTCAATAACAAAAGTTAATCTCAATACTTTGTTATATAGCCTTTGTTGGCAATGACAGAGGTCAAACGTTTTCTGTAAGTCTTCACAAGGTTTTCACACACTGTTGCTGGTATTTTGGCCCATTCCTCCATGCAGATCTCCTCTACAGCAGTGATGTTTTGGGGCTGACGCTGGGCAACACGAACTTTCAACTCCCTCCAGAGATTTTCTATGGGGTTGAGATCTGGAGACTGGCTAGGCCACTCCAGGACCTTGAAATGCTTCTTACGAAGCCACTCCTTTGTTGCCCGGGCGGTGTGTTTGGGATCATTGTCATGCTGAAAGACCCAGCCACGTCTCATTTTCAATGCCCTTGCTGATGGAAGGAGGTTTTCACTCAAAATCTTACGATACATGGCCCCATTCATTCTTTCCTTTACACGGATCAGTCGTCCTGGTCCCCTTGCAGAAAAACAGCCCCAAAGCATGATGTTTCCACCCCCATGCTTTACAGTAGGTATGGTGTTCTTTGGATCCAACTCAGCATTCTTTCCCCTCCAAACACGACAAGTTGAGTTTCTACCAAAAAGTTCTATTTTGGTTTCATCTGACCATATGATGTTCTCCCAATCCTCTTCTGGATCATCCAAATGCTCTCTAGCAAACCGCAGACGGGCCTGGACGTGTCCTGGCTTCAGCAGGGGGACACGTCTGGCACTGCAGGATTTGAGTCCCTGGCGGCGTAGTGTGTTACTGATGGTAGCCTTTGTTACTTTGGTCCCAGCTCTCTGCAGGTCATTCACTAGGTCCCTCCGTGTGGTTCTGGGATTTTTGCACACCGTTCTTGTGATTATTTTGACCCCACGGGGTGAGATCTTGTGTGGAGCCCCAGATCGAGGGAGATTATCAGTGGTCTTGTATGTCTTCCATTTTCTAATAATTGCTCCCACAGTTGATTTCTTCACACCAAGCTGCTTACCTATTGCAGATTCAGTCTTCCCAGCCTGGTGAAGGTCTACAATTTTGTTTCTGGTGTCCTTTGACAGCTCTTTGGTCTTGGCCATAGTGGAGTTTGGAGCGTGACTGTTTGAGGTTGTGGACAGGTGTCTTTTATACTGATAACGAGTTCACACAGGTGCCATTAATACAGGTAACGAGTGGAGGACCGAGGAGCCTCTTAAAGAAGTTACAGGTCTGTGTAAGCCAGAAATCTTACTTGTTTGTAGGTGACCAAATACTTATTTTCCACCATAATTTGCGAATAAATTCTTTAAAAATCAGACAATGTGATTTTCTGGATTTTTTTTCCTCATTTTGTCTCTCATAGTTGAGGTATACCTATGATGAAAATTATAGGCCTCTCTGATCTTTTTAAGTGGGAGAACTTACACAATTGGTGGCTGACTAAATACTTCTTTGCCCCACTGTATTTCTCTTTTTAGGTCTGATCAGATTGGGTTCCACCTGTTGGAATGACAGGTCAGCAAAGGTCACCTGAAAAAACAGGAACATCACTGTGGAAGAAAATATACTTGCACACTAGGTTTTTCTCATATTATAAGTAACTACTGTTATATTCCTTATTTATTCTACATGTTAGTAAGTCTGCGGTAATTGTGGGATATTAGATATCTGTCTCATCGGGGGTAACTTTAAGCTTTGGGCTGAGCAATAACACTATTTTGGCCAGGAATAACACTTCTACTATCAAGAAAACCATCTTGGGTAAGAAAACCCATTTGGGCAAGGAGATACTACTTTTATTCTTTTATTATGTTTGTTTGTTCATACTATATAAGGTTGTGACAGTTGTCTCTCAGGCAGAGACTCACTGAATTGCTTGCGAGCGGTTGTTTGACATCTCTCTTCTGCAAAATAAAGACTATTTAATTATCAGTCACTGTGTTTGTGCTTTTGATAATAAATGATAGTAAATGAAATTAAAACCATACTTAATTTAGTTTAAATTTCAACATTACAGAAAGAGCATGTGTGCTGCTTGCTAATGCAGAAGATAATGGAGTACTACCGTGCCCTGCAGGGGACATGGTGAGAAAATATTTTTAAAATGAGAAAACATAAAAAACGTAATAAAATAAATACATTTTGCGTTATCTCAAGAAAGTTTTGAAAAGCCTCTACTTCATGTATTTACAGTTTCCAGTCTGCTGCGAAATTAGCCTTCGTAGGTGCGTGAAGCCGCTCTCCACCAACAGAAAACTTCAATGTATTGAATCTGAGTGTTAATGCTCCGTTTGTGCCGCTAAATTGGTCATTTCTGCTGCTTTAGTTTCAGAGGTATTGAGTTTAATTTACGATGACATCATTGGGTCATTCCAAACTGCTCCAGAATGTCCCCAGCAGTTTTAAAAACAAACTGACGCCCTTGCGTGGCACATTTGTGGAAAAATGTTGGACCAGACCATCGCCCTGGTCATGAAGTTCTAAAATACCACTAGATTAGGCATCTCCAACACTGGTCCTTGAGAGCTACTGTCCAGAAGGTTTTAGATGCATCCCTGCTCCAACACAGCTGAATCAAATGAATGACTCATTAGCAGACTGTTGCTAAACTTGATGGCTTGCTCAAGAGGTAAGTCAGTTAATTGATTAAGCTGTGTTGGAGCAGGAACACATCTAAAACCTTCTGGACAGTAGCTCTTGAGGACCAGGGTTGGAGATGTCTGCACTAGATCCTTATAGGGCTGCTGTAAGGTTGCATTTAGGAGGCCGTATACGGTCCAAAACATGTTTGTAGCCGTTCGTAGGGGTCATTCTGATTGAGACTTTATGGAGGTAAAATAAGAAGCCCAATATAATAAGAAATGGGTTGTTTCTTGAAATTTTCACTTTATTGTTCTGAATTGGAAAAGGAAAAAAGAAATCAGTTTCTCATTTTTAAATTGTTTTTTGAAAGCATCATCCATCCAATTCCATCAAAACTGTCCAAAAACTTGTCTTCATGGCTCAACCAAGGTCACCATTTCTTATTATGTCCTCTCTGAATCCAAACCAAATTAGAACCAAAATCCAAACTGGGTCTGCAGCCACTCACCACTACATGGAAGGGACTGTTGGGAATGTGCTCCCCTCCAAACCGGATGGTGATGATGTACTGTCCAGGTTCCGGTGCCGTGTAGTAAATATCAAATGTCCCATCTGCGTTTTCCACCACATCCACATCTAGCTCCACCCCATCTGGGGTTGACACCTTACAGGTGACTTTACCTTTCCCAGCAGCCTTTGCATCCACCGTGATGACAGTCTCCTCTCCAATCTGGATAGTCGGGCCAAGACCGGAGCCTGGTGAGGAAAGGCCTCTTTAAGTATAATAGTTAGACGTTAGCACTTCAGTCCCCTGCTGATTGTGAATGAGTATGTTTTTATTACCCTCCAGAATCATTTTAATAAATCCGATTTCGGCATGTTGAAGACACTCACCCAGTCCGTGACCTCCGATCGACACTGCAACAAAACAACGATACAATCAGAAAAGCTGTTTCTAAATCACATTGTTTGACTGGTGATCTAAAATTTATGTGCCAAGCCTGACCTGTGACCAGACACTTGCTGGCATCTCCGCTGGGCACAGCGTGGATACGGTAAGGTGAGTATGGGATCTCGTCTCCTCCATATTTGATGGTGATGGTGTACCGTCCAGCTACATCTGGCACATAAGACACTGTGTACGTCCCATCCCTGTTGTCCCGGATGTTTGCCTTCTTGGGTTTCCCTTCTGGGTCCTGGAGTGGACAGGAGGTTAGTTGTGTTAACGATACATCCCAACCATATCCTGCTGTTCAACACTGGTCTCCTTCCATCTACCACCAAATAAACTGACTCTGATCAGGTGAGCTCCATGTGTTGACCTTGCAGTGAACACTGAGCTGCTCTTGGTTTTGAGTCCATCATACATGCTGATTTTTTTTAAAGTTGTATAAATCTTCTACATACTTTCAGAACCAATTTAGTTTTAAAGGGATAGTTCGGTATTTTTCACATGAATCTGTATGGCATCACTGTCTGCAGTCTCGTGCAGACACACTGACTTACCCCCGACAGCGTCCTGTGAGCCGAGTTTTCGTCCAGTTTTGGTCAAAGCGAAAGTAGTCCCGGCAGCTGTCCTGGGGTCAGCAAAGTAAAACGTTTTTCTTCCCAAAACAGTGTGTGTTCGAATAAGTGATTTATTTGCATAACAAAACTGTAGTCCAAAAAGTCACACCTTGTAATTGCCTGGGACTACTTTCTCTCAAATGCGATCAGTGCGCACTGCAACCGCTAGGTGACAGGTAGCTTAGGCATTGATTTCAGCACACAACCAAGGGGATATCTATATGAACCCGAATATACGGATGCTGAAATTCATCAGAGGGAAGTAGAACGGGCAGAGAGAGAGAGGGTGGACAGAGAGGTGGAAGGTGAAGCCGCAGCTGGAGCTGCAAGACCTCGGGTGACGGACAAATGGTGGTGTACGTGTTTCAAGTGCGAGGTAATGCAGACCAAGGTGGAATGCTACTGTTGCCACGAATGGGACCTCGTTATGCCACAGATGCAAGACCTCTCAATTGACGAGGAGGCCAGTGCGTCTGCATCTGTTTGCATCACCAACAATAATGATCTACCTGCGCTCCTGAATACGGGTGACTTTTTTCCACGTCCCGAAAATAAACTGGAAGAAGCGTCCCAGACCAGCTGGACCCGATGTGTGAGGAAACTCACTCACATCTTTGTTGGTACAGCCTGGATAGTCACAAGTGCGCACCATTTTTTCAAATAAACATATATTTCTTTAGAAGCTGATGAACTTCTCGCTTTAGCTCTCGAACCAGCTCGTAAGCGTCGCAGGTCTGTACTCTGTAAACACTGTCGAGCAACTGATGAAAGTTGTTGGCTAGTGCGCACAGCTGTTAGCAGTGACAGCGCGCACTGATCGCATTTGAGAGAAAGTAGTCCCAGGCAATTACAAGGTGTGACTTTTTGGACTACCAGGGTTTTGTTATGCAAATAAATCACTCATTCGAACACACGCTGTTTTGGGAAGAAAAATGTTTTACTTAGCTGACCCCAGGACAGTTGCTGGGACTACTTTCGCTTTGACCAAAACTGGACGAAAACTCGGCTCACAGGACGCTGTCGGGGGTAAGTCAGTGTGTCTGCACAAGACTGCAGACGGTGATGCCATACAGATTCATGTGAAAAATACCGAACTATCCCTTTAAGATGAGGTAAAAAAAAAAAGTTTGACCCCAAATATTAAAGCAGTACTAACTTAACTTTTCAGTTTTCGGAAACAACCGTGTCTCAGATGGCTAGGGTTACAAAAAACAATTATTTGGATCATCGATGAATCGGATGGGGTCTTGCAATGACTAATTGATTAATTGCATTAGAGGGGAAAATTTAAAAAAGTGCTCCTTCCTTCATTTTATTTAACAACAGAACATTATTAGAAAATGATTCAATAGCATGCAAAACAACAGGCTGGCTCTTATATATGGCATGGTTTAATGTTCAAGGTTCCTTTTTGGTAAATTAAAAAGAAAATCTGTTGTGTAAACGGGTAAACCTTTAATTACATAAAATAATTTATTTTTGGTAATTATTTTTTATAACTTGTTAAACATTAAAAAGTCATTTTAGCCAGTTTCAACAAATTCATATTTTAGCCTCGTGGAAACAGATCCTGAGATGATTTGGACACACCCAGAGGAGAAGGACCCAACAATGGCCGATAAGGACCCAGAGGGCTTTTATATAGAAAATATCAGGGAAGGATCATAAAAAGATGTTTAAATAATTAATAGAACATACTCGCCATAAACAAGAATACTGTATAAACTTCTAATAACATCTCATCATGAAATAAGTTGTCAATTCGTACTATGACTGCATTTTTCATCAGGGCAGCATTAATCGTCAGAATACTGTCACAGCCGCGACTCGAACCACAAAGGTTATTCAGTTCATTGCAAAGCCATCGGAGGGTCCAGAGTGATGTCTAATATGAAGCTGAACATTTTTTTTGTGAATATTCACTCAGACAAGTTTCAAAACAGTAGCTTAAAGTTTTAAAAGTTATTTAGCAGTGCTTAAAAAGGTTGAATTTTGTGAGTGTTGAACTCTTTTTACAAACACAGTTTCTGAATACCTCCTAACCCACCTTCCAAAAAACTTCCCAGCTGCGCTTGAGAAAAGAAGACGGGAACTGCTGATGCTTTGATAATAGTGCAGTTGGGATGGGGGTTAGACGGAGGGAGGCAGGTTTATGAGGTGTTAAGGTTAGTGAAGAACCTAAAACCAAAAATGTCTGTTAGTTCATTTCACGAACTATGTGGAGCCAGTCCACACATAGACCACAGAGGGAGTGGAGGAGAGGAAGCACAACACGCAGCAAGACAAAGAAATCAGTTTCTTAAGTGTTTATTACAGTGTCCTAAATCTGAAGTATTATCAGTACAGCTGTTCTTTTGTCTTTTTTTCTGCAGCTGAAGAGCTGAAATTTTCTTGTTTGTTTGGACAGCAGCTGATGGGAGTCTTGTAAAATGACTGAAAGCTTCAGGACATCTATCAATTACATCATATTTAAAACATTGCTAATGGGTACTCTTACAAAACAAAAGCCTGAATAAATTTTGAAGCATTTAAATTAGGACATAATACAACTGTTACGTATTTATTACTAATCTTAAAGAGGCCCTTCCATTAAAATCGTTTTTTCCGAGGTTTCTGTTGAATATTTTAGCTCCACAGGTGTTCTTACTTTCATAGTGGGTGTGAAAAAAGGTCAACAACTTCTCTTTCAGTTTTAATCTCTCAAACTATACGCAGATGGCAATAACACCCGAGTTCGAACGGCCGGTATCCGTTTCATCACAACTCCTTTGTTCGTTAGTATTCAACAGCTCCCGCTGTTGAAACCTCGCCTAGCATGCTGCTGGCTAAAAGCTGTAGCATAAGATGTAGCAAACAGGAAGACACGGCATCTGATGTTGCCATGCGCAGAGGGGCAGGAAACAGTATACCTTGCTGTCATAGGCTAGTTTGTAAGTCAATCAGAGTCCAGCAAATTCAAATAATGAATATGAACGAGCGGCTGACGAAGCAGTCGAAGCAGCCTGATGGAAGGAGCCGGAACCACCCGAATTTTATTGCCGACTGCTTGAAAGATTATTATTAGATCATTTATTATTTTAAATATCTACATGCCTTTTGAATCATATGATAATGTGGATGAATACTGTAACAGGTTGGCGTTTATAAAAGCATTTATTGAGGAGCATGATTCAACTTGTGTGTATGTGGTGGGGGACCTTAATGCAGACATCTTGGATGGTAACTCCCTATTTGCAAAAGAACTTCTTCAGTTCGGTTGTGCTAATGATCTGAATATATCAAGTAAAATGCTTTTGCCAGAGGAAAGTTATACATATGTGAGTGAAGCATGGCACTCTGTGTCATGGCTTGATCACTGTTTATCAACAGCGGATGCACATGCCTCCCTGGTTAGTATGAAGATCTGCTATGAACTAGCTACCACGGATCATATTCCCTTTGAAATGATTTTAGATATTGACAAAATACCCATGCTTACCATGGATGCCAATAGAATACGTACAGGCAAACTTGACTGGTCGGCTCTAACAATTGATGATATCAGCAGGTATACAGCTGAAACTGATTTACTTCTGTGTTCTATTAGTCTGCCAAAGGATGCTTTATTGTGCAGTGATGTTAATTGTAAAAATAAAACACACTGTAAAGACGTGTGTGCTATGTATGACCTTATAGTTGAATACTTGCATGCTTCTAGTAAGTCTTTTTATAAGGTCAAGAATGGATCTATGCACCATATTAAACCTGGGTGGAATTCACACGTTGCAGATCTACATGCAATGGCCAGACAAGCTTTTAAAGAGTGGGCAGAGTCAGGTAGAGCGAGACATGGGCCACTGTTTGAAAACAAAAAGCGTACTAATGCTAGATTTAAATATGCTGTTCGGTTTATCAGCAGGAACGAGGCTATGATGAGGGCTGACTCCCTTGCCAATAAGCTTCAGAATCGCAGTTACAGTGACTTCTGGAAACAAGTAAAGGTAACAAATAATTGCAATGCTCCTCTGCCGTCTAATATAGATGGGATTTGTGGCTCAGACAATGTTGCTGAATTATGGAGGCAACATTATTATGAGCTATTTAACTGTGTAAAAACTGACACGTTTGTGACTGAAGATGTTGGCCCCACTGAAGACCTGCGTGTAAGCACGGAGGAAGTTCACCATGCTGTTTTAAAGCTAGAGAATAACAAGGCCTGTGGTGCTGATGACATCACTGCCGAACACCTTAAGTATGCCAGCTGTAGGGTGGCACCCCTCCTCGCCTTGTGTTTCTCTGGCTTTTTTAAACATGGCATCTTGCCTGAATCCCTAATAGCGGTCCAGCTTGTGCCTGTTATTAAGGTCAAGACTGGTAAAATAAATAGCAAGGAGAATTACAGGCCGATAGCCCTGGCCAGTACAATCTCTAAAGTGTTAGAAAGAATTTTATTGAATCGGATAGAATCATACATTTTTACCAGGGATAATCAGTTTGGGTTTAAAGTAAAACATGGAACAGATATGTGTATATTTGCCTTAAAAGAAATCCTATCCAAATATAGGAGCCAGAACTCCACAATGTTTCTGTGCTTCATAGATGCCTCGAAGGCTTTTGATAGAATCAATCATACTAAGCTGTTTCATAAGTTGATCCAAAGATGTGTTCCTAGGTATATTGTGAGGATTTTAGCTATTTGGTATACTAATCAACTTTTACAAGTAAAATGGGGTGATTTTTTCTTTTTCTGATCATTTTAGAGTGAGTAATGGTGTCAGGCAGGGTGGGATTCTTTCACCATCTCTTTTTAATGTATATATGGATGATCTGTCGAACCAGCTAAATAACTGCAGCACAGGATGTGTTATTGGGGATACAGTCGTTAATCATCTCATGTACGCAGATGACTTGGTAGTGTTTTCCCCATATAGTGCTGGATTACAACAGCTTCTGAGAATCTGCTCACATTATGGCACACAATTCGATATTAACTATAATGTTGAAAAGAGTAACATCATGATTGTGCGCTGTAAAGATGACCTGAAGTCAGTGTTCCCTGTGTTTACCCTGGGCAGCAATGTTCTTGAAGTGTGTAGAGAAATAAAATATCTTGGCCACTGTATCTCAGATGACCTATCTGATGATAGCGACATCAAGAGACAGTGCCATAAACTGTATGCTCAGGCTAACATGCTTAAGAGGAAATTCTATATGTGTTCCCCAGCTGTCAAAATCTCACTGTTTAGAGCATACTGTACACCACTCTATACTGCTCAGCTGTGGAGCAGCTACCATGCAAAATCTATGGCTCGACTGAACGTAGCATATAATGATGCTTTGCGGCTGCTTTTGCGTGTGCCGAGATGGCACAGTGCCAGCCAGCTGTTTGTCAGTCATAAGCTGCCAACATTTAAAGCACTTTTACGAAATCTTATGTATAGATTTATGTGTCGACTACTCATTGCCAAGAATAACATTATAATGGCATTAACAAATCCTGGAAAGAGTCACACAAAGTATAAATCTGGCATCTGGAAGCACTGGTACATGAGTCTGTCTTTTTAATGAAATGTAAAAGTAAATGTATTTATACATCTTAATTGTATATATTCTTTTTATGTACTTTTTTATCTACTTTGTATGTTTGCTATGGACCTTTTTATTGAGTCTGAAATAAAGAATTATTATTATTATTATTATTATAGTGGTAAAGACCTGTAGCACTTCTGCTACTTTGGCATCTAACAAGTTAAATGGTTGTCCAAAATTTATTTGGATTGTAATACCCCCCAAAAAATCAAAATAATTGTTTTTAAAGGCAAAATAATATATTGTGTTTGTTAAAATCTTTTTTTGAATGAATTTTTCTGCAAGCTGATTGAAAATACATTTGAGGGAGATGTAATGACATTCAGGAAATTGGTTCGGAAACCCGTCTGACTCTCGTCCCAGAGTGGATTTCTCCATCGTGAGGTGACTCTTCAGTTTACTGAGTTTTGTTCACGTCAATCAGCATCAAAGCTGCAGAGATCAGACTGGGAGCATGTGAACAGAACCAGAAGATCCACACTGCAGAGTGTTTTCCTGTCATCTGCAGATCTTCACCATGCAGCATCTGTTAGGGGTTTTCCACTGGATCAAATCCTGACGAGTATCATCCGTTAGAGAGGAACATTTGGTGTAAAATGTACTTTTTATCCAGGCATCTGAGCTGAAAGGATTAACTGATCTCATGTTAGCTTTCTGATATAAAAGTGCCAACGCTGGCTTGAGAAAGCAAATCAAATGCTGTTGATACCTTTAACAGTTCTCCTTCCCGACTCTTTGACAGAGGAACCTGGAGACAAATCAAAGTGGGATGTTTGGACGTGCTCAGAAAAGTATTTGTGAAACAGGATGCTGGAGAGTTTAAAATTTTTTTGCTATTGCCACAAACTGTTTGAGTCATGATGGGAAACTGAACATCTGAATTTCACAACATAAGGCATCAGTCAGATGTTGACATACAATCACCATGAGCATATGGTTCAGTGATATCTAAATATGATGATTACGAGGCATATTGTGTTTTTAAATGCTTAGACGTGGTGCTGAAATTCCCCCGATATGTATTTATTAAACATCAAAAAACAAAAGAAACCATTTCCAAAAATTGACTATTAGTGAGACAGGAATGTTGTGATTCAAACAAAAGGCAAAAAACAGATTTATTTACAGCAGAACTAAGTAAGTTTTGCTCTCGCTCTCCCCCTACTGGTCCCCTGTGAAAGCTCACTGTCGTAACGTTCCCCCGCCGCCCCCCCAACAACAACGTGCAGAGAACGCTTTTGCAAGAAGAAAGAAAAACAAAACCAAGAAAATGTCTCGACAGGTGAGTATTATTGTCATCTTTGCGCTCCTAAGGGTGGCGTTGCTAACAACGGCAAGGGCTTCATGCTTGTATTTATGTACATGAGTGCCGTAAAGCAGGTTTGTTCTCGCGAGATTAGTCGGGTCCGATCCACTGAAAGTTGCAAGTGCTGCTTTCAGGACACAGACCCCGGAGGGAGGAGAGGGACCCACGAATCACCCCGCCAAGTCCTTGTTTACCCCCACAGGGACTCTAGAAAACATTTATTGAGGTGAAAAAACTTACTTAGTTCTGCTTTAANAAAAGAGTAACATCATGATTGTGCGCTGTAAAGATGACCTGAAGTCAGTGTTCCCTGTGTTTACCCTGGGCAGCAATGTTCTTGAAGTGTGTAGAGAAATAAAATATCTTGGCCACTGTATCTCAGATGACCTATCTGATGATAGCGACATCAAGAGACAGTGCCATAAACTGTATGCTCAGGCTAACATGCTTAAGAGGAAATTCTATATGTGTTCCCCAGCTGTCAAAATCTCACTGTTTAGAGCATACTGTACACCACTCTATACTGCTCAGCTGTGGAGCAGCTACCATGCAAAATCTATGGCTCGACTGAACGTAGCATATAATGATGCTTTGCGGCTGCTTTTGCGTGTGCCGAGATGGCACAGTGCCAGCCAGCTGTTTGTCAGTCATAAGCTGCCAACATTTAAAGCACTTTTACGAAATCTTATGTATAGATTTATGTGTCGACTACTCATTGCCAAGAATAACATTATAATGGCATTAACAAATCCTGGAAAGAGTCACACAAAGTATAAATCTGGCATCTGGAAGCACTGGTACATGAGTCTGTCTTTTTAATGAAATGTAAAAGTAAATGTATTTATACATCTTAATTGTATATATTCTTTTTATGTACTTTTTTATCTACTTTGTATGTTTGCTATGGACCTTTTTATTGAGTCTGAAATAAAGAATTATTTTTATTATTATTATTATTAAAGGTCTGTCAATAAGTGTTTCCTGACGTTTTTTAGACAAAAAATTTATTACTGGTTAATACTTAAGAAATAACCACAAAGTCCTGAAATTCATATTAGTATAAAATGGCCTCTTTAATGGTGTTATTTAAAGAGCAACTCACCCCCAAGACAGTATTTTTATTTTTCTGCTTATAAACTGTATTAGTGTGTCTTTACCAACGCAACCTTTCAGTTTCTGGGCTTTTTTTTTTTTACATTTTCATGTAAACTTGTTCAATTCTATACATTTTGGTCTAAAAACCATCTTAGGCCCCATATTGTTGTCTTTGTAAATGCTGCCATTAGGTCTACTGTTGAACCAACACAAGCCCACCTTTCATTTATATGTAGACAATCTGCAAATCTATCTGCCCGTCTTGCCCTACTCAACCACTGCAATAAACTCTATTCACAACGGCCTGAAGGACATTAAGCACTGGTTGTCTTCAAACTTCCTTTGCTTAAATAAAAATAAGACTGGATTCATTTTGTTCTCCCCTCCCTATTTGTCTAATAATCAATCAAAGGTAAAACCCCTTTTTGTCCCACAGCAATCTGGAGAAGGCTGTTCATACCTTTATCAGCTTGAGGCTTGACTACTGTAATGCCCTATATTTTAGAATTAACAGAACATTACTAAAACGCCTACAACTTGTCCAAAACGCTGCGGCTCATCTGTTGACAAATACCCGGAAGCACAACCACATCACTCCAGTTCTGTATTCCCTACATTGGCTTCCAGTCGAGTACAGAATTTAGTTTAAACTTTTAACATTTGTTTTTACTGCATTTTATGGTCTTGCTCCATCTTATCTGTGTGAGATTTTATGCTTTTCCCTGCCCAGCAGATCTTTGCACTCCACCGGTCAACGCCTGTTGATGGTTCCTCGAACAAGCTCTAAAACTTGGGGTGAGCACTCTTTTGGGGTTGCTAGCCCAAGGCTCTGGAATGCCCTACCTGAACATCTTAGAGGAATCACCGACTTGGCCCGTTTTAAATCTGAACTTAAAACCCATCTGTTTCATGCAGCATTTGGTACGTAAAGGCTGCTTATCCCCCTTCCCTCTTCTTTTATAGTTGTCATTGTTATTATTGTATTGTATTATTGTATATATTCTTTGTTTTCACTGTTTTAGCTGATTAATTTTCTTGAACTTTTTATGTCTTATGTTTTTTTAATACTGTGAAGCACTTTGGTTCACTTATGGCTGATGGTAAAGTGCTATACAGATTGATTGATTGATTGATTGATTGATTGATTGATTGATTGATTGATTGATTGATTGATTGATTGATTGATTGATAAAAACGTCTTAGTGCTGCCCTCTTAGATTTGAAATGTGACTATTGCCTTTGAAATTTGTGACTGGCTGGAAGGAGTACATCTTTTCCAATCTTCACGTCGCAGGTATCATCTTTAAGATATAAGGTATAAAACCATCTTTCAGACATACTCGTCTTGTTGTCTCCTGCATCTCACCAAAGAGCTGAACATAGGTGGAATAAACTGCCTGCAGCACATAGTGATTTAGAGGCAACTGTCAACTATCAGCTCGAAATGATACGGATCAGGGGTCTTATTTATAAAACATTGCGTAGAATCCATACTAAAAGTGTACGCATGACCAAAACAAAAAGTTTGCGTACGCCATTTGGCAATCTGATGGACGAGTCTGGGTTTGGAGGTTGCCAGGAGAACAGTACATTTCAGACTGCATTGTGCTGACTGTGAAATTTGGTGGAGGAGGAATTATGGTGTGGGGTTGTTTTTCAGGAGCTGGGCTTGGCCCCTTAGTTCCAGTGAAAGGAACTTTGTATGCTTCAGGATACCAAAGCATTTTGGACAATTCCATGCTCCCAACCTTGTGAGAACAGTTTGGAGCGGGCCCCTTCCTCTTCCAACATGACTGTGCACCAGTGCACAAAGCAAGGTCCATAAAGACATGGATGACAGAGTCTGGTGTGGATGAACTTGACTGGCCTGCACAGAGTCCTGACCTGAACCTGATAGAACACCTTTGGGACGAATTGGAGCAGAGACTGAGAGCCAGGCCTTCTCAACCAACATCATTGTGTGACCTCACCAATGCACTTTTGGAAGAATGGTCAAAAATTCCTATAAACACTCTCTTCAACCTTGTGGACAGCCCTCCCAGAAGGGTTGAAGCTGTAATAGCTGCAAAAGGTGGACTGACATCATATTGAACTCTATGGGTTAGGAATGGGATGGCACTTCAGTTCATAGTATGAGTAAAGGCAGGTGAGCGAATGCTTTTGGTAATATAGTGTAGATATCATTGCTGTTCTGAATGTTTATAACATGAATCCATAATTAATGTTTGGTGTGAGGTGAAATGACGTGTGTGAGAGGAGTAATATGCAGTCTGACTGCAGTTCACCACCTCACCAACTGCGTTGTTGATTCCCCTCGTCTCCAAAATGTCCGTAAGCACGGTTCAGAATTGGCGTACAGGTGCACACGTTTTTTGTTTGTGTATCTATGATTTCTTGTTGTAATTTTAGTCCAGAGCTTATCTGTGATTTTGTGTTGATTTCTCAGTTCCTCATGTTCCCATGTCTAGTCTGTTGTCTTGTCTGATTCCCCTGTATTTAGAATCAGCTATTACTTTTTGTCCTGGTACTTGTTTCCTGTTTTGCTTTTATTTTGGTATTGTTTTCCTCTTCCGGTTTCCTGCTGTGTATCTTAGGTTCCTTGATTGTTTCATTAATCCTCAGTGTTTTCTGTGTTTGTGTCCAGGTGTTTCTAGTTAGCTCATTAGTTCAGTTAGTATTTAAGTAGCAGAATTGTGTGCGTTCTTTGTGAGTTCATTTTATGTTCCTGTGAGCTCCTGGATTTTGCTGATTGTGTTACTTGGTTTCGCTTCATCCCATCTCAATTCCTCCTGTTTGTTGTTTTATTTATTAAATCAGTTAAACCGCAGGTTTTTGTTGTCGAGTCTTACTCCTCCAACCGACAGGAATCATAACACTGTTCCTCTCTGGCAGATAGCTGTGTGTGTTGAGCGACATGTCAAATCAAATCAAAAACACTTTATTAATCCCTGTGGAGGTAGTGTAACTTGAGTGGCTCAAAAGGTGGGATAAAGACATCATCAGCCATTTTTCTGGGTTCAAAAGTCTGTTCCCAGTTTTTATTCACAACAAACAAATCTCTCAATCTTTTCCTTTCAAAAGAGAGAAGACAGCTCAGCTAGCTACTACTGCTGTGTACCAAAATGCACAGCATCTTTAACGTTTAACTCTTTGTTTTAAGTTTTCACACTTTCCCGAAAGATGGTGAGTTACAAAAAAAGTGATTAGTTAAAATCTGACAAGACTGCTTCAAAAACACAGTCCATACAAGAGTCTGCAGTTGTCATTTTTCATCTGCTGATATGATCGATACTGCTACATCAAGTGGACGCAGACTTCTGAAGACCGGTCCTGTTTGAGTGCAACAGCTACTCTCTGCCTTTCACTCATCTGAGTGTTTAGGATCGAACAGAGCGACCAAACACCCTTGCTCTCCCTGATGATGAGGAGCCAGTGATGGAGGTTGACAGCCATGACCACGACTACTGCTACACCACGGAGCCAGCTGCAGGGAACCTAGCCTTGGGTGAGACAGGAGAACTCCGGTCTGAGCTCTCAAAGCTCCGGAGGCAGGGGGAGACAAACAAATAAACAGTTAAACACTTAATGGAATTAATGATGCTACGAACAGGAAATTACGTCAGACTTAGTATGTTTCTAGAATAAGTGGACTTGCTAACGTTCAAGGAATCTTACACACTAGTAAGAGTGGGTGAGGAAACGGAAAATGCTCTTTTAACACGGAAGATAATTTTGAATTTAAGGAAAATTGTAATTTTGAAGTGAGAGAAAGGGAGGAAAAGTATGGAGGCACAGATTTCACTTCCGGGCCACTGAGACACCAACACAGCTGTTTTCAATCCTTTGTCGTGGATTAAATGAAATCTATCTCTTACTTCTTTGCAGCACGGTTGGGAGTTTTCGCTCCTTTAGTTCCCAGAGAGGTCCGTCTATTTCGAAGAGGCTTTTCTCCAGAAGTCGGAACTTTTCCTGGGGTTAGATGCCGTCTGCTTCGTAAGAATCAGGTCACTGAAGTGATTGTCACGTGTCGAAGGCCCACGGAAGGAATTCTGGGATCTGTAGTTTCTTCCTCCAGCTGGAGATGTGAAGTCTGGATTTTGTGGAATTAAACTATTCAAACAAAATACTTTGCGTGTTTGAACGTGCGTCGAATTTAAAGAAAAATGAACTTTGAGGGTAAAGAAAATATAAAGCTATAAAGAGCAATGTAATCTAAATTGATTTAAAATAATGCTTTGATTAAACATGTTACAGATCTTAGGATATATTGAATTAACCTGCAAATCCCTTCTTTACTACTCAGGAATAAATACTGATATGTGTGAAAGTAATATGTCATTAGAATAAGGAAACACTGTTCATTAATTCTTGTTAAAAGATAAAATTGATGATAATGTTAGTCTTACAAAGAGTGGATGAGCAAGCGTTTTATTTGATATAATAAAATCTGTAAATCTACCCGAGGGGCCGTCCTAAAATTCGAATTCCCCAAAACGGATTTTTCATTGGCTAAGAGCCCATGATAGTCACGCCTAGAGGCGGGCGTAGGAGTCTATAATTGACCCTTACCGAGGGGTCACACTTTTTTTTTAACTCTACTCACTTTTTTTTTATGCCCTCTCCCTTTTTTCACTTCTTTTTATTTCTTCCTCTGATAGGGTAGAGAAAGGACATCAATTATACACGTTCATTCTTTAAAGATCTTTTCTGTGTTACTTATGTGTGCAGGTGCTCATGCAGGCCTCGCTATCTGATTGTTTTAGTTACATGCTCTTCCTTTCCCACTGCTGTTTCCCAGAACCTCCTGTTTCTAATCCAAGGTCACTGTTAAACAGCTAAAGCTGGCTCCACTGATTTGGGAGTGACGATTTACTGTTATCTGTTCTGTGTCTAATGAGAATAAAAAGACTGAGCTGGGTGAAGTGGTCAGAGGTGGTGCCAGAAGGAAGCTGACACACTCTCCCCAGCTGGGTTATTGAACCAATCTTCTTGAGTGATCGTATTTCTTATATTTTCTATAATAAAAGGTTTTAACAGAATAAGGAAAAAACCTAACATCCTCCGTTTCATTTTTATAATTTTTACCTCGTTTTGCGAGTTTAAAACCTTTTTCTTGATTTTATTTTAACAAACTCCTCGTTTATTTGACACTTAAGCTTTCGTTTTAACGCGCGATTTTCTTTACCCTCAAAGTTAATTTTTCTTTAAATTTAATGCATGTTCAAACACGCAAAGTATTTCGTTTGAATAGTTTAATTCCACAAAATCCAGACTTCACGTCGCCAGCTGGAAGAAGAAACTACAGATCACAGAATTCCTTCCGTGGGCCTTCGACACGTGACGAGCACCAACAGCGACCTGATCTCTACCCTGCTTGCAAAGCAGCCGTGTATCAAACCCAGGCAAAGTTTCGACACTCGGAGGTAGAGCCTCTTCGAGTCGATGGACCTCTCTGGAACTAAAAGGAGCGAAAACTCTCCGCCGTGCTGCAAAGAAGTAAGAGATCGATTTCATTTAATCCATGACAAAGGATTGAAAACATCTGTGTTGGTGTCTCAGTGGCCCGGAAGTGAAATCTGTGCCTCCATTTTTTCCTTCCTTTCTCTCACTCCAAAATTACAATTTTCCTTAAATTCAAAATTATCTTCCGTGTTAAAAGAGTATTTTCCGTTTCCTCACCCACTCTTACTAGTGTTTAAGATTCTTGAACATTAGAAAGTCCACTGATTCTAGAAACATACTAAGTCTGACGTAATTTCCTGTTCGTAGCATCGTTAATTCCATTAAACGTTTTAGCTGTTTATTTGTCTGTTTGTTTATTGGTCTGTCTTCCTTGTTGTTCAATAAATATTCACCTTAATTTTAATTGGCCGATTCAGTGAGTTTTTATGTGTGATTGGAGTCACTATCTGGACGGACATGCGACTTCATATTATGAGACTGAAATAAACTGATTAAATATTTTAATATTTAATTCCTTCGACAGAAGGTGGTGCCCCGAATAACACGTATTGAAGAGGCAAACTTTCATAATACGTGTTCCCCTACAGTACACTGCCTTATTTATGTTATACAGTGGTCCCTCGCTATACCTTAGTGCACCTTCCACTGCCTTGACGTTCCACTGGTTTTTTTAGTGTAAGAATGATTTTTTTTTAACAGCATTGTATTCTGCATCCTGATTGATTATAGATCGTTGTCCATCAATCTCTTCCATGCCTTGTCTCCTGTACAGTACAGAATACGTTGTGTTCAGCTTGCAGAAATTTAGGCTAAATCTTCCATCACAAGCAGTCTGATTCTGAAGGGCTGAACTGTATGTTTGCAAGTTTTCTCCCCAACAAACCCACAATATTGTTCTGTGCAGCATTCAGTTCACCTGCAGTAGCACCCAAAAGGTAGAGGAAGAGGCTAACCATTGCACAAAAAGTTGGACATATGGTTTTATTCTATAATAAATTAACTTATTTTACAAAATTTTGAAGTTTGAGAGTGTTTAAACAAGAGAGGAAAATGTGAAAATGTTAATGCCTGTCTGAAAAAGTGTCTAAATGAGGGGTATACTCAAAACATCTATAGTACTGTCAAAAATAAAGCTGACTATTTTGCTGATTTCCTCTGTTGCAGGTTATTTTTTTATCTATGATAAACGAGGGACTACTGTATTTAAAATATATCATAAGAAATAATAACAGATTAAGCAGAAACCGAGAGGAACAAGACGAAACAAGGACATGTCGGCAAATAAAATACTTGCTTTTATAAGATCAAAATGATCCCACATGGCAGAAAGCTTACATTTTCTTTCTGGCTTCATGACATCACTTTCCAGGACTTATTTTGTATAAAAAAAAAAAACGTTTGGGCAGAGAAGGATCCCATTGTTAGAGGGAGACGCTCCTACTTGTAAACACAGATTGATAATTGACTGACAGGCGAAACAGCAGCTGTATCGGTCACGTGATTATTACTTACTGCACATCTGCAGTCACCCAACAGGTGACTGCAGATGTGATCAGCTGACAAACCCCTTTTCTTTTGCCACTCCTTTTAAACTCTGTCTGCCTGCATTGTTTGAAAGCCAGGCAAAGACACACCGGAGTCCGGGATATGCTCCTTTAGCCATGTCTCAGTAAAACACAAGATGCTGCATTCCCAATACTCTGGCTGTTTCAAGTTCATCCATTTTGTTAGCAAGAGATCTCACATTTGTCAATATGACTGATGGAAGTGAAGGTTTAAACTTCCTCCTTCGCTTTGCTCCTTCCCAGTATCCACGTCTTCTTTTTAGCTCATCAGGGATCCAAGGTTTCAATTTGAGGATTATTCGAGTCTTAGAAATGTCAGTTAGCTGCTCTTTCCAGTAAACAAGTCTCTTGTTGCCATATTTACGCATCACAACGTGGTAAAAGTGACAAATCATGCAAAAAAATCCTCAATCAGCACAGCACCAAAATCAGAATAAAAAGTACTTCAAAAATAATATTTCCAGATGAACAACATTAGCAAGAAATACTCAAAAGAATAAAAAAAATGTTAGCAAAGTCACAGAGCTACTCCAACAAGCCATCACCACGTGTAGCACTGTTCTGGAATCATTAATCACAGCCCAGCCCGCCACCCCCCACATGTACGCTGGTGTCTAGACCCAGCTCTTTTCAGACGCATTTTTCAAAGGTCAGTAAGCGCAAGGACGTAATCTGAAGGAGGGGTAAGTTGCGCTTTAAAAAAAACAAAAATTCACACAGACTATAACTGAGAGTCACTGCCACTAACTTGGACCATCAGGTGGACTCAGGTTTTCATTGATTCTGGATTTTGCTATATTTTTGTTAAATAAATAATGAAAGTGTAGTATGTTGTGTGTTGTTCATCTAAGGTTGGACTAACTGCATTTTATGACCTGCTGAGGCCATTTCACACAAATTTCAGGACTTTGTGTTTATTTCTGAAGTATTAACCTGTAATATGAAACATTTTATATCTAAAACGCGTTAGAAAACACTTATTAACAGACCTTTCAAGGCGTCAAAATTCATCAGGCTTCGGGCTGCAACTCATTAATATTCATTACGTAAATTTTCTGGACTCTGATTGGCTAACAAATAAGCCTATGAGAGCAAGGCTTCCTGTTCCCACCCACGCTGCACATGGCAACAGTGCACGCAGTCTCTTCCAGTTTGATATGTCTTATGCTACAGCTTTTAGCCAGCAGCATGCTAGGCAGGAGCTGATGAATACTAACAAGCAAAGGAGCTGTGACGAAACAGATACAGGCCGTTCGAACTCAGGAAAACTCGGGTTTTATCGCCACCTGCATAGTTTGAGAGATTAAAACTAAAAAAGAAGTTGTTGACCTGTTTTCACACCCACTATGAAGGTTAGAATACCTGTGAAGCTAAAATATTCAACAGAAACCTCAGAAAAACCGTTTTTAATGGAATGGCCTATTTAAGAGTGAAAAATGGTTGACGGTTTGTTTTGTATTGTGTGGCAATGAGGGGGAGGGTAAACATAAGATGAAGTGAAGGAGAAGACAGTGCAGGCCTTACACAGCCTCTCTTCAAAATACTGAAGGGGATGGTTTTCTTTACTATATGAGTTTCCCACACCCTCCTGCCCCAGTCCTCCACAAACAATGAGGCCTCGCATCTGCAGCCGTCTGGATCCTGTAGCAACAGCAACAAGCCCAATGGTTTGGGTTGGAATCAGATTTAACAGTCACAAACAGATATCAAAACACCCATCAGGGTTAGGTGACACCTCCATTACCTTCTTTACTAAACACTCTGATCAGTAAAGTGTAATTTATGATGTCAGCCAGTATTTACTCACACATTAGAAATATGAATGGCTCTATAATTTCTGAAGAAATTGGATGGTTTGTAAGAAGTCTTCATCAGTATAAACAGCTTTATCTCACCATTATCTGGATGGTAAGAAGTCCTTCTCCAGCATCTCTGGCATCAATAGTGAATTCAACCGGCAGACTGGCAGGGACTCCTGACGCATTCAGGCCTGGACCACTGGCTCGAACTTTACTGGCGTCATGGGCTGGTAATGTTTTGATCTTGAAAGGACTGAAGGAAGACAGTTTGAAAGGTTACATCTGCACCATAAAAAATCTGAGTGTCTTGGTAACCTATCTGCTCAGTACAGACCTCCGAGGGACCTCCTGGTCAGCATATCTCACACACACCGCGTATGGGCCATCGCTAGTAGGAATATAATTCACCGTGTGAGTGCCATCTCCATTATCTGTGGTGCTGACTACCTCAGCAACACCTGCAGATAAAACAGAAGAACAAATGAAGCAAAACATGGCTCAGTCAGTTTGTCTAAAGCTATTAAAGGCATTTCCTGGTTTAACCATGATACCCCCAACTAGGGTTCCTTTACAGTTTACACAGAAGGTAGGCAACAGAGGAAGTATTCGACCACAGAGTCAGAGAGTGATGACTAGAGTACAGAGATATTTTTCAGATGGAAGAAGATCTTATGATGGATTTCTTGTTAAGCTGAATGTACGCAGTGAAGCTCAGGATGACACTAGGGGTGTGAACTTATAGGATGTAGGTGTAGACCATCACCTCAGTTTTACTGCTACACTTCAGATTTATGGACAAACTAGGGTTAGGTTTGGGGTTAGGCTGAGGGGAGCACAGTAGAATTAGTAGATGTTTAAGTGTTTTGGCAAATTTGTCCATATATTCTAATGGAATGGCCAGTTTTCAAATATCTGCACTGATATCGATGAAACTGATGGCTGTTTTTGTTATCTTACCTGTTGGTCCATACACCTGGACTTCCAGGGGGGCCTCTCCGGCTTTGCTGCTGTCTACAGTAAAGGTCTGAGGAACATTAGCTCGAACTCCACTTCCAAGACCAGGACCTGAACACCTCACTTTACTTGGATCAACCAGTTCTCGCACTGGGACACGAAACGGACTTCCTGTGTGAAAATAAGGGTTAGATCTCTCACTGCAGTTGTATAAAAGTGTCCAGTAAATAAAATCTTAGCCAGCGTGTGAGAGGACAGGGACATGGTGATCCCTCACCAGGGATAGGAAGACCTCCAAAGGTTATGTTAACATCATAGTCTCCAGGAGTGAATGGGACATACTCCACACTACAGCTGCCATCTTTGTTGTCTTTACAAGACATCTTAGCCTCTGATGGTCCCTCAATGGCCAAACCGAGTCCTCCAGTACCTGCACCTCTGAAAAAAATACAGAACAGATAGGAAAAAAGGGAATCCAAGACCCAAAATAATAAGATTCCCATGAACACTACAGGCCTGGGATGATAAAAATTTTGCTTGATGTATTGTCCTACAAGTTATTGACAATAAACAACATTGTTGTTGATATTATCGACACCAAAATAGCCACCTATGTAATGTTAATATATTATAATAATGCCAGTGCACCCTTTAAAATGCAACAATTAAACCTTAATTTAACATTGGAATGTCCAGAACCAAAACTTTTAAATAAATACGTAAATAAAACACAAAAAAAGGCAAGAAAACTTAATTAAAAAGGACTCTCAGTCTCTGTTAGAAAATACTGCACCAAAAACAATAACATAGACCCTGTCTCTCCAAAACAATAAATACTATGGTCTATCCAGTGTCAACAACCAAAACTGCACTTCAATAATGATAATAATTATTAATAATAAAAGGGAGAGAGAGATTTTGCGCTGCTCCAACTGTATTTGTTTTGACGACCAAACGCTTCATTAAGTGTCGATTGTTGGGCCGACGGCTCTGCATCTCGGGGTGCAGTTGTTTTCCCGAACTGTGAAAAGTCGACTGGGTGATTATGTGTCAGGTGGGAATGCAAGTTTGTTGTAATGCCATTTTTTTACACTACAATTTTGGAACAAAATCTGCATACTGGCTCGTCTGTGTTGGTTACTCCAGCTCTCTCATTGGGCTTCAAGCTGAAAAACTCCGACACCAGGGCCGTAGCATTTGGCTTTGCTACAGGTTTATCCATTCTCTTTACCAGGCTAACTTGCTGCTTGTGGCTTCGCTTCCTCCCAGCGATACAAAGATCCTGAAAGACTGACAGGACGCTTCCCTTCATTTCATCCTGCTAACTCACTAACGCGCCCAGGTGCTGAGACCGATGCACAGAGTGAACCCTCTTGTGATCCATGTTTGGAGGCAAGAGATGAGGAAAACATACACTCACCTAAAGGATTATTCAGAACACCTGTTCAGTTTTTCCTTAATGCAATTTTCTAATCAGCCAATCACATGACATGAGTTGCTTGAATGCATTTAGGGGTGTGGTCCTGGTCAAGACAATCCCCTGAACTCCAAACTGAATGTCAGAATGGGAAAGAAAAATGATTTAAGCAATTTTGAGCGTGGCATGGTGGTTGGTGCCAGACTGGCCGGTCTGAGTATTTCACAATCTGATCAGTTCCTGGGATTTTCATGCACAACCATTACTAGGTTTTACAAAGAATGGTGTGAAAACAGGAAAACATCCAGTATGCGGCAGTCCTGTGGGCAAGAATGCCTTATTGATCCTACAGGTCAGAGGAGAATGGGCTGACTGATTCAAGCTGATAGAAGAGCAACTTGGATTGAAATAGCCACTCATTACAACTGAGAAATGCAGATTAGCATTTGTGAAGCCACAACACGCACAACCTTGAGGCGGATGGGCTACAACAGCAGAAGACCCCATCGGGTACCATTCATCTCCACTACAAATATGAAAAAAAGCTACAATTTGCACGAGCTCACCAAAATTGGACAGTTGAAGACTGGAAAAATGTTGCCTGGTCTGATGAGTCTCGATTTCTGTTGAGACATTCAAATGGTAGAGTCAGAATTTGGCGTAAACAGAATGAGAACATGGATCCCTCATGTGTTGTTACCACTGTGCAGGCTGGTGGTGGTGGTGGTGTAATGGTGTGGGGGATGTTTTCTTGGCACACTTTAGCCCCCTTAGTGTCAATTGGGCATTGTTTACATGCCATGAGCTACCTGAGCATTGTTTCTGACCATGTTCATCCCTTCATGGCTACCATGTACCCATCCTCTGATGGCTACTTCCAGCAGGATAATGCACCATGTCATAAAGCTCGAATCATTTCAAATTGGTTTCTTGAACATGACAATGAGTTCACTGTACTACAATGGCCACCTCAGTCACCAGATCTCAACCAAATAGAGCATCTTTGGGATGTGGTGGAACGGGAGCTTCGTGCCCTGGAAGTGCATCCCACAAATCTCAAACTGCAAGATGCTATCCTATCAATATGGGCCAACATTTCTAAAGAATACTTTTAGCACCTTGTTGAATCTATTCCACATAGAATTAAGGCAGTTCTGAAGGCAAAAGGGGGGTCAAACACCGTATTAGTATGGTGTTCCTAATAATCCTTTAGGTGAGTGTATACACATACACACATGGCGCTATACCGAGGTCAGTAAAATGATTGAGTCCATTTTCATCTATTGTGCGATTAATTCATTTATTCTTCTAATTAATTTAGTCTTATTAACTAAAGTGACTGTATGATTATTGGCTGTGGTACTGCGCAAGTTGGCCTAATTCGGATGATTCTGACTTTTTTTCCACAACAGTGCACCATATGGACAATGTAAAGCTGTTGAATTCTTCAGCTTCAGTGTGATCTTGGCTGGCCTGAGCAACATGCGCCAGGTACACTGTGACCCTTGGCAGCCTGGAGAGTGAAGGTCAAGCTGTTCTCTGTATCTCCATGAAATTTCCCCCCATGGGACAATAAAGGCATTTCAAATCAAAATTCAAAAATTGATAACCGTCCCAGCCTTAACACTACAATATTTATACAATGTAAATATAAGCTTCAAATTACCTGGTTTCAACTGTGAAACGGTTTGTTTTGTTAACTAGCCCCTCCTCTAGACCTCGACCAAAGCCTTTGACTCGACTGGGATCGCAGCCCTCTGTCACAGAAACACTGAAGGGACTCTGTGGGACTGAGACCCCATCAAAGAGCACTTCAATGAGATGCAAACCTGCAGCCAGACAGAAAAGTCCATGACACAAACAAATTTCAGTGAAGCATAAAATTGAGAACTGTGCTCTAGCAATTGTGATACATATAGTTTATGAGGTCTCTTTTGATGATAAGCAGAGTTTGAAACCAGCAACATCTCACCTTCAGGTCTTTTTTTTTTTTTCTATTTGTGAGGTTCAGACTGAGATTTCAACATTCAGATTTGATCAGTCCAATATTGCTTTGAGCTCCCACATGTGACACGTTACAGCCAGTAAAAATCTCATGCCCCCTCCTCCTCCCCTGCCCTCTTTCTGCCCCCTCCCCTGCTCCTGCCTCAAACCCCCCACACCTGCCCCCTTCCCAGCCCCTGTCCCACTCCCCTGCTCCTTAGCCCAACATTTCCCCTCCTCCCCTTCTTCTGCCCCATCCCTCAACCCTGCTCCTTACCCCAACCCTTTCCCCCCTCTCCTGCCCCTGCCTTCTCCCTGCTCCTGCCCCTAACCTCTTCCCATACATGTCAACTCTCCCGATTTTCCCGGGAGACTCCCAAATTTCAGAGCCCCTCCAAAAATCTCCCAGAGCCAAAGGTTTACAGCTGTTTAATTCAAACTTAGGAAGTTGTTGCTGTGAAAAACACCTTTTTTTTGCTGATCTCTTGGTGAGGGCACACGCTTTCGATTCTTGTTTTCCCTGCTTTTTGTGCATCTCTGAGTCTCCCACCCAGAATTTCCTCGAATATGAAATTATGGATCCAGTATTGTGATCACTTACACACTGGAATTTTTTTTTACTACAATTGCGGCTCTGACCATGCTTGGATTCGACCCACGTTCTGTTGGTGGGGGACAGATATATTCGGATTACTGATCATGGGAGCCTGCT
Source organism: Pachypanchax playfairii (assembly GCA_006937955.1). Lineage (NCBI taxonomy): Eukaryota > Metazoa > Chordata > Actinopteri > Cyprinodontiformes > Aplocheilidae > Pachypanchax > Pachypanchax playfairii. The sequence continues at coordinate 147,532 of SSNP01000361.1, forward strand.
GATTGGAGCTGGCAGTCACCTAACGTATCGACTTATTCGGAAAAGGAATGGATAGTAACCTTATCTGGCAGCACTCGGAATAAAAGTTGTGGATCACATACTGATGTGGTTAGGATCTCACTGGAAGGATGGGTGTCATCTTGGAGAAGCTGCAGGTTCGGTTCAGAGTGGATGAGTGATTGATTGCCTGTTTTTCATGTGATTTGGATCATTTCAGCTATTTTGGATTTCCACTAGAAAAGTGCACCATATGAGACTGAAAGGACTGTTGAATTCTGCAGTTCTGTGTTAATCTCTCTACTTATTTCATTGTGGCTGGACCGAAGTTCAACACTCCAAACTCCCCTGATGAGAATGCAGATGGGGCACTCGGTTCCCCTCCCCTGCCCCCTCCCACTCCAAATGCCCAGCTGGGGCAAAGACTCCCTGACAAAAACATCTGAGAGCATTTCTCAACGATAGAGTTTACATTCCTCTTGCAACACATTCACATTATTACACATCGCAGGCATACCCCCTCAATTACCTCATCGGATGTGTGTGGTATTTGTTCTACACCGCCTCACTGGAGTTTTTTTATTGTTTCCATTCAGTGCCCCCTTGTTGGCATTGGGTGTAAGGAATGCTTCTCCTGACCTCATGTAGTGTCAGTCCCCTGTTTTTTTTTCCACACAGGTTTATGCGTTCTTCTGGATATGTATGTATGTATTCTACTGTGTGATCATGGCTGGCCTGAGCAATCTATCTATCTATCTATCTATCTATCTATCTATCTATCTATCTATCTATCTATCTATCTATCTATCTATCTATCTATCTGTCTATCTATCTGTCTATCTATCTATCCATCCATCCATCCATCCATCCATCCATCCATCCATCCATCCATCCATCCATCCATCCATTCATCCATCCATCCATCCATCCATCCATCCATCCAAAAGCACACTTCCAGCTGGCACACTGTTGAAGACCTGAGGCTAGACTCTTACTTTTTACTGATGTAAATTCAACAACCCGAAAAACTCCTCCCCCCTCCTCCTAAACATGCAGCAGATTGGCCTCACCGTCTTCATAGGGTGTGTACTCCACTCTGTAAGTCCCATCTCCCTTATCAGTGATGTTGGTGTCCATGCGGGTGCCTGATGGGTTGGAGATGTCAACTTTAGGATGACTCCCAGCACTCTTATAGTGAGCACGGGCATCAACAATAAAATGGGTTATTACTTCTCTCAGGATGCCTATAAAGACAAAACACATAAGAAAAGAAAAATCTGCTACAGCTAATAATTTAAAAACATGCAGAAACGTAATATAAGTTAACACCAAATCCCCAAAACTGACTGTAAGGTGCTAAGCCTACGCTTAAAGCGCCTGCAGTGTTGCCTGTAGAACACCTTTCTGACGCGTCGTCATCATTGGCATCACCCGTTTCACAAAAGTTCCAGTCCACTCACGACTTATGGTGTTTTGACACTTCTTTATTGCTCCACATCCAATTTGATAACCAGTGATTATTAGTACGGTCAAAAAACTGTGTGTTCACCTTCCCACAAGCAACACCTGTCACCTGCAGAAAGGTTCCCCCCTTATATAAATGTACACGCATGTAGTGCTGCCACCTGGTGCCCAAACAAAATACATATCAAGTTGTAAAATGGCTCCTACACTGACCACAAAATCCATCAAAAACCTTGCTTTCAGAACAAACCAAATAGAAATAATTGGTATTGTAGGAACTTTTCATATTTAAATACTGGATATCAGGTTCATTATAGCTGAAGTATTTTAATGGTGCTATTTTTTTTTATCTAAACAGTGTGGAAAACTCAGGTGATTATAGTTTCAGGGTAGATCAGCTCTCACCAACACCAACTGAAGACAATGTGTGTTGGTGTTCACCTCTTGGTTCCACTCCTGGGCCATACACCTTCACTCCACTGGTGTCCACAGCTGGGTCCACCTGCACCCGGACAGGAAACTTGGGTACTGCTTGTCCTCCATATTTGATGGTGATGGTGTAAATGCCATGGCATTGGGGGACGTAAGTGATAGAGAAGGTCCCATCACTATTGTCCTGAATGTGAACTTCAGCTTTGACTCCAGAGTCTGAGATGATTTCGATGGTGAGTTCAGCATCACCAGCCTTAGAGCAGTCTACTGTGAATAATCCTGTCTCTTTGACCTTTCCCTGCTCCAAGCCGGGGCCACTGGCCATCACTTTGCTAGGATCAAACACTGACTGGACTATGGCCTTGAAAGGTGACCCGGGGACATGCTGGTCTGCAAACAGGATGTTGATGGTGTAGTCACCGGGCTCAGTGGGCAAGTAAGACACAGAACAGGATCCATCGCCATTGTCCTGACATTCAATTTTGGCCTCACAGGGCCCCTCCACAGTCAGGCCCAGACCACCAGTTCCAGCGCCCTTTGTGTCAATAGCAAAGGGAGCTGGCTTTCCAACCAAACCACCCTGAAGACCGGGACCATGAGCTCGCACCTGAAGAGTTAAAGAGAAACCAAATGTATTTTCATATTTGAAGTTCAGTCGTATTCTGTGTGGCTGGATGTGCTGTCACTGACTTACAGTGAGCTTGTTGTGGACAGAAACAGTTTATCTGAATATGACCAAATACACTTCAATGGTACCTTAAAAAAACTGGGACCACAGCTGTACCAAGAAAGAACTTCTGTGTTTATTCAAACTGATAATTGTTTACTGGGACCAGGAAAGAATAACCTGGACAAAGAAATGTTCCATTTAATGGGAAATATGTAGATTTTAAAACAAATCTAACTTCTTATGACCAAGCAGAGTTTGTTGAAACTGAGAAAAATTGAAATGGAAAGATAACGTTTCCTTAGCTAAAGAAATTATTAATTGTTTAAATGGATTAAAGCAGAACTAAGTAAGTTTTTTCACCTCAATAAATGTTTTCTAGAGTCCCTGTGGGGGTAAACAAGGACTTGGCGGGGTGATTCGTGGGTCCCTCCCCTCCCTCCGGGGTCTGTGTCCTGAAAGCAGCACTTGCAACTTTCAGTGGATCGGACCCGACTAATCTCGCGAGAACAAACCTGCTTTACGGCACTCACACTCACGTACATAAATACAAGCATGAAGCCCTTGCCGTTGTTAGCAACGCCACCCTTAGGAGCGCAAAGATGACAATAATACTCACCTGTCGAGACATTTTCTTGGTTTTGTTTTTCTTTTTTCTTGCAAAAGCGTTCTCTGCGCGTTGTTGTTGGGGGGGCGGCGGCGGGGTGGAGGGGGTGGGGGGTGAGGGGGGGGGTCTGCGGCGGCGGCGGGGGAACGTTACGACAGTGAGCTTTCACAGGGGACCAGTAGGGGGAGAGCGAGAGCAAAACTTACTTAGTTCTGCTTTAAGTACCAATATTTAAGTCATTTGGATTCCTAAAGATTTTACACTCCAGTCAATGACTGTTTGGTTAGGAATTGTCCAAGCAAAGACAAACAGTTTTACTAAAAAAATGTGCTCACAGTGGCTTACTTTTGAAGGGTTGGGGGGCATGATGCCCTCCACAATGAATGGTCCTCCAGGAACAGGGTTTCCATCGTAACTGATGTCCACTCGGTACTGCCCTTCTTCAAGTGGGATGTACTTAACTGAGAGAGCCTTGTTGGCCGTGCCTGACTCCGGCTTGCAGGGGATTAGATGACGTGATGGTGAGGTGATCTTGACATCTAGTTTGCCTTGACCTCCAGCATCCTGGGTACTTATTGAGAACTCCTGATCCTTTCCAACATCCACCTCTTTGGATTGCACACAAACACAGCCAGATGGTCAGTTACTAAAGAACAGCTAATGAAATCATTCAAGGCTTTTAAAGCAGTACAAAATAACTTAAAACTTAAAGCTGTTTTGAAACTTGTCTAAGTGAAATCCTGTTCATCTTCATATTAATCACTCGGGATGCCTCTAATCCCCCTATATTACACTTAAATTCAGTAATTCAGGTGGCAGCTGGAAGTGGTGTTCTGATGATTTATGCTGCCATAGTATGAATTAACAACTTATTTCATAATGAGATGTCATTAGAAGTTTATATGATATCCTTGTTTATGGTGAGTGTGTTCTGTTAATTATTTTAAAATATTTTTATGATCCTTCCCTGATATTTTCTATATAAAAGCCCTCTGAGTCCTTATCGGCCATTGTTAGGTCCTTATCCTCTGGGTGTGTCCAAACATTTGCCTGTCGCTCTGACAATGCAAAGAAAGTAAAAATAACATCATATCTAGTGTTTCTGTCCTGGGAGGATTTATTTGATTGATAAAATGGGCTGCACGGTGGTGCACTTGGTAGAGCTGTTGCCTTGTCCTGGGTCCTGGGTTTGAATCTGGGTTTGGGCCTTTCTGTTTGCATGTTCTCCCTGTGCATACGTGGGTTTTCCCCGGGGACTCTGGCTTCCTACCACAGTTCAAAAACATGCAAGAGGTTAATTGGTGACTCTAAATTGTCCCTAGGTGTGTGTGTTTGTGAATGGTTGTTTGTCTATGTGTGGCCCTGTGATGGACTGGTGACCTGTCCAGGGTGTCCCCCAGCTCTCACCCAAAGACTGCTGGAGATTGGCACCAGGTGGTGTTTTTATAGAAACAAAAAATAAACAATAAATCTGTTTATTTAAGTAAAGACTACGGAACGGCACATGAGCAGAAGGACTCAGTAGCACATCTCAACAGGTAGCATATTTCTACAGAACGCCAGTTACAGCAATGGCCATCTGAGGCACGGCTGCAGAAAAGTTATTTAGTACTGCTTTAAGGATCTTTCGAATGAAGAAGCTCAATGGTAAAATAGAAAAAAAAAATATGTGAAAAATTACACAAATGTTGTTGTTGGGGGGTTGGGGGCACCACGGACCTGTTTTTTTTAGATTGCTTCCTACAAACTTACTGTTGTTCAGCCCCTGAATTTTGACCTTGCTAAGATCCAGTGGGGGGGCTACTGAGATGCTGAATGGACTTTTAGGGATAGGGTCTCCTCCATGGCACACAGTGATGGACATATTCCCCTGAGAGACACACAGACTGTCATTAACTCAGTTTTATAGGTTAGACTGTGCTTGACCTGAAGCTGATACTGACTCACCTGCTGCACTGCGGTGTAACGAACGGTGTACGAGTAGTCATGATTATCAATGATCTCAAAGTCTCGTACAGCTTCGCCTTTTGCTTCTCCGATGAAATTAACCTCAGGTTTGACTTTACCAGCTCCTTTTGTGTAAATGGTAAAATGAGTGGGTTTTCCAACCTCCACACCTGCACAGATCAGAGCAATGACATTAAAAACTGAGGACAATTCAGAATAAAAAGCATCAAGCACTATGTGAAACCATTTTCTATTTGCAATTACAGATTTCTTACATCTCTTTGTATTTCTTTAATGTCTTTTTACAATCAATTTGTGCAACTTTGTACAGTTTTGTGGTGATTCTGTGTAATTTTAAAGGTGATTTCTGTGTCTTGAGTCTTCTGAACTATGGTCTTGAACTGTACAATTTCTTCTTCATGGCATTTTATGACTTATAACATCCATTCATGCTGATTCACCTGTCCTGTTGAGTCCAGGTCCCTCTGCTTTTACTTTAGCAGCATCGTGGGAAGGATCCACTTTTATTCTGAAGGGGCTAATGGGGATTTCCTGTTTTCAAAATTAAAAATGACAGATTTCACTAGTGTTGCCTTCTAAACCCAAGATGTATTCAGAGCAGAATTAACTATTGTTGCTCTCACCTGGTCAGCAAACAGCACCATGATGGTGTACTGGCCAGGACCTGGAGGCATGTACTTCACTGTAAATGTGTCATTATCATTCTTAATTATGTCAAAGTCAATATCAGCTTCCACTAGCCCAACCACACCAGGAGCACACTTGATACCAATGCTGACGTCACCTGGCCGAAAAAGACACATGTTTACAAAGTCAGTCAGCATGTGTGACATCTACATCCAAATCTAAACTCCTGGATGATGCTCTGTTTTTCGGAGCTAAGTTTTCAACATTTTATGCCAAAACCTGTCAAAACCACAAAATATCAACATTTGCATGTTATAGCACAACAAAAAGTAGCTTAGTTGCTCCAAAAAACACTAGAAAGTTCCTGAAGAAACTTTGATGGGTTTGTATGTGTGAGTGACAAACCCTTAGCCAGTCAGAAAGCTGCATTCATCTGACACTGAGCACGTGTGACAATTGACAGGTGCTTCAAATGTGATAAAAATGCTGAAAGAATGAATTTAATATGGGCATGTTTTGGTGAGATATAATGATTTCAGAGATGGTTCTATAGAATTACAATAGAGGTTTTTCACGGCACGTCATTGCCGCATCATCAATCTGGAAGAGGTGGAGGTAAAAACTGCGCTGGATAAATGTCCAAAACCACAGAAACGCTCCTCAAAATGCATTATAGATGCAAAAGCATTAAGGGAAGGTGTCAGGTATCAGTAGTGATTTACTAATAAGAGACTTGCTCAACCTTACCTGTTTTCTCCTCACCCAGATGCTTCCGACCAGTGGCGCTTTCCAGACCGTCTCCTACAGACTTGGGACATTTCCAAGATGGTTTCCGTGCCGCAACCCCCGGATCCCTCCTCCTTTGTGGCGGTTCCCAAACTGCACTCCTCTTTCATCGAACCTGAGTCCGCACCCGCTCCAATCTCATCCAGCCCCACCTGTGCCTCAATCTTTCCCTGGTCTGTGCCTGTCTGTCCACCCTCCAACAAACTCCAGCGCGCACTCACACGCCAGCCTTAGTCCCCTGGTGCCTGGGTCCTCCTCCCGCAGCCAGTTGTCATCAAAACCATAAGCTCCTCGTTTTTTTACATCCATCCTCTCTATTCAAACCACCTCCGGACTGTGCACTAACCTGTTCCTCCTCTACGCAGACCCTGGTTCCCATCTCTCCTGAGCAGCTCGCTCCCTCCAGTATCCTGTGTTATACACAGATCTTCGTTGAACTTTTGAACTGTGCTTACAAACTGAAAAGAAAACAATACAGCACATCAAACAGTGTTAAACATTCTCCATTGTCTGTGGTCTGGAGTTGTGCTTGACCTAAGAGTCCAAAACAAACCTGCAATCATGACAGATTCATGTGGCCAATCGGACTCTACAGCACAATTTCAGACTGCTCTCATGGCAGGGTATTCTACTGAGTCAGCACGAAGCGGTCCTCCATGATGTCACCCAGCAACAATCGGCCCTGACAGAAACAATAAGCCAGCTAGCACAACAAGTAGCCACACTTGGCACTCAGGTTGCGGCCTTGGCACCACCGGCGGCTGGTGCTAATCCAGCTGCTCAGACCCTCACCACCACCACCGCTTTCAAAGAAGTGACGTCACCCAACCCGGAGCCTTTCACTGGCAATCAGAGTAAGACAAGTGGATTGCTATCACATTGTGAGCTAGTGTTTAACTTCTCTCATCATGCTTTCAAAACAGATGCCAGCAAGATCTCTTTCATGGTCTCGCTCCTCCGAGACAAGGCTCTTAGATGGGCTAATGCCTACCTCGGTGTTAACACCATAGCTCTGACAGTATATGCTAAATTTCTAGAGTCTTTTAAACTGACCTTCTCCCCCACCAGCAGTAAAGATGAGGCCATGCGGAAGTTACTCCGGATCCGACAAGGCCAGCAGCCCGTGGCAGAATTCGCCATCGAGTTCCATGTGCTTGGAGGCCAGCTGGGATGACGCTGCTCTACTGGGGGGTTTTCTCCATGCGTTGGCCGAAGCAGTCCAGGACAACCTGGCCATCTGAGAGGAGCCACAGACTCTCGTCCAGCTAATTGAGCTAGCAATCAAGCTAGACAACAGAGCCAGAGAGAGAGGCGCGGTTTCTGGTCTTGGATCTCCGGGTCTTGCACTAACTCTGGTGCCCCCTCTCAGAGGATGTCTCCGCCTACAGAACGAGAGGAAGCTCTGGAACCCATGCAGCTCGGCGGAGCCCGTTTGACCCTGAAAGAAAGGCACCAATGCCTATCACCAGGTGACTTCTTGTACTGTGGTTCACCTCGCCATTCTCTGCGAGCTTGTCCTGTTCGCCCAAAAGACCGGGCCTGGGCCAGAACCCAATCCATACTCTGTTCATTGACTCAGGTTCTGAGCAAAATGTTATTCACCCTGATCTGGTTAAGTAATGTAATATTCAGACTCGCCGTCTTGAATGTGTTACCGCATTGGATGGTAACGTCATCACCACCATCACTCACCAGACTGATCCTGTTTACATGGTGATCTCTGGCAACCACAAAGAGATGAGTCTGTTTTTTTGTGTTTCCCACCTCTGAGGTTCCTGTGGTTTTGGGTTATCCCTGGCTCGTCCTGCATAATCCTCAGATCAATTGGGTTCACAGGCAGGTACGACTGTGGAGTGCTCACTGTCTAAAGAATTGTCTTCATTCCACTTTACCTCACAATCTCAGGTTTTTAGTAAAGATCGTGCCATGTCTCTTCCCCTCACCGCCCTTATGACTGCGCTATTGATCTCCTCCCAGGCGCTCCGCTCCCTTCTGGTCGACTGTTTAGTCTCTTGCTTGGAGTGTGAAGCTATGGAGACGTACATGAATGAATCACTGAAAGCTGGGATCATCCATCCGTCTTCTTCTCCCCTCGGGGCTGGCTTCTTCTTCGTGGCCAAGAAAGACAAGACTCTCCACCTCTGTATTGATTACCACAGTCTCAATTAAATCACTGTAAAGAATAAATACTCCTTACCTCTTCTCTCCTCAACCTTCGAGCCCATCCAGAAAGCAACCATCTTCACCAAATTGGATCTCAGGAATGCATACCATCTAGTCAGACTCAGAGAAGGACATGGGTGGAAAACAGCATTCAAAACACACATAGGACATTTAGAATATCTTGTCATGCCATTTGGACTCACTAACGTCCCCGCTGTTTTTCAGGCCCTCATCAACGACATTCTCTGTGACTTCCTCCTCCATTTTGTGTTTGTCTATTTGGATGACATCCTCATTTACTCCTCCCACCCTAAGGAACACTAACTGCAGGATTGTGGATGTCCATCCTTGGGGCCGTGGTCACCAATATCTGGTCGACTAGGAAGGTTACGGCCCTGAGGATCAGTCCTGGGTACCATGTTCTTTCATCCTTGATCTTGCGCTCATCACCGCCTTCGAGGCCTCTTCTGCCTCATCTTTATTCTCCTCTGGTCGTCCGCCACCTGGCGGACGTTGGGGGGGGGTACTGTCAGATATTAGGGTCTGTGTGCGTGTGGGTGTGTTGCTTTTTTCCCTTACTTGTTGTCATTCCAGGGTGTGGCTGTCAGGTGCGGATCAGCTGGAAGCAATCTGCCATCAGCAGCAAGAGGCATTTAAGGAGATCAGCAGCAAGGAGTGGACGCCAGATGATTCCTCTATTCACAGTGGTATAAGGCCGATCTTAGCTCGCTAAGTGTTCTTGTTTAAGTAGAGATTTACTAGTAAGAGACTCGCTCAATCTTACCTGTTTCCTCCTCACCCAGATCCTTCCTGCTGGACTCCCTCCGACCAGTACGGCTTCCATCCCATGATTGGTTCCTTCCTGGTGCTTTCCAGACCTTCTCCTCCAGACCCGGGACGTTTCCAAGACAGTTTCCATGCCGCTACTCCCAGATCCCCCCTTCTTTGTGGTGGTTCCCAGACCGCACTCCTCTGTCCGCTCCTCTTTCATCGAACCGGAGTCCACACCCGCTCCAATCTCATCCAGCCCCACCTGTGGTCAAGCTCTCACTGGTCTGAGCCTGTCTGTCCACCCTCCAACAAACTCGAGCGCTCACTCACACGCCAGCCTCAGTCCCCTGGTGCCTGGGTCCTCCTCCCGAAGCCAGATGTCATCATCAAAACCGTAAGCTCCTCGTCTTTTACACCCATCCTCTCTATTCAAACCACCACCAGACTGTACACTAACCTGTTCGTCCTCTGCGCAGACCCTGGTTCCTTCTCTCCGCTCTCCGGCGCTGTCCTGAGCAGCTCGCTCCCTCCAGTGTCCTGTGTCATACACAGATCTTTGTTGAACTTTTGAATTGTGCTTACAAACTGAAAAGAAAATAATACTGGACATTAAACTGTGTTAAACCTTCTCCGTTGTCTGTGGTCTGGAGTTGTGCTTGACTTAGAGTCCAAAACAAACCTGCAATCACGACAGAAGGACTTTGTCTGCAGGAAAAGGAATGTTCCTAGTCCTGGTGGGGTAGGTGGGGATGGAGTTGGAGGCCAGATGGGGGTGGCAGTCTCAAACTCTGGTGTGGGCGAGTGCCTATTCATGGGTGGGGCTGAACTCTGGGGTCACTGGGCTCTGGCCTGACCCTATGCTGGGCTCTGGGGCTCCTAGGCCTATGTCCTCTTCGGGCGCCCTCCTGCTCTCTTGTGGACATCTCTGCATTGGGCCTGTGGCTGCTTTCTGTGCCTGCCGCTAGCTGCTGGTCTGCTTGGGGCTGCTGTTCTCTCTGGTGCTTGGACCTAGTGCACTCTGGTGTCCTTTGGGCTAGGACTGTGGGTGGTTAAAATCGCACTATGGATACAGGCATGAAAAGTCAAAAGCAAACTAAAAATGTAATCTTAACAAACAGCATGACAGCTGACAAAAGTGCTGTACAGCAAATCAAGAAATAAAACAAAATAGAAAATACAACAACAAACAAATACCTCAACATAGAATAAAACTAGGAAAAAATACAATATAAAGACAGGTAGTAAAATTCAGAATAAAAGTGTTACTACAACCGACAAAATAAACACCAATGACCAAAAGCTAACTTAAAATAATGGGCTTTCAGTTGAGATTTTAAATAACTAAATAATACTGGATTGCCTCACAGGCTGCACAGTGGTGCAGTTTGTAGAGCTGTTGCTTTGCAGCATTCTGAACTTTCTGCAGTCAAGTGAGGACTTGTTCAACACCAAAAAGGACAGAATTTGCATAATGAAGCCTATTTGCTTAAGCTTTTCAAGTAACAGCAGTGTTTTTAAAAGTGCACACAAAAACTGGTGAAAGATACAGAATTACATCAAAGCTTACAGTCACTACCATCATCACATCTCCTGTCCTGTTGCTCTCTTTCTCTCTCTCTCTCTCTCACACACACACACACACACACACCCACGAGTATGTTTTGTTATCCCTATGGGGACCGTCCATTGACTTCCATTGATTTTAGTAACTAGATTTATACCTAACCCAAACCCTTTTCCTAACCTTAACCATTACTGATCTATAACTAACCCTAAGACTAACTAAAACTCTATTCACACCATACCTATAAACCTAACCCCTAACCCTAAAAAGGGGAGTCCCCCTCATGGGGACCAGGCTTCGGTCCCCACAAGAACCCTAGGACCCCAGAAAGATAGTAAAAGTCAGGAAACGGGTCCCCAGGAGGTCAGAAATACAAACCCACACACACACACACACACACACACACACACACACACACACACACACACACACACACACACACACACACCTGTCCCATCAAGCGTCCCACTTCCTCTACCTGCCCATCTTCTCTAACCCACAGACATCCGTCGCAACGCATGAAAAGAACTTCAAAGCAGAGTCACTACATTTACAAATAACTGCTGTGATTCATCATAAACTAAAAACCCTCAGCGAACATGTTCCAGATGTAAAAAAAACAAACAGCTGATCTGTCTGATATTAATCTGTGGCAATTTGCGCTGAAATAAAAAAAGGGCAAAATAAAGCAAGACAAGAAATGACACAATGAAAATACTACAGCAGTTCACAGCCCAACTGAAATGAAAAAGTATAACAAAGCCAACTCGCGGGATAATGGGTGTTTCTCAAAGCCAAGGAACCTTGCCTTGATGCCTTGGTCCCGCCCCGGTTACCTAGGTGATACATCATCGGGAACCGCCAAGGCGCATCCCAATGTTCACGTGCTACTGAGGCATCTGTACTCGGTTTGCCCGCTGTCTAGCTAACATATCAAGGATACATGGGACATGACTTGATGCCTTCCCTCGGTCACAAATTTCCCAGAATACATCGCAGTATTTTCAGGCTGCTTTACGGCACCTAGCTGTCTGGGAACCGTGTGTTGTTTTACTCCGAAGAAGGCTGCGTATATGCTAGACTCCAAAATATCGATATCATGGGAACATAATATGTAATTTAACTCTTTCAGTGCCAGCCACTTTCAGATTTCATATCCCCCTCAGGGCCAGAGATATTGAGCATTTTTACTGTATTTTCAAGGCCCACAGAATATTTTTTCCTATGACTATGTAAATTCTGAAACCATCAGCACAAAATTTAGTCTTTCTTCTTTCAAAAGCAAAAAAAAATGTTTCTGGATTTTTTTCTGTTATTTAGTAATCTGCAGTACAAAAGAGGAACTTTTATGAAAATCCACAAGTCAGGACTAAAAGCTGAGAAAAAGAACGTTTTGTGTAAAGAAGTTTTTTAAGCAGACCTGCAGAAATTATGTTTTACTACTGTGAAAGTAAAAAAAAAAACAACAGTAAAAAAGTACTTTTGATAGTTTATTTTATGTCTAAAAAGAGTAATTTATAGACAATTTCAATTTTTGAAGAAAATATAAAAAAAATATAGCAAATTTCTGATTCAGATACTCTGTGTGTGTACGTGCATGCGCATGTGCACGTGTGACTTCATACTAATTCCGGAATAGCGCTACAACTGGTGGCAGCTTGTTGGAGTAGCTCAGTGACTTTGCTAGCATTTTTTGTTCTTTTTGAGTATTTCTTGTTAGTTTCTTCTCCTGGAAATATCTTCTAAATGCTTTTCTTCTGATTTGGGTGCTGTGTTGACTGAGGTTTTTGCTTGATTTGTTACTTTTTTGCCACGTGTTATGATGCGTAACCATGGCAACAAGAGACTTGTTTACAAGTAAGAGCCGCTAACTGACATTTCTAAGGCTGAAATAATCCTCAAATTGAAACTCTGGATCCTTGATGAGCTCAAAAGAAGAAGACGTGGATGCAGGACAGGAGCAAAGTGAAGAGAGAGAAAGAGGAAGTTTAAACCTTCACTTCCATCAGTCATATTGACAAATGTGCGATCTCTTTGCTAACAAAACGGATGAACTTGAAACTCTGTTGAAGACCCTGCCAGAGTATCAGGAATGCAGCATGTGTTTCACTGAGACATGGCTAAAGAAACATATCCTGGACTCCAGCGTGTCTCTGTCTGTCTCTGTTTTCAAACAATACGGGCAGACAGAGATTTGAAGAGAAGCAGCAAAAGAAAAGGAGTTTGTCAGCTGATCAAATCAAATCAAATCAAAAATACTTTATTAATCCCAAAGGGAAATTAAGTGTTGTTGTAGCTCAGTTCTTCTTTAGGGAGCCATTGTAGACGGTTCTAGCTGTGGACAGGAAGGATCACATCTGCAGTCACCTGTTGAGGAAGCAGCATCAGAGCAATTGACATGAAGAGGCTGAACAGATGGATAAGGAGGACTGATTCTGTCCTGGAGACAGAACTGGAGTCTCTTGAGTTGATTGACCAAAGTAGGATGAAGAACATGATGGAAAACCCTCATCATCCCCTTCACAACACAGTAACTCAACAACAGTGTGTTTTCAGTTAGAAGATTCTTCATAATCCGCTGCAGCACAGACCGCTACAGGAGGACCTTCCTGTCCACAGCTAGAACCCTCTACAGGAGATCCTTCCTGTCCACAGCTATAACCCTCAACAGGAGATCCTTCCTGTCCACAGCTAGAACCCTCTACAATGGCTCCCTGAAGAAGAACTGAGCTACAACAACACTTAATTTCCCTTCGGGGATTAATAAAGTATTTTTGATTTGATTTGATTTTGTGACTGGCGCGACTCACCTACCCAAATGGACATTCCTTTGTTTATGAACACTTACCGTGTGTTTTATGCGGTGAATCCTTATTTATTTTGGTCCCTGCTGCCTTTAGAAGATCCTAACAGCAGATACTGGTCGGATAAACCCACCTCAGCTTCACTAGAATTACCAGAAGAACTGTTACGTCTGGCTGAAGCGCATACCGCACCACCGTCGACGCAATACTTGTTCCTGGTAGATCCGGTAGACACGCTGGAGGGATTTTATCCATGTAATAAACTCCCCCACCTTCTCAATTCCATAAATTCTATACTAGTTTGTAATAAGTCTCTGAACAACCAGATCGCGTTGCAGCTGCTCACAGGCTCTGAATCACTTTCTCATTCAACGTATGTCTTGTCCTGGATGCCCCTCTGTAAATGGCTTATGGGGAGCCACAGTCTCCTCCCCTTCTGGTTGTCCCATGCATAGATACCAACACTAGATATCTGACGAGGGACTCGGAGGCGTAGCAAAACCGCGGCCATCTTACTCTGGCGTGCTGACTGTCAGCCCAGTTGGATGGTGAGTGATAAGCTGTCAGAAAAATACTCATAACTCGATGAATTATTCACGGATTTACAAACGTTTTGCTTTATTACAAACCCTATTATTCACAGGCCTAAGATGAAATACTTATACATGTTAAAATTACCGGGTTTGCTTTCAAAACTTGACCTAAGTGTGAATATGTCCCGTTTAGATTATTTCTGAGTTATCAGGGTTGAGATAACAATCTATATTTCTAACAGAGTTCTACAAAACCAACAACGATTTTACAACAACATAATTTTGTCTAACTGGCTGTCTTTGTGGATGTTTTTGTCCTTATTAGCTGTCCAACTTGGCTTGTAGATGGCTAGGCTGCCGTGGTTCACCGCTTGCTGTAGCCTACAATGTTGATATTAAACAGTGTAGTGCAGTGTAAGCTGCTCGTTCGTTTAAGCCCTGAGCTTTTTTTTTAGAGTCTTGCTCGAAAAGGACATGCCTGTAATTAAATAAGTATATTTATGTAACCACAAGATCTATTTGATTACTTTTAGTCAAATATTAAATGGAACCCATGTGAAATTTGTTAAGGTGTGTAAATATCAGTTTATGTGTTATTGTCAAAGTGTAAATGAACATGGTACATTGTAAAAACTTTTTGGGAAAATTTGAAAGGTTTTTTAAAAAAAAGATAGGCAATATTCATTTTAAAATTGGCCATATATTGATTATCTCTGTCCGCTACACCAACAGGTATAAACTAGGGCTAAATTGCCCCTGATTTTTAAATGGCTTGGTTTGTTGAAACATAAAAGTTGGATTGAGATATATTAAAAATTGACATTGCTGGCTTGGTGTTTACAGAAATATAGAAGATCGACATGCCTGACTTTTGTTCAGCCTATGAATGTTCGAATTCCCGTTCTGTTGAATCGAGACAACTTGGGATCACCTTTCATGTGTAAGATTTGACATTATAAACATTGCTGCATCCACATGCGATAAGAACGATGATTCTTTCCACATGCAAATAAGAAAGGGGTTGTCATCTGGATGTTGTAGATGACGGGTCAGTGACGATGGAGCCTACCAGCTCCTGCACACCTGGGACGCCATCCTCCAGGGACCTACGAACATCCGGGGGAGTGGCCGACACGATAGACCTACGCAATTTGGTTACACGATCATCGCATGTTTCTGTAGCAAGACCATTTATAACAATGGTTTTATGTTTGTCATTTGTTAAAGGAAAGAAAGATGAAAAATATTTACAATGATTTAAAAAGCTGTCTACCCTTTTCATGTGTTAAAGATTTCCAAAAATGAAGACAGAAGGAGACAGTGGGAAACTTCCATGAGAAGGGTGGTCTGTGCCAAGACAGTGATCTGCAGTGAGCATTTCGAGGCGGGACACCAAATAAAAATAAATTAGTTAATTGTCTTTATATTCAAATTTTTTGTCCATAGGAAAATCACAGCAGTGTAATTGGTGTGTGTGTGTCTATCATGCACCAAGTAAAGTGGTCCGCTTTGTCTTACGCCCTGAATCACACATATGCTGTACCGCAATTTAAATGATAAATAATGATGTACGTTTTGATCGGGTCTGTCAAGTGGATTCGAATTTATTTATTTTTAAAATTTCGTAATTAAAATGATTACAACTGGAAAGTCGCACATATGACGTCACGGCAGAATCTCCTGAGTCTCACCGCTGCCTTTTCCCTTGTTTTTATGCGACAATGCCGGTGTGTTTTGTACCTGGATGTCACCACAAAACTAGTCGTTTAATGCTCCTGCCTTCGATAGAAGGAGGTGCAGCTTGCTAAACTCACCGCCATTGTTCCTATTCTGATTCTTCTTCTCCTTCTGAGTGGTATGGTGACGTAAATTTCAAGAGACAAGTGGTTGTAGTCTACTACGTGTCTTCACACAAAATATAAAATAACTTTTGCTGCGTGTCGAAAATGATCGCTTTCTCGGCATCAAAACATGTCTTTACAACTCACGGACATCATATGTCCGATCTATGGTGCATTTTTAATCTGAATCAGAAAAGAACTTTTATCGCTCCATTAACTTTCGTTCATTATTTTTTCGTCCAGGGGACCCATGGACAAGAAGTAGAAGGGCGTGACTGTGGCTCCCCATCGGATCGGTGAACATCTGTACTAGATTATTAGTCCAGTACCTAAACAGTTCGTATGAATACGTGTTCTGTTACACCCCTCGAATCATGTATTTACTTCAATGTGTTTAATGTGCGTTACGCAATACAGCATCCGTGCGGAAACTCGCCTGGAAACTTACTTCTGCTGCATTTAATATCACACTAAAAATAAATGTTTGAAAAAAAATGAACCAAAATCGAAACGATACGAAAGTGGACCGAACCGAAAAGGCCGAACAGAACGGTTCAACATATTCTTGTGAACCGTTACACCTCTATTTAATATCGATTAATATTTAGGCATTGATTATTTTGACAACTGTAAGGGAAATATTAAAATGTCCCGATTTGGCTGTATTAATTAATGTTTGTCACATTGTCTCCTTATATAACTTGGTTTTTTATGAAACTTATTTTTGTACAAACTGCCTGCCTCAGTAGAAGGGAGTTGTTTTTCTATGACACCTGTTTTTGTACAAACTATCTGCCTCAGTAGAAGGGAGTGAGCAGAGACTTTGAGAAAAGCAGAAACTGTGAGAAGAGCAGGGCTGCCTGGGAAATGGACTGGCCATCCTCGTTCCCATGCAGCCTTTGTCTGATTAGACTACAAGAGACGGGGACCCCCTCTCCTTGGCAGAGTCAGCTGCGGGTCATGTACGGATGCCCAGCCGGTTTACGCTACTCTGCCTGGACTGTAGGCTCTCCAGTCCGTGTGTCACGGTAAGAGGCAATGCATTTATGCTGTCTGCTATGTGCTTAGCGTAACCAAAGACTGAGATGTTTGTCTGTCACTATGCTCTGTGGGAAATAAATGACACATTTACAGTGGGGCAAAAAAGTATTTAGTCAGCCACCAATTGTGTAAGTTCTCCCATTTAAAAAGATCAGAGAGGCCTGTAATTTTCATCATAGGTATACCTCAACTATGAGAGACAAAATGAGGAAAAAAAATCCAGAAAATCACATTGTCTGATTTTTAAAGAATTTATTTGCAAATTATGGTGGAAAATAAGTATTTGGTCAATAACAAAAGTTAATCTCAATACTTTGTTATATAGCCTTTGTTGGCAATGACAGAGGTCAAACGTTTTCTGTAAGTCTTCACAAGGTTTTCACACACTGTTGCTGGTATTTTGGCCCATTCCTCCATGCAGATCTCCTCTAGAGCAGTGATGTTTTGGGGCTGACGCTGGGCAACACGGACTTTCAACTCCCTCCAGAGATTTTCTATGGGGTTGAGATCTGGAGACTGGCTAGGCCACTCCAGGACCTTGAAATGCTTCTTACGAAGCCACTCCTTCGTTGCCCGGGCGGTGTGTTTGGGATCATTGTCGTGCTGAAAGACCCAGCCATGTCTCATTTTCAATGCCCTTGCTGATGGAAGGAGGTTTTCACTCAAAATCTTACGATACATGGCCCCATTCATTCTTTCCTTTACACGGATCAGTCGTCCTGGTCCCCTTGCAGAAAAACAGCCCCAAAGCATGATGTTTCCACCCCCATGCTTTACAGTAGGTATGGTGTTCTTTGGATCCAACTCAGCATTCTTTCCCCTCCAAACACGACAAGTTGAGTTTCTACCAAAAAGTTCTATTTTGGTTTCATCTGACCATATGATGTTCTCCCAATCCTCTTCTGGATCATCCAAATGCTCTCTAGCAAACCGCAGACAGGCCTGGACGTGTCCTGGCTTCAGCAGGGGGACACGTCTGGCACTGCAGGATTTGAGTCCCTGGCGGCGTAGTGTGTTACTAAGTAGCCTTTGTTACTTTGGTCCCAGCTCTCTGCAGGTCATTCACTAGGTCCCTCCGTGTGGTTCTGGGATTTTTGCTCACCGTTCTTGTGATCATTTTGACCCCACAGGGTGAGATCTTGCGTGGAGCCCCAGATCGAGGGAGATTATCAGTGGTCTTGTATGTCTTCCATTTTCTACTAATTGCTCCCACAGTTGATTTCTTCACACCAGCTGCTTACCTATTGCAGATTCAGTCTTCCCAGCCTGGTGAAGGTCTACAATTTTGTTTCTGGTGTCCTTTGACAGCTCTTTGGTCTTGGCCATAGTGGAGTTTGGAGCGTGACTGTTTGAGGTTGTGGACAGGTGTCTTTTATACTGATAACGAGTTCACACAGGTGCCATTAATACAGGTAACGAGTGGAGGACCGAGGAGCCTCTTAAAGAAGTTACAGGTCTGTGAAAGCCAGAAATCTTACTTGTTTGTAGGTGACCAAATACTTATTTTCCACCATAATTTGCAAATAAATTCTTTAAAAATCAGACAATGTGATTTTCTGGATTTATTTTCCTCATTTTGTCTCTCATAGTTGAGGTATACCTATGATGAAAATTACAGGCCTCTCTGATCTTTTTAAGTGGGAGAACTTACACAATTGGTGGCTGACTAAATACTTTTTTGCCCCACTGTATTTTAGCATCATAGTTAGTCATGAATGTATCTTTGTCTGTCACTATGCTCTGTGGGAAATAAACAACATATTTTAGCATCATAGTGAGTCATGTATGTTTGTTTGTTTATCACTGTGCTCTGTGGGGAATGACGGACATTCTAGCGTCATAGTGAGTTGTGCTTGTTTATCACTGTGCTCCGTGGGGAATGACGGACATTCTCGCATCATAGTGAGTTGTGCTTGTTTATCACTATGCTCCGTGGGGAATGACGGACATTCTCGCGTCATAGTGAGTTGTGCTTGTTTATCACTATGCTCCGTGGGGAATGACGGACATTCTAGAGTCATAGTGAGTTGGGCTTGTTTATCACTATGCTCCGTGGGGAATGGTGGACATTCTAGCGTCATAGTGAGTTTTGTGTGTGTTTGTTTATTGTGTACCTATGACCACAAACCTGATAATTTTTCACAAAACAACAAACCTAGTCTAAGCTGGTTTTTTCAACAGAGGTTGGATCGCCGCATGTTTGAAAATAAATGGAACAATACCTGAGATGAGAATAGTATGAATGAGGCTGTAAATAACTGGACCAATTACCGGGGAGACCTCAACTAGCAGCTTCGGAGGGATGGAGTCCTTTGGAGAGCCTGAGCGTTTCATACCTAGAATTAGTTTCTTTAAATCCAAGAAAGATGACCCCGAATTTTCTGTAGGAAGAAATCCAGGAACTGAACACAAAGATCTGAGGAGAGTTGTGAAGGAAAAAGTGACTAATTTATGAGAGCACAGAGGTAATTTTCTACACAGAGACAGGAATAATGGGCTAGACACACGGGAGGCGACAAACGACAGCGATCAGCGAAAGTCATCACAGCTGCTTTGAAAATCTGACACACGGGAGGCGGCCTGCAGCAGCGACCAGCGACACAAGTCAATGACGTGCTCTGTTCTAGGGCAAATAGCGAGTCTTCTGTGGTTTTGATGGTTGGCAGATTGAAGGGAATTTTCTAGTATTAAAGCAGTTCAGTGGTGAAAAAAAGCTGATATGGTAAATGTCCTGTATTTGTATAGCGCTTTTCTAGTCATTCAGACCACTCAAAGCGCTTTCACACTACAGGGTTTTGCATTCACCCATTCAAGCAACCCGATACGTAAATTGGGGGGAGAGGGTAGGGGCTAACACTCACACAACCCGATACGCAGATCGGGGGGCAACATGGGGTTAAGCGTCTTGCCCAAGGACACTTCGACAAGTGGCGGTGAAAGCCGGGATTTGATCCACCAACCTTCAAATTGGAGGACGACCGATATCTAACCACTGAGCCACAGCCGCCCCCTGAAGTGTCATAAGATTTGAAATCTTACTTCTGACTTTGTCATACAATAAAAAAAACAGAAATGGGTTAAATTCAATTCAAATTTTCCTCCATATTTTCTGTAGATGGCTGAGCAGCATCTTGTCAGCTCATTGGTAAGTCAATGAAACCTTCGCTGACTGGTCCTCGTCTGAGCAACAGCAATGAAAAGTTGAAATTTTCTCAACATTCTGGGATCGCTTCGCAGGCCTGCGTGTGCACAAGATATGCATGAGCACGAAAATTCACATGTACGATTTTCGCATTTCGCTTAGCAGCAGGGAGACTTTAGATCATCGCTTTGTCATGCATGTCTAATTGAAAATGAATGGAGGAGAGGCGACGTCGCCTCACATGTGTCTAGCCCCTAAAAAGGACCTACATTATATATCAGTGAAGAGATCAGGCAAGTTCATTTCACTTTTGAAAACCTTGACTGACCTGGCGAAGCCGCGCAATAGCCAGCAAGCCCGCCTACTGTCCCACTTGCTTTCCACTCGACAGCTGCCATCTTGCAAAGTACTGTCTGGCACTAGTCCCACAAGTTGCATATTTCCTCTTTACACAAGTCAAAAATGCATATTTTGAAGCAGTTTGCTTTGGTGCCTCTCCTGCGGCTCGTCTGAAACTTACACGATCTAGATACGTCATCAATGTGTGCGTTCACAGCATTCCTTAATGCCCCCTCCCCCTTTTCCCCACCATCCCCCACCCCTTCAGTTTTCCCAGAACATTTCTTGATTGTCTGAACGCAAACACCCTACCACGAAAAGTCCGCTCTTGTTACTCGCACGGACTGAAACAGAAAACGTGTTTCAGAGAGGTGTCCAAGGTATAAGTCAAAGTATCCCAGCATGAAGAACTGCAATGTGCTAAAAGCATGTTTTCATACAGTCACAAACACTAAAATGAACTCTGATAACGGCCGAGATGGAGCTCTGTAATATCACATAGCGGCAGAATCCTGATGTCACGTTTAGAGAAAATAAGGTCTCAGCCAATAGCAATGCCTGATTTAAATTCAAGTGCAGTGTAACGTTTTAACCTGAAGAGGGTGCTCCAATAACGAGTTTTGATAGAAAATGAATAGTTTTGTTAAAATGTGCTAAAATAATAAAAAATAACACTCAGAAATGTAGACAGCACTTATAAACACTCGTTTATAGAGTTTATCAGCAAAAATCTGAGTTGGGGGTGAGTTGCACTTTAATAATATAGTTTAAGGTGTCCTGTACATGTGACATAATTAGTTCTCTTATATGAAGCAATGCCTGTCGAAAAAACTTAAAACACAGCCCAATAAATCTTCAACCGCCCACTTTGTTTTTCAGTAATTTTTACTAACCCCCCCCACGTGCATAACTACCCTTTGGGGCTAAGCCCCTGATGTACAAAATGTCGGGCTCCACCTCTGCAGTAATAGCCACACATTTATGGATCTAATAGCAGGTCCTGGTCTATTCTTAAGGTGATGACACAGACCCCCTTTACCCCTCCCTCCAACACCTGTGCTCAACCCGACTACTGAGGGGGAACATTGATATAATGTGATCCACAATCTTCAGTTTCGTAACATTTTTTACTAATTTGACAGATCATGGAGTACTACTGAATGCCGCAGGGGACATGGTGAGAAAATATTTTTAAGGTGAGAAAAAAATCAATAAATAAAATTTGCATTATCTTGAAGAAGTTTTGAAAACCCACTACTTCCGGTCTGCTGCAAAATTAGCTTACGTAGATGAGTGAAGCCGCTTTCTAGAAAGTTTCAATATACTGAATCTGTGAGTGTTAGTGCTCTGTTCAAGTTGTTGAAACAATTGTTTGTGTTGCTTTAGTTTCGGAGGTAAGAGTTTAATTTGCGATGATGTCACCAGGTCATTCAGAGGTTATCAGCCCAGAGTGGTGAGTTTTGTCTCGCTTGCTATGCTGTGCATTATTTTTCTCTTATTTGTGTATCTGACCAGCCACAAATAATGCTATAAATATAACCAACATTATTCTTTGTGCTAGCTACAATACAGATGTTAGTGATCCTTCCTATTGATCAGCCTAATGTAGATTTTGATGCAGTTTTTAAAAACAGGTCAAAACACACCTGACTTTCATGTTTTATTGATTGAATAAACATGCGATTTTTAACAACTGTCAGTACACTGCAGTGCATACTGTAATGAACAGCTAAACGGATAAATACCTATATTTAAATATTTGATATGTTCCCAGCAGTCTTCAAACTACACTCAAGTTTATTGTTATTGTCCCCACCACTTTTAAAAACAAACTGACACCCTTGCGAGCAATCTTAGTAAATCGCCCTTGACGCAAAATTTCTGCTGCGCACGTAATTTTGCGCTCTTTACTTGCAATATTGATAAATCAGGCCCTGTATGTCTCTCTCTGTCTGTCCACTCGACTCTGAAACAAGATATTGTAAGTTGCAGGGTTGTCCCGATCAAGTTTTTTTGCCCCCGAGTCCGAGTCATTTGATTTTGAGTATCTGCCGATACAGAGTCCCAATTCGATCTATAATACATTAAAAAAAGAATAAAAAGAAGCAAATAAAAAGATTCAGGATGTTCCTTATTTTGTATTTAATTCACACTATTGTAATATTTAGTGGCAAGGACCGGACAGCAAGCAGTCCTGGTAATTGGACAGCCGGTTGTGGCCACTCCAGCACGTCCTGGGATTTCCTCTGGGCTTCCTCCCTGTGGGGAGTCATGAAGTTGTTACTTGTTTGTAAAAACGAACATGGCAAGAGCACATTTTTGTACTATGAGCATGCAAACAGTCCGAAAGCACACAAATCGGTGGACGGACAATATGTTATTAAATGAAACAGTAACATTATGTAATTAAATAAGCAGAACAAGAACAACATCCATCGAACCAATTAAAAAAGCTTACCTCGAAGAAAATATATACATCGAGGCTTTTATAAGTCGTCATCTGACCACTGTTGTGTGGACTACAAGACTGTTGATTCACGTTCACATTTTCACATACATTGCGGTGGTCATGGAAACACGTCCCCTCTTAAAATGGCGGCTGCGTGTTGCGAGGGAAAGTGTCCCGGATGCTAACGTCACGCGGTGCACTCTGTTTAGTCATTAGCACTCATCAGGCAATGTCTATGGGCAACTGACTCCACTCAGACAAAGGGGGGCTAAATAATTACGCACACACCACTTTTCAGTTATTTATTTGTAAAAAATGTTTGGAATCATGTATGATTTGCGTTCCACTTCTCACGTGTACACCACTTTGTATTGGTCTTTCACATGGAATTCAAATAAAATTGATTCATGTTTGTAGCTGTAATGTGACAAAATGTGGAAAAGTTCAAGGTGGGCGAATACTTTTGCAAGCCACTGTATATACATGTCCGGGTCCTGATCAGGAGGTAATGTCCGATTCCGATTGAGTCTGAAACTATGTGGTCGGGCTCGATTTCCGATCACGTGATCCCTAGTCAGTTGCACCTTAGAAATAAATTGCACTGTACAACAGAAAGCGTAAATTAAACCTCAGCTGTTGTAGAGTAAATCTGTCCTGACATAATAAGGGACCTAAACTCATCAGGACCGGACAGGCTAAAAAAATAAAATAAAATAATAACTAAATAAAAATAAAAAAGAGCTCATAAGTTCTATGAAATGTGAAAACATCTTTTATTCGTTTTATGCAGCATCTAAACTCTTTGGAAGTGTTATTGTATTTAAAATACCAAAATGTTTGTTCTACAAATCTTAAGTTGCAAAAATTTTCTATTTTTAATATCTCCAAATAACACAGTATAGGAGAACATAATGTTCAGTATGTGTAGAAGGCAGGAGATAAACGGGATGAAGAACATAAACTGTGTGTGGCTTTGGATCATGTCTCACCTTGTCCTGCCTCACTGCAGTCCACAGTAAAGTAGGTTGGCTCGTTGGCTTTCAGGCCCATCTTCTCCACACCTGGACCATAAACCTTCACATTCTCTGGATGACTGCCCTCTCCGATTATCACCTAATCAGTGAAACAATCAGAACTATGATTTTTTTTCATCCTTTACGAACACAGTAGACCGATATTGGATAAAAGTCCAACTATTTCAAATGAATGTCATTTAACAGATGCTGTTCCTGATCTGTTCTTGTTTATTCATCACAACCAATGCATTTTGTTCAAGACCAGGGGGACTTAAAAACCCATCAGATGAATAAAGACTGCTACAGGCAAAAGAGGAAATGTTTCTCTTTATGTGGGGGATCATACTGTTGAGTTTTGTTAAGGCACTGTAAGATGCTTTCATACCCTGAAAGGACTGTTGGGTATATTGACTTCACCCCAGGTGATGACCATGGTGTGTTTGATTGGTTTTGTGGGAATGTAAACACAGAAGTAGGTGGAGTCTCCATTATCTATAATCTGTATATCGATTGGGAAACCATCTGCATCCTGAAGGAACACAGATTTCACATGGTTTCAATTCAAGAAGGATTTAGAGCATGTTAGTAACAGATTACAGAGCCTTTGGTTCTCACCTGAGCATAGAGTTTCAGCTCTCCTCTGCCAGCTCCACTGGTGTTGATGGTGAAGTCAGCTGGTTTGTTGACAATGCAGCCCAGAGGCTCCAAACCAGGACCATAACATTTCACCTGAGGAACAGAAAACACTCAATAAGTTATGTTTTACCATACATACCAAAGGAATTATTAAATTTATGAGGCTCTGCTTATACCTTCTCAGGAAAAATGTTGTTTGCAACAGGGAGGATGTGAGCTATAAACGGACTGTCCTTGATGTCTTCATCGTCACATATGACATGAATGGCATAATCACCTGGTTCAGTTGGCCAATAACGGACATCACATGATCCGTCACCTTTATCATCACACTCAATTTTAGCCTGAGAGGGACCTTCAATAGAGAAACCTGCACACAAACATCTTACATTAATTAAGCACAGTCCAAAAAGGAAGTTTGATTTTGAAAGAGGGACCTTCTCAAATGTGGAGAAGGCATGTAAAAGATTACAGAAAACTAAATAAGAATGTCTTGTCAGTAGCTTGATTTTATCTAACGTAGATACATTTGCTACCAGTACATATACATATAGATTAGAATGGATTTATGGTGCAGGTGAAAGGTATGGTTTTGTTTTAATAATCCATCTCTAACACTATCATACACCTTGCATGTTGAAACCAAGTGTAAAGAGGAAACACACACACAATAAAAACTCAAAACAAAATATTTATGTTGTAATATACCGAGAGTTCCCACTTCTGTTCCGATGGCCTCCACCACAAAATCAGCACTGTTCCCCACCATCCCGGTCTCCAGACCTGGACCCCAAGCCCTCACCTTCTGAGGGCCTGCTTCCTCACTTACATGGACCTCAAATGAGCTGAAAATGAAATGCACACCACAAAAACTATTTTTATTATTGACCTAGTAAAATCATTACCAATACAGAACCTAATCTGTCGAGAACCCCAGAATTCCATCTTTGGTCCTCTGAAGTTGTGCTTAAACAGGGTATCAATTTACCAAAATGTATAAAATAAAAACATAGGGTATATGCAACATTGAACAAAGAAGACTTTCAATCTAACTAGCTGTGTTTACATGGACACAAATAATCAGATTATAAACCTGATCAGATTAAAAATGCTTCATGTAAAAATGCCATTCAGATTACTTGCACTCATTTGGATTAAAATTTCTTTCCGATCGAGGCAGGTGGATTATGCTGACAGTTAACGCGGTTGCTGCACATTGTAAACGATTTTTCCTTGTGATGTATACTTCATAACTTCATAGTTGTACAGAACAATTCTTAAATAAAGATTTGTTAATTAAAAAATGCTTTTTCTGAATGTGGGTAATGTCCGTTACATTACGACTTGATGCATCTTATGTTGGCGTTTACGCATGCATGAAACAAAACTGGTCAGCTTCGAACACAAATGTGCTGCTGGACATTTAGATGTAAAAATGTTTCCACAAAAAATAAAAACACACTCAAAAGAAGATGGTACTGCTCCATTTTAAACTAGCACAGCCAGTGAATTTGCGAATTGTACCCGTTTAGAAGCAAGGTCCCTCCTTTCTCCCCTCTGATTGGCTAGAAGTGCTTGCACTGTTTTTCATATCTGATTGACTAAAAGTATTCTCACAGTTTTCTCTGTTATGGGAAGGATAAAGTGGGGAGTGGTGCTGCACTGCCAACAAGACCAACACCACACTCCTTAGCACAGTGTGTCTCTGATGGTGTTTCCCTCGGTGGCCAACACAGCAAAAAATAAGAAAAAAACCCCAAAACAATTGTTCCGTTTGTCTGTTTCTTTATTATTAAGTTTTCGTCTGTTTTTCTACTGACAGATAGCTACAGCTGGAACATATACTATCTCTCATTCTCACATGCACACACACACAAACTGTTTGATGTCCATATAAACTGTCAGGTGTTCTAAATACTGTTCATTAAAATCAGTAATATTTGAATCATACTGTGGTGTCTTTTCATGATCATCAGTTCTCCCTGAAGAAGAACAGAGCTACAACATTTCATTTCCCTTTGGGAATTAATAACACTTATTACATGGACTTGGTTTACTTATGTTGGTGGTGGAAATTAATAAACTATGGATAAACTAGCTGAAAGTTTGCTCTCTCTAATTTTGCAATGACGTGTTGCAGTTGTTGGAGAGGCTTTCTAGCCAATCAGAGGCAGAAAAAAGCCGTATCTTTCCCCCAAAAAAGTAGTCAATCATGTGAAAGCACTTCTAGCCAATCAGAGGCGAGAAAGGCAGGACCTTGCCTCCAACAAGTACAATTAGCAAATTCCTGTGCAGCCATGTTTACAAAGGAAGTTTGCTGCTTCGTCTTCTACTGCAGTTTCCGGTGTTTCAGATAGTTCTGCGCATGTCAAAATGAGCTAACCCAATCTAACGTGTAGTGCATGTGAACACTTGTCATGACTGTAAGGTTGTTTTCAGGGTCCATACTCCATATACATGGTCAAATTCTAATCCGAACTAGCATGTCGTACGTGCTATTCCACCTGGTCTGGACATCGGTGATGAGTCTAGTCTTTATTTCGCGATCCATTTTTTTCAAACTCGATGCGTTTCGTCACGTTTTGTATCGCGATATTTCGCCAAACGATATTTCGTCCCATCCCTAATGTAAACACAGCTGTTACATTCATCTCACCTGCGTGGGATGCCGTGTCCTCCCCATGTGATAGTCACAATGTACTTTCCTGTCATGATGGGGTAGTAGTTACATTCATACACACCGTTTTCCATCTCAAGCACCTTCACTGGCTCCTCCAGACCCTCTGGAAATAAATATAAAATAATCCACAGGAGCTGAGTTCCAAATCCAAATAGACACATTTAGAAATCTAAAAGATTTTCAACAAATATTCTTTGAAATTATCAATACAAATTCCATCACCATAAACAGATTTTATGACAATTCAACTATTTTTTTAAACTGGAGAAAGCAGCATTATTTTGTTCTGCTACAGTCTTGATGTCTTACTAGGTCCCTTCACGGTGACTTTGAGATCTCCACTGCCGGCTCCTTTAGTGTAAACTTTGAAATCTGCCACTTCCTTTACTCTCAGGCCCCTCTGCTGCAGACCTCGGCCCAAAGCCCGGCAGACATTTGGGTTACAGGCTGTCAGAACCAGAGGGAGACATTAAGTAAAACAATGTTAAACTGAAGCAAACAACTTACAGAAACACTATTTGGATTTTTATCTCATTGAGCTAAAACAATTAGAGGGTTTTCAGTCTCCATTCCAAACTTTGTTCTACTAAACACGATATTACAGTTTCCAAGTTATTTTTCCTCCAGATGATGTGTTAGTCAGCTGAACAGCGTGGAGGAAAGCAGTTTGCTCAAGCTGGAAAGATGAAGAAGAAAGTAGAGAATTCAGATCTGAAAGTTCTGCAAACACTAAACTTTTTTGTTTCAAAGATCAGAAATGTTAAAATCAGCTCTCACAACCATGAAAAGCTTGAAAATGAACATTAGCTGCAGGAGGAGAGTTAACGGACAGCAAGATCAGCTGCACAGTGATAATGATGATGAAGAGTATGGAGATGATCCAAGTACATGTGAAGTAAGTTTGTAAAGCATTATTTTGAATTATTTGGCTGTTTTCTAAAGTGAAATAATTAGTTAATGAAATGAAAGAAGTAATCCAGATTCTAGAAAACAGTTTGTTTTTAATTTTTATGAAAAAAAAGTCTAATTCAGAGACTCAAACGCTGTATCTGGCAGTCAAACTGGAATTTCAATAAAGCTTCAAATACGAGCAATAAATCAGAGAACACTAAACCTAATAAAACCTTTGCCAAATTACATTTGCTGCAGTGAAACAAAACCTCATGTGAATGATACCTAACACAGATACACCCACTATGTAGATTTACATTTTTTCATTATATTTACATTTTTATATTTAGAACTTAAAAAACTATTACTCAGTTTATTTTTTACAGGAAAAATATTAACTGAAGCAACTGAAAAAATCCGACTACATCATAAACTGAGAAAATCAGAGGTCAGCTTATGCAGATGACCTTCTGCTTCTGGTTTAAAGAACTCAATATTTAGATTATGTCATGATACTTTACGATCTCAGAAACCCCAACTCCTCTGTCTATAATGTATATTCATCATTATATTTATGTGTAATTCAGTCATTTAAACATCTGCTTTTTGTATAAGTTTATATTCTTTCATCATTACTGATGTAGTTTAGTATCCCTGGATTAAGCACTTTCTACTGCTGGTCATGGTTTTATTCATTTGCCCAGAAGATAAAACAGACTGTAGGAAGATCATAGTGGTTTATTAAAATCTGAACCAATAAACCACGGGGCAGGAGGACACACCCCGTCCCTCTCTGGTAGGCTTCAGTTTGTCTCTGAGGCCCCTCAGCATACTGATCAGAGGCAATACTGATACTCATCATACCCTAGGGTAATATTGTATCCTAGGGTATTTAAAAACAGCAACAGTGTCACTTGTACATTGTAATCTTAAAAGCAAAATGAAAAAAAAAAATCCTAAAGGTAAGCAGATAAAATGAAACTTTATGTTTGAGTATGTAGAATGTAAAAATTAAATATCTGTTTAAAAGTTTAAATATTTGTTAAAAAGTCAAGTATCCATCCATAGGGGGCACAGCACATCCACATTCACTCTGCTTCTGCAGAAAAAGAGGAAACAGCTCAGGACCAAGCAGTGCTGGCACATGCTGTGAAGCTGTGAAGACCCATCCAGATGAGTGAGGCAGAGTGGTTTCAAGCTGAGCTGGAAAGGACCAGGCTAGCACAGGCAAAATCCCAATAAACCCATTCCTGGGCCTGTACTAACTTGGTCGCCTAGGTTTTGGAGGTGTTGGTGGGGGGGCTCTCCTTGTCTTGTCTGAGGGTGAGGTGCGTATGGACTGAGGTACAATCTGCACTGGAGAGCCAGGAGGGGCACTGTGTGAAACTGAAGGAAGGAACAAATATGATGATACATTTGTGAATAGGCAACATGAGGACAAGGACCTCCAAACCAGCCGGTGGCAGCACTACCCAACCAGAGGAAATAAGTGAAAAAAAATGCAGGAAAAGTCTGTGTCAAGGTCAATTAGATATATTTGTGGAGGGGACATGTCAGGCTTTTAACATTGGCCAGTGCATGTGAAGTTGGCCGCCATGTTGAAAAAGGCAGAAAACAATGACAAATGGCTTGGCAGGTTCAGTAAAATCACTATAGTGTGCTCAATATAAACTTTCCCCCAGAAAAACTGCAGCATTCTCAAAATATATAACTATATAAATGCCATGTTAAAAATAAGTTTTAACAAACATTAAATTTCAGGCCTGGAACCGAAATTTGGTATGTATAACATATATTTGTCAGGATCTCTGCAGCTGGTGGGTGGTGTGTGTGTTTCTCCTGCACTAACTGTCTTTACGGGGCGTGGCAGCAGTGATCAGTGGCTGCAGGTGTGGCTCGTTTACCCAGCTCAGGAGAGCTGGGTATTTATGCTGAGGAGGAACCACAGACAGACGTCAGTTTGTTCCATTACTTTCCTGTGGTAACAGAGTGGCCAGAGAATTATTCTGACAGTGTTTAAATGTTAGTCGTCAACTAACCTGCCTTCTCCTCCCTTCTCTCAGTCCCGCGTCCTGGAGCGGTCCTCCAGATTTGAGTGCCTCTGCGTGGTCATCAACCCGCCGGAAAGAGGACTCTTCTGCTACGGGTTCCTGCAGTCGTGAGCTCCACGACTCGCTCTCTCTCCTACCTGGCTTCCTGTCTGTCTCTGGTCCCCTCTGGACCCACACCTGCCCGGTACAGCGCGCTGCTGTCACCCCTGCCACAACCTCTCCGTGGAAACAGCAACACGCCCCGGATCTCTTCTCACATCCTCGACTCCTGGATCTCCACCACCGCTGCAGTGCCTCCGGATCCCTCCTCGCGCTGTTCCAGCATCTGCTTCACCGTGAGTTTATGAGCGCATTCCCCGCACACCGCAGCTGGTCGTATCTAAACAGCAAGGACTTGTCTCTAACTCTTCTCTCCTCTGCTGCCAGGATCGAGCCTGTGCCCTGCCTCAGTTCCAGTCCTGTGTTCTGCAGCTTGCATATTCCATTGTCTCATACTGTATATTTGTGCACTGTAAATATTAAAACCACTGCTACTGAGTTCTGTTTCCGTGTGTTTGGAGTTGGGTCACTACTGGAGTTTGAAACAAACCCTAAAACCATGATAACATTTGAGCTTTATCATGTATATCACATGGTCTAAAGGTGTTTTTTGTCATATTTAAATACTTCAATATAGGTAACGGAATTTAACATTTATCATTATTTTCTTCCTACATATCAAGGCATTTAGGCTGTTTGGACAAAATATTTACATATTCAAGCAGAGAAGCTGTGAAATATATCTAGCAACTACATGTGTATTACAGTGGCCCCTTGTTATATAACATGATTCACCTTTTGTAGCGTCTCAGTTTTGCTGATTTTTTTTTTTTTTTTTTAGCGCATTGTGTTCTGTGTCCTAACAATAGAGAAAAGTGTGTAGTGAGGAGTTTTACAGCCTTCATAATTGTAAAAAATAAAGCTGATTTGTGGATTTCTCCTATTGCAGGTTATTTTTAGAATGCCTGCGATTAACAAGGTACCACTGTACATATAAACACTCAGATACTCACTCAGTTATACACACTGTAGTGAGCAGGAATTTAGCATTTTCCAATATGGCGGCCAACTTTGTACACAACACTGTGGCATGTCCCTTCTATAAATACACTTCATTGGGTGATACAGACTAAACCAAAATATAAAGGAAAATACCACATTTCTTAAATCAAGTCAGAAGTCTTGATTCACAACTCTAAAGAAATCTCAGAGTGAAGGACAGCCCTGTTTCAAATTTCAGGTGAGGTTCTTAATAATAGACTGATTTCAAAGTAAGAATGAGGTTTCTTGGGTTCTGTCTGAGGAGTTTCCCTCAAAAGTAATGTCTAACAATTCCAGATGAAGTCCAAGTCCCATTCATTAAGGGGAATTTCCCAAAACAAGCTGAGTTTCTGTTCAGTAAGTTGAGATAAATCCATCATCCACAAACAAAAGTAAAAAACAAAGTCCAAACAGCAACTTCCAAACCAAAAACTGTTATTCCTTATCAGGTCCTGATTCAAATCAAGTCTTATCACACAAAAAGCCCGTCTAGTTACAGAATAAAACACAAGATGGTGTTCTGATGATTTATGCTGCCCTGATGAAAAATGCCTCCATAGTATGAATTAACAACTTTTTTCATAATGAGATGTTATTAGAAGTTTAAACAGTATTCTTGTTTATGGTGAGTGTGTCCTGTTAATTATTTAAACATCTTTTTATGATCCTTCCCTGATATTTTCTATATAAAAGTCCTCTGGATCCTTATTGGCCATTGTTGGGTCCTTCTTCTCTGTGTGTGACAATGCAAAGAACGTAAAAATAACATCATATTTAGTGTTCCTGTCCTCTGAGAATTTATTTGATAGGTAGAATGTGTTTATGGAAAAATATAGAAACAAAAATAAATGATAAATCTGTTTATTGAAGTCAAGACTGTACAACGGCACATGTGCAGAAGGAATCGGTAGCACATCTCAACAGGTAACATATGTCAACAGAACACCGGTTCGACTGTAGACAAAGAAAATGTTCAGAGGGTTCATCTAAACAAATCATCAACTAAATCCAAAGCAAGTATTTCTGTTTAGTTCGGGTTCTAATCAGTGGGCCAGTGAAGTCTAAAACCAAGACAGTTTCAGACACAAATCACAGATGAAAATTTGTCCTTTTCAGTTTTATCAGACCTGAATCCAGGCTGCACAGGAGGTTTCAGACTCCCAATCAGCCAGTCTGTTCCTCACATTCCAAAGTGATCGTTGTTTTAAATAGATTTAAAATCCTGTGGAATTGTGATGACACTTAAAGGTGGTATATGGAACATTGTCATTAAAAGCTATATTTTCAATAAAACAATGCCTCCACGGGGTGTTTAGAGGGTTATAGAATGAAAATACAGCGTTTCCTTGAAAAATTATATTTGAAGTAAAATATTATAAAATAAATGCAGCCTGGCCCCCAGATGGCTGAAGGCTTTGTGCTGTGTTATTGTGTTCTGAGTTCCATATCCTACCTTTAAGGAAAAAACACAAAATAGATAAAGCAAGGTTTGGTATATAAAACTCACCCTCAGAGACATGGACAGTAAAAGGACTTCTGGGAATTTGCTGTCCAGCAAAGGTCACATAGACGACGTGATCACCCTCCAGAACGGGCGCATAGGTGCACCGGAATATACTGTCACCTCTGTTCTCAAGGACAATCTGCACCGTGTCCCTTCGGCCGTGTGAGTCTACAATGATGATGCCCACATCTCCGGTGCCAGCCCCTGATGGACAGGGGACAAGAGGTCTTTTAACACAGGAGTCTGGATGTGGTTATCTATGAACGCAACATTGAAATGCAATTCCAAATTTCATGTATATTCTACACTTTTAAATGTTGTTTCATAAGCATAAAAAAAACAGAAATAAAACTCTTGAATGTAATATTCTCTCTCGATGATCATCACTAAAATGACCAAAGTTACAGATCAGAGCTTCAACTCTTCTTTTTCCAGATGAAGCCATCTCTTCCTTACCTGCTGTGTAAATGTCAAAATATGTAAGTTTGTTGGCCACATTCCCAGTTGACTGCAGTCCTGGCCCGCGGGCCTGAACCCTGGAGGGGTCCCCCATGACCTTTGAGACATTTACCATGAAAGGACTTCTGTCAATATCCTGTCCAGCAAACAGAACCTTCACCTATGAGAGAATCAGAAGCTTTGAAAAGTGAACACTCTGCAACTGCAGGATGTAAAACTAAAGAATGGCCATCTGCAACAACTCAGCTGCAACATTTATCATATTTTCAGATACAGTTCATTACACATCATTTCGTCTTTGAACTTTATTAATGAGGTCTTCATACCTTGTGGATTCCCTCTACTTTGGGTAGGTAGACCACAGAGTAAGTCCGGTTCCTGTCATTGTTGGGGGTGACTCGGGCCTGACAGAAACACACATAAATCAGCATGAATTCCAGATATTGTTTACTTCAACAGACTGTGCATTCTGATCCAGACCTCCTCTGTGTGTCCGTCTGAATCCTCCACGTAAACCAGAACCTCACCCATTCCAGCTTCAACCGTCTCCACCAGGAACTCTGCTGGTTTCAGAACCATGTTCCCTCTAGGTTCAATGCCTGACAGAAAAACAGAAAGAGGACTTCTCACTCAGAAGACTCGTTGGTCAGGTCTCCAGTTCAGTTGATAAAATGTGGATATAAAGAATGTCTGGTTTAGTTGGCAGGTTTTTTCTTTGTGGTGCTAGAGCTTTTTTACATCACGTTTCTGCTTATATTACATGGTTAATCGTATGTTCCATTGTACAAAAATACTTGAGATGCACAGTAAAATCTAGAACTGAAATATTTGGTTTGATTCAAACAAACTCCGGTGATTTTGTTTTTGCACATCATTAGAAGAAATGTCCACTTGTGTAATTCCTGGAGTTATGAGGGGCCATCTGGAGGTGGTTTCTAAAGTTTGTTTTTGAACTTGTGACTAATGTTGTTATTGTTTAACTGGAGAGTGGTATTCAAATGAGCGTCGGTGGCATTGTCTAGCGGAAGGGTGATCGCCCTTCGCTCGAATGATGGCGGGTTCAATCCCCGGTGCCGGCAAGCTACGTCGAAGTATCCTTGGGCAAGATACTGAACCCCGCAACTGCCCCCGGGCGCTGTTCAAGATGGCTGCCCTCTGCTATGGATCAAATGCAGAGCCAAAGATATATTGGGAAACAAAGATATTGGGAAACAAAGAAAAATAAGATAAAAGCTATAACAAGTAAAACTAGATTGAGTAAAATTAAATCAAAGTGGGAGATATAAATGGAAACAGTCACAGGTTGGAGGGAAGTTTAAAAAGGTGAGTTTTGAGATGAGACTTGAAGAGTGAGAGGGACTTAATTTTTCTGAGGTCAGGAAGGAGTCAGTTCCAAAGTTTGGGAACAGAGCAGCTAAAGGCTCTGTTTCCCATGTTGACGAGGTGAAGGGACAGTCAGGTAAAGAGAAGTGGAGGATCTGATGGAATGAGGGGGGACGGCAGTGTGCATCAGAGCAGAAAGGTACGAAGGAGTGAGTTTATAGATGGCTTTGATGATAAAAAGAATGATTTTAAATATGATTCTGGACTTTATGGGGAGCCAGTAAAGTTGTTGTAGAACAGGAGTGATGTGGTCAGAGGAGGAAGTTCTAGTACTGATCCGGGCAGCAGAATTCTGGACCAATTGGAGTTTATTGAGAGATTTGTGTGGAGGACCGAAAAGAAGGGACTTGCAGTAACCAAGGCGGGAGGTGACGAGGCTGTGTACCAGGGCGGCTGTGGACCAGGACGGCAGTGGAGTGAGGAGAGAGGGAGGGGCGAAGGGGTGTTGATATAACAGAGGTGAAAGTATGAAGTCTGAATTGTGTTATTGATGTGGGCGTGATATGATAAAGTACTGTTGAGGATGACACCCAGACTCTTTACCTGAGGGGAGGGGGGCACTGAGGAGTTTTCAATAGAAAGAGGAAAAACTGTTTGTTCAGGAAAGAGCTGATTTTGAACCAATGAAAACTAGATGAATTGCATTTCCTGCGGAAATGCAGTGTGAATGCTGGGAGCTGAAAAAAGGGAGTTAAATGCAGCTGAATTAATTTGCTGTTAGCTAAAGGCAGAATAGAAAGCTTAAAGTAGCTGAATGGTTCAAATTCTTGTAAAGAAGCTGAATTAGCTAGATGTAGCTGAAAAAGTTTAAATTAGCTGAATTAATTAGTCTGCCAAAAATGTTTAAGGAGAACTGATGTTTAGAAGAAACCTACACTGTAAGAAAAATATGTGTTTTAACAGTTGAATGTCTGTAGATTTTGACAGATAATGTCCATATATGAGATTCACAGGTTTATTTCTGTAAATTAACATCACGAATTGCATTCTGGGATTTTGATCTTCAACTACGTCTCTTGGCGGCAAAGGTGCGGAGCATCTGCATTTAATTTGCGGTAAGGAAAAAAAGTATTAATTGTGGTAATAACAGTTCGGTAGAAAATATCATTGATAAAACAACTGTTTTGATAGCATTAGGTCTGAAAGAGTTTGAAACGTAATATTCTGGGACAGTCACGACGAGTAAAATACAGCACAGATAACGCATTTGTTTGTTAGCTAGCGCTTACAGTTAGTCATAATGTTACTTATATACTAGGAGTTGTAGACTACTGTAAATGAAAACACTTGGTTTGATTATTTTAAATACAGTAACCAAAAGTTGAATTAATTGTTTGCCAGGTTTAAAAAAAGCCACTTTGAATGAGAGTCTGTCGTGATAATGATCACTTGTGCATTGAGTAGTTTGAATTTACAGTAGAAATTATAGTATTTTCTGTCCACCGGCATGACGCGTCATAACTCCACCCCCTCTGCACTCTGTGCGGTGTGTGTTGATGCAGGTGTCTCTGCCTCGTTGGGCGCAGTTGACTCTCCATGTTCAGGTAAGCCATGTATTTGAAATAGGTAACTATTTTCTTGGTAAAATTTCAAATGTAATCCGTAGTAAAAGTTTATATTAAGCTTTTACGTCAGTCAAATGCTGCTGTGAAGCGTCCACTATATCCACAGCGCTTCTCTTTTGTCAATGAGCGCTTGAAAGTAACCATGGCAATGAAGACTAGTAGTTTTAAAATATAATCATTAGTATCTGTCATAATAAAGTGTTGTGAAAAACATTCCTGATGTATTTGTTTGTGTAAAATTGGTCAAAAAATGGTTTTAACACGTTGGTCCTCAATGCTCCGTGTAGTGACGTCGAATGTTTGCGCGGCCTCGAGACCCCGTTGTTACTTTTCAGCGACATAAACATGTCATCTGATCAACCTTTTATGTTTTGTTCCCGAGCGAAACATTAATGAAGAGGACAGCACTAACAATGTTTCACAAAACGAGCTTCATAATGAAGAGCAAAGAGAACGACGTGAGGCGAGAGCGGGACAAAAGCAGTGCTGTGTGTGTCACAACTGTGCGGCAACTGCGTTCCCACAGAGCCCAGAGGGGGTCTTGTCATTATGAGCTCCTGGTTTTGTCACCAGATGTTCGTGGTCGATTGCCTCAACTGAGACGCCTTATGGGCTGCCTTCGTGTCATACTTTATCTGTTGATTATCAAACATCTAACACATTTAGGAGCTCATGACACTTTTCCTCTCGGTTTTCGTGGGGACGCAGTTTCCGCACAGTTGCGACACACAGCACTGGTTTTGTCCCGCTCTCACATCGTCCTTTTTGCTCTACATTATGAAGCTCGTTTTGTGAAACATTGTTAGTGCTGTCCTCCTCATTAATGTCTCGCTCGGGTTCAAACTGAAAAGGCTGAACAGATGACATGTTTGTGTCGCTAAACAGTCACAACGGGGTCCTGAACCATTTCAAGTCACCATCCAGAGCAATGACGATGTACGTGTTCTATTTATACAACTTTGACTAAAACGAATACATTTGGGAGGTTTCTAATGTCACTTTTATCATGATGGATAGTAATAATTATGTTTTAAGAACTACAAGTCTTCATAGCTCGTTCATAGGTTCGTTTTAACGGGGACAACCCGGCAATGTAAACAGTGACGCTTGGTCGTTTTACGTCGCATTATTGTTAACTTTTGCGCCCTCACTACACTGCAGGTTTTGCTGTGCAGGTACAGAGACGCATTGGAGCAGTGGCTGTTCTCCAACAACAATACAAGTTCTCCAATTTATTCATTCAGGTAACGCGGGGCACTTTTTTGGCAATTAAAAAAATCATGGTGCTGTTTTAGATAATTTTGTATTCAACTTATTGGGTGCTGCACTGTGTCTTACAACTATGTATGTAATATCTAGTAGTCATAAAATGTATGTATGTATGTATGTATGTTTATCTTATATATTTGTACAGCAGTCAAAATTAGGTGATGTTTTTGCCCACTTTGATTTCTTTATTGACTAACATTACTGTACTTGTTTACAGCTGAACATCCTTCCTGGACAGCTACACCACAGCCACAGCCAATCCATCATACCTCAGTGCAGGTACCATATGGAACAATGATTTTTTTACGTTATTTTTTTTTCTTTTTGAATAGTGGAGTGAGCTTATTGGACTCCATAGTTGACACTAACTTAAACATTACAGTTGATGAGCCTTAGTAGCCATTGTGTTGTATTTTGCAGATGAAGGACGATACAAAATGTCAGTGGATGAAGTGGTTGTGAACAACAACATCAGCTGCCCTCTGGTTGCTCTCAGCTGCATGTTCAGTCTCTTTTATGTTCTTAACATAAAATACCCTAAAGGAGCAACCCTGACACTGGAATTTATTCAGAGGTATGTTTGTCAATGCACATTTTATCATGTTCTTCATGTTGCAGTGCCAAGTGACATGATACATTTTGTGTTTGCCACAGGAGCCTGCTGGGTATAAATCCAGAAAGAGGGTCAAAAGCAGAAAAGAAAGGTGTGAAGCAGCACCACATACCCCCCAAACTGCTGAGATTCCTGTCAGATCTCAATGACTTCAGCAACCCTTGGAAGTTATAAAGGTAATCACTCTCTAACTCTCAAACTAACTCACTCACTAATTTACTCACTCCCTCACAAATACACTCTCACTCACTCATAAATACACGTGCTCTGACTCATTCATAAATGCACACACTCTCACAAATACGCTCACGCACTCACTCGCTCACTCACAAATACGCTCACGCACTGAATCGCTCGCTCACAAATACACTAACGCACTCACTCGCTCACTCACAAATACGCTCACGCACTGNTGTTTGTGTCGCTAAACAGTCACAACGGGGTCCTGAAGCTGGCCGTGCAACCATTTCAAGTCACCATCCAGAGCAATGACGATGTACGTGTTCTATTTATACAACTTTGACTAAAACGAATACATTTGGGAGGTTTCTAATGTCACTTTTATCATGATGGATAGTAATAATTATGTTTTAAGAACTACAAGTCTTCATAGCTCGTTCATAGGTTCGTTTTAACAGGGACAACCCGGCAATGTAAACAGTGACGCTTGGTCGTTTTACGTCGCATTATTGTTAACTTTTGCGCCCTCACTACACTGCAGGTTTTGCTGTGCAGGTACAGAGACGCATTAGAGCAGTGGCTGTTCTCCAACAACAATACAAGTTCTCCAATTTATTCATTCAGGTAACGCGGGGCACTTTTTTGGCAATTAAAAAAATCATGGTGCTGTTTTAGATAATTTTGTATTCAACTTATTGGGTGCTGCACTGTGTCTTACAACTATGTATGTAATATCTAGTAGTCATAAAATGTATGTATGTATGTATGTATGTATATCTTATATATTTGTACAGCAGTCAAAATTAGGTGATGTTTTTGCCCACTTTGATTTCTTTGTTGACTAACATTACTGTACTTGTTTACAGCTGAACATCCTTCCTGGACAGCTACACCACAGCCACAGCCAATCCATCATACCTCAGTGCAGGTACCATATGGAACAATGATTTTTTTACGTTATTTTTTTTTCTTTTTGAATAGTGGAGTGAGCTTATTGGACTCCATAGTTGACACTAACTTAAACATTACAGTTGATGAGCCTTAGTAGCCATTGTGTTGTATTTTGCAGATGAAGGACGATACAAAATGTCAGTGGATGAAGTGGTTGTGAACAACAACATCAGCTGCCCTCTGGTTGCTCTCAGCTGCATGTTCAGTCTCTTTTATGTTCTTAACATAAAATACCCTAAAGGAGCAACCCTGACACTGGAATTTATTCAGAGGTATGTTTGTCAATGCACATTTTATCATGTTCTTCATGTTGCAGTGCCAAGTGACATGATACATTTTGTGTTTGCCACAGGAGCCTGCTGGGTATAAATCCAGAAAGAGGGTCAAAAGCAGAAAAGAAAGGTGTGAAGCAGCACCACATACCCCCCAAACTGCTGAGATTCCTGTCAGATCTCAATGACTTCAGCAACCCTTGGAAGTTATAAAGGTAATCACTCTCTAACTCTCAAACTAACTCACTCACTAATTTACTCACTCCCTCACAAATACACTCTCACTCACTCATAAATACACGTGCTCTGACTCATTCATAAATGCACACACTCTCACAAATACGCTCACGCACTCACTCGCTCACTCACAAATACGCTCACGCACTGAATCGCTCGCTCACAAATACACTAACGCACTCACTCGCTCACTCACAAATACGCTCACGCACTGGCTCGCTCACTCACTCACTCACAAATACACTAACGCACTCACTCGCTCACTCACAAATACGCTCACGCACTGAATCGCTCGCTCACAAATACACTAACGCACTCACTCGCTCACTCACAAATACGCTCACGCACTGAATCGCTCACTCACAAATACGCTCACGCACTGAATCGCTCACTCACAAATACGCTCACGCACTGAATCGCTCGCTCACAAATACGCTCACGCACTGACTCGCTCGCTCACAAATACGCTCACGCACTGGCTCGCTCACTCACAAATACGCTCACGCACTCACTCGCTCACTCACAAATACGCTCACGCACTGAATCGCTCACTCACAAATACGCTCACGCACTGAATCGCTCGCTCACAAATACGCTCACGCACTCACTCGCTCACTCACAAATACGCTCACGCACTGAATCGCTCGCTCACAAATACACTAACGCACTCACTCGCTCACTCACAAATACGCTCACGCACTGAATCGCTCACTCACAAATACGCTCACGCACTGAATCGCTCGCTCACAAATACGCTCACGCACTGACTCGCTCGCTCACAAATACGCTCACGCACTGACTCGCTCACTCACAAATACGCTCGGGTGCTAGCTCACATTCAAATACTCTCTCACTCTAATACAACTTTCTTCTCTTCTCCACGAGTTGGGTTTTCTTTTTTCTTTTCCTATGTGTGTGTGTGTGTGTGTGTTTGTGTCTAACTCTGTTTCTCTGCCCTACAAATTTCTTTTTTCCCTTGCAGATGGGTCCTGTGCTGTGGAAAAAAGAAGGAAGGAAGCGAGAAAGATGAAATGTTCTCACAGAAGTATTAAGTGTTCTCTACTGTATGTGCTGTATGTGTAAAGTTGATGACCAGTTGTGTGTACAAAAAACACACAGTGCCTCAAATGACTCTTCCAAAGTCCCGCCCCATTTTGTTCTCTGCTTCAATGACAGTTGAGCAAGCTGGTGTTCAGCTTGTGTGTTGAAAATAAAAAAATATACTATTTAAACAGATGACTTACTGTTATTTTTTTAGGATTAAGACCATTTGATACTAGATGTTTTTTCACAGTAAAAGCCCTTTAAATGACTGAAATTAGATTACAGAATTTTTGTTATTTCACCATATACACCATGTAATAATAACAGAAAATATCCTGTTATATTTACCCATAGTTTATTGTTAATTAATGGTAAAATTCTGTTTTTAATGGACGGTTAATTAACGGTAAAATTCTGTTTTTTAATTAACGGTCAAAGTCCTGTGTAATAAGCTGCCAGTACTTTTACTGTTATTTTACGGAAAAATTTCTGACAGTGTAACTGACAATAATAGCTGAATTATTTTGCTAAATGTGCTTAAAGAAGTTGAATTTGCAAAGTGCAATTGAAAACGCTTATCTTACCTACATTAGCTCAATGCAGTTGGAAAAGCCTAAATTAGTTGAATTAGCTAAAACAAGCTGAAGGGCTTAAAAGAAGCTGAAACGCTTTAAATGTGCTGAATTAACAGGGGGAATCTGCTAAAACTGCATAAGCAGTGTTTATGTATTCAAAAGCATAACTGTTAATATTAGCTGAAAAGTTTTATTGAATAGTTTAAATTGTCTAAAATAATATGAAATGACACAAAGCAGAAAAGTGGAAGGTCAGAAGCTTTAAAACAGTTATGAGAGAAAAGATAAAAACATAATGAAAAAGCTTTTACACAGTAATCCATAAAAAACTGGGATTTAGATTCAGTGTGATTGCCATGGTAACCCAAAAATTGATTTTGACATGACGGTTCACTTCTTAAGATCGAGCAGACTTCTTTAATATACTACATGGGGTAACAGATCCTACTGTGTCTATTATGTGCCATTTTAACAGGGTTTCATGTTTTTTTGTGAATTCTGTTGCTATGGTAACATGAAACCTGATGTAAACATTATTATCAACTTCTCCTGGCCAATCAGATCAGTTTAATGTATTATTTATGCATACAAAATCCCCAGACCTCAAATGGAACGTTCAAATGGAATGTTCGGTTAGAGTGTAACTGCCGACCAGATTAATCTTTTCACAGGCCGAAAAATTTCTTCCTGGGAGCTAAAAAAAAAAAGAATGAAACACAGTTAAAAAAGTTTTCTTTAACTTGAAAAGAGGTGAAAGAAATGAAAAAGTTGAAGAGTTGAAACAGTTGAATGTATTTCAATGAAGCTCCAGGAATTCACAAACTTAAATACTTTTTAAAGTTTAAGATATATCAATATATAAAGATGTAGTTTTCAAGATGAAGAGAGCTGAAGTAGTTGGAAAAGTAAAAAGAGTTCAAAAGTTAAAGAGTTGTATGTATTTCAACTAAGCTGAAGGGGTTCACAAACTTAAATACTTTTTAAAGGTTTTTAGTTGCATTACGTCACTGATCGCAACAAATTTGCTCTGACATCACATGTTTGTGATACGTGTTTACACTTTGAAGCAACATGGATCCCCTGAGAACCGCGTTAGCGCTCTTGATTGTCCAGCAGTAATATGTCTGCATATTTGCTCTGACACGACTCCCAGTCTACATTTTCCTGTGTCTTGTTAACTTTATACTCCAAAGTTACACTTTGGAGCAGTTCTGCCTCACTATCAGACCAAACAAACAAGCCTGGCCCAATGTTGATTATTTTGTGGAAGTGATGCCAAGAAATGGAAAATCATTCTGGTTGCATAGGAGTGGACAGGATATAGGGAACTACTGCCACCTAACGGTTTGGCATGCTTAAAAATAAACAATCTGCGGTTGCATGTGGACTCAGTTTTTTTTAGACAGAGGGGGCAGACTATTTGTTTATAAAAAAAGCCAGCTATGTGTGGACATGGTTTCAAACCGGAGCAAAACCCTGACCCTTGTCCATACCTTCGCCCTCGCTTTTGTGAACACAATGGAAACACAACCGGCCCACGCAGTGGTGAGTTGTGCTGGGCTAGAAAATGCCAGTGTTAGATTCTATACATTATACTGCTATAGGCTTAGACTGCTGGAGGACATACTGTCCACATGTCTTCACTCTGCTGTCTTTCTTCACTCTCCATGTTTGTATTGATTGTTATTGCTGCCATTAACTGTTTATCTTTCTATAGACATCAAATCAATCAAATCAAAAATACTTTATTAATCCCCGAAGGGGAAATTAGGGGAAATTAAGTGTTGTTGTAGCTCAGTTCTTTTCAGGGAGTCATTGTAGAGGGTTCAAGCTGTGGACAGGAAGGATCTCCTGCTTGTAGTTCCTAGAGTTTCTAAAAGTAGAATGGGAGGAAGAGCTTTTAGTTATCAGGCTCCTCTCCTGTGGAACCAGCTTCCACTTTTTATCCGTGAGGCAGACACCTTGTGTAGCTTTAAGAATAAACTTAAAACTTTCCTTTTTACACAATCCTATAGTCAAGGTTAGCTTGGGTTCTCCTGAGCTTTCCTTTTAGTTATGCTGCTATAGGTTTAGACTGCTGGAGGACATACTGACCACATTTCTTCACTCTGCTGTCTTTCTTTACTCTGGCTGCCTCTGAGGAGGGTGTATCTCACATAAACAAGGGATGAAATATTCCCACTAGAGCCATCAAATTGTTATTGCTTTGATTGTTACTGCTGCCATTAACTGTTTCTCTGTTTATCTTTCTACAGACATGACGACTGGCCAAAATCCATCGGTGTTTGTCTGTGTCTCTTTCCTGTCAGCTCAGTCCCGGTCAGCTAGGGCAGAAGGCTGTCCATCCTGAGCCGGGTTCTGCTAGAGGTTTCTTCCTGTTAAAAGGGAGTTGTTCCTTTCCACTGTTGCCAATCGTGCTTGCTCAGGATGGGGGATTGTGCTGAAATAACAATTCAGCCCAATCGGCTGGTTCCTTAGATAGAAAATGTTTTATTATCAATTGGTTGATTTTTCTGTGCCTTGAAATGACTTTGTCATAAACTGGCGCTTTATAAATAAATAAACTTGAAACTTAAACTTGTTTTAAATTTTCAGTCTGAGTCAGAGTCTGCATGTGGGTCAGAAAACTGACAGAGTCCATGACAGCCAGGGGAAAAGCACCATTTCACACCTTTTAAAGTCTCTAATTTTTCTGAAAAATTAGCCAAAAAGTTTTGATTATTTTCATTATACAAATTCCTGATCAGCTGACAGTCAAAATCACAAGGAGCTGATTTTTACTATTATGGTTTTCCTCACCTGGTCCACAGGCTTTAGCTCTCTTGGGGTGTAGCGTGTTCGTCCTCAGTGGAGCTCCTGGCTTCAGTTTGGCTTTGGGAAACTGAGACAGGTACGTCATGACCGAGTGCTCGTCCACATTGGGGTCGACTATCTCTTCTGGCGCAATAACCTGAAGAGATCAAACATTTTATCTGAACACTGAAACAGCAGATAAGAGACTCTGGCACAAGTTTCAGCTTCATTCTACAGATGATGTTGATCTGTTTGGTCCAGGAACATCCAACGTGTTCAGCAGAAACATGTAAAGATAATAAAAAGCTGATTGTCAGAGCTTAAAATTCTTCCAAGTGAACATTAACAGTGGAGAAACAA
Organism: Pachypanchax playfairii; assembly: GCA_006937955.1. Lineage (NCBI taxonomy): Eukaryota > Metazoa > Chordata > Actinopteri > Cyprinodontiformes > Aplocheilidae > Pachypanchax > Pachypanchax playfairii. Next base: position 192,286 of record SSNP01000361.1, read on the forward strand.
ATGAGAATCAGAAGATAGTTTAAAGGTCCTGTATCATGCAAAATCAGCTGTTTGGATCTTTTAACCATGTTGTGATGATATTTCCTTATTAAACCCTCCAGAGTGGTTTTTGGTTTAACACACACATTTCTCAGTAATCCTCCTGAATCCTGCGCTCTGAGCAGCTGCTCCACTCTCTCCTGGAAAACCACTGACTGTAACATAGTGATATAACAATGTTACACCAGGACCTGCCCGGCGTGTCCGTGCTGCCACAGTAGATTAAACACACTCTATGCTGGTTTTTCCAGCAGAAAGCAAACATGTAATCTTATATTAGCTTTATAGTTTTTCAAATAATTTATCACTTATGGCTTATTTTAAATCACTAACCCTAGACATAATCAAATATTCAAGCCACAAAAATACAGGATCCAACCATAAACTACTTAAATAGGATAGGTTAAATAAAGTTGACGTGGCAAGATGGCGCCAGCGTATTCGGCTTGCCATCTACCAATCTCCACTCTCGTTTTTATTATCATCCTGCTCTGCTATGCAGTCTCTCTGGGATCCACACTCACAACAATGGACAGACTCACTCTTCTGGATCTTCACCACTCAATGACCCATTCTCTGGGCAGCTGCTGCAATCTAAAAGCAGCGCTCCAGCTCCAATTCCCACTGGTTCCTGCCCATCTATGGAGAATCTCTCCCCGGGGGCGGCATACGAGGCGCCGCCAATGCTGGGGCTGCCGTGGTGGCCGTTGGGCTCGTCTCCGATCCAGCCTGGAGTGCCTCGCAAGAACTCAGCATCCCCACCTGATGACAGGCCCTTGTTGCCGCTCCATTGACTGCTTCCTCCTCACATCTGGTCACTCCTGCTGGACCTGTAAGGATCGCCCTCCCTGGACCTGTGATCGCTGTCAGCGTGGAGCGTCTTTGGAGAATCTCCGACCTGTTTGCCACGCCTCGTCCTCTGGCGACCGCATCACCAGCCTGGCCGTACCTCTGCGGTGCGCTCTGATTAACGCCTGCTCGATTTGTAACAAAACCTTCATTCTCAAGGATTTCTTCACTAATCAGTCACTGGACGTGCTCTGCATCACTAAGTCATGAACCAGTCTGGGTGAGTTGGCTCCTATCGCCGAACTACTCCCAGTAGGATGTGCTTATCTGAACGTCCTGTGGCCGTCAGGCCGTGGTGGGGGCTGATAGGGTAGAGAAAGGACATCAATTATACACGTTCATTCTTTAAAGATCTTTTCTGTGTTACTTATGTGTGCAGGTGCTCATGCAGGCCTCGCTATCTGATTGTTTTAGTTACATGCTCTTCCTTTCCCACTGCTGTTTCCCAGAACCTCCTGTTTGTAATCCAAGGTCACTGTTAAACAGCTACAACTGGCTCCACTGATTTGGGAGTGACGATTTACTGTTATCTGTTCTGTGTCTAATGAGAATAAAAAGACTGAGCTGGGTGAAGTGGTCAGAGTTAGTGCCAGAAGGAAGCTGACACACTCTCCCCAGCTGGGTTATTGAACCAACCTTCTTGAGTGATCACATTTCTTATATTTTCTATAATAAAAGGTTTTAACAGAATAAGGAAAAAACCTAACAGGGGCCTGCTGACTGTTTTAACTCTAATATTCCCTGCCAGCCCGTTACCTTACAAGGGCTTTGTGACACTTTTGAGATGTCAGTGTTTGAACTTGGGTCTTCCTCCCCAATCCCCTGTGTATTGCTGTATCGTCCTCCAAAGCAAAACTCTGTTTTGATTTCCCAGTTATCAGACTGTCTTGCTGACGTCATCCTAAAGTATGATCGGCTCCTCATACTGGGTGATTTTAATATTCACGTCTGTTGTCCTGGGAAACCGCTTGTTGCTGACTTTTGTAACCTAATTGACTCTCTTGGATTGACCCAGCTGGTGGATTTCCCCACTCATGGTGGATCGCACATTTTGGACTTGGTGCTGTCTCATGGTGTAGCTGTAACTAATGTGCGGACTGATGTTTTCTGTTTATCCGATCATTGTCCTGTTTTATTCTCTGTGAATGTGTCTCGGTGTACCTCACCTAAGCAGGTGGAGGTGTGCTGTACTCGTCGCATTTCTCCATTCACAGCACCTCAGCTTGCATTATGTTTATCGGATCTTTTATCACCCCCTGGCAGCTCCCGTGCTCCCGAGGTGCTCATATCTAACTTCCAGTCCTCATGTCTATCAGTGTTAGACTCGTTAGCACCACTTAGGTCCCGGCATTCTCGCCGTCGATCTGACCCTTGGTTAAACCAACACACTCGTGCTATTAGAAGTGAAAGTAGAAAATATGAAAGACGATGGAAAAAAGAAAAAACTCTGACCTCCTTTTTGCTGCTTAAAGATGCCTGGAGGCGATATCAGTGGTCAGTTAGGATGGCCCGCTCTGAATTTTATTCTGCTATTGTTGACCAACACTCTGGTAACCAGCGGGTTCTTTTTTCTACTATCAACACTTTCCTGTCACCTAATGTCCCTCTTGCTAACCCCTCCGATGAGCTCTGTAACCAATTTTTACATCATTTCTGCTCTAAAGTCTCCGGCATACGTGCTCAAATCTTGCCCAGCTCCAAGATATTGCTGCCTCCTTCTCCTCCCTCTCATTTCAGAACCTGCTGCTTCTCTTATAAATTACGAAAAGCTGGAAAGTTTGCAGTTACTCACATGGCTACTTGGACGATGCATCCAGCTTTATCATTCAAATTTTGACTACTGTTCCACACCAGTCTTACCAGCATTGTCACAGAGTGTGGATTTGGAGCTATGAGATGGTTTACATACCAAATTGGTCCATTCCAGTTTAAAAGTGCATCTGCAGTCAATTTTATTACAGCTCTTCAGTCAATCATGTCATGAATTTGAGCAGCATATGCGACCTTCCATTCAGGTTCTTTGGCAAGCTGTTTTTCAGTTTTGAAGAGTGTAGCTTGAACTGCTTTTCTGTTATTACGGGGTTTTTCTTCTATCCACTTTAAGGCCCCATTTGTTCCTCAACAATAAGTCTCCAGACAGCTCTGTGGACGATAATGGGTTAGATGGTCTTTTCACTTCTTTCTTGGATTGGTCCTCATTTTGAATGCCTTATGAAAGGATTAATAAAATAAGGTCAGCAAGGAGTTAGACTGCCCCACCAGAGTTAAAAGCCTGAGAATAAAAGCAAGTCTTTAAACGAATTTTAAAAATATTAAGTGATAGGGCGAGTCTGACCGTCAGGGGGAGCTGGTTCCATAAGCTAGGGGTGCAAACTGAGAACGCCCGCTCACCGTGCGCCTTATAGCGGGCAGGACAAACCTGCAGCAGGTGCTGCTCAGAGGACCTCAGGAAACGCCTCGGGACATAGGGACAGAGAAGCTGTGCCAAGTAGGGTGGCCCTAGCGCGTGCAAAGATTTAAAAGCAAATAAAAGGATCTTAAATTTAATCCGATAGCGGATTGGCAGCCAGTGCAGATTAGCCAGTACAAGGGTGATATGTTGCTTCAAAGTAGTCCCTGTTAAAAATCGTGCAGCAGCATTTTGTACTAACTGGAGAACTATTGCGGATGAAGGAGCACCATATAACAGAGAGTTGGCATAATCAAGGCGTGATGTCACAGACGCATGGATGACTGAGTGAAGCTCTTTCTCCTAAGAATGGATTTTAGCTTGGCCAGCCTATAGAGGTGGAAAAAACAGGATCTAACAACCTGGTTAATCTGGACATCAAATCTGAGGTCAGAGTCAAAGATGACCCCAAGATTTTTGATGTTTGGTTTCAGTAAAGCCAACAAGCATGAGGGCAGACTCAGGACTACAGCTGCAGGAGAACAAGGGTAAACAGTATAGCTTCCAATTTTGACTCGTTTAAGTGGAGAAAATTAGCAGAGAGCCAAGTCTTAATCTCAGCCATATAATCAGAAAGGGGTTGTACTGGGTCAGTTGATTTTAGGGCCACATATAACTGGCAGTCATCGGCATAAAGGTGGTAATTCACCTGAAATTTCTCTAAAATGCCTGCCTGGTAAAAGATACAAGTTAAAAAGAAGTGGACCCAAAATCGAACCTTGGGGAACTCCACAGGTAAGAGGCGACACAGCAGAGGCACATTTCCTAATGCAAACCTCTGGCCTTAAAGTACGAACGAAACCACTGGAGAGCTGTTCCTCGGATGCCAACTAAAGACTCCAGGTGTTGCAGCAGAATCGCATGCTCAACGGTGTCAAAAGCGGCAGATAGATCCAAGAGTACCAGCAGGACATAATCAACCAAATCAAATCAATCAAAAATACTTTATTAATCCCCGAAGGGAAATTAAGTGTTGTTGTTGCTCACTTCTTTTTCAGGGAGCCATTGTAGAGGGTTCTAGCTGTGGACAGGAAGGATGTCCTGTAGCATTCTGTGCTGCAGCGGATTATGAAGAATCTTGAGTTACTGTGTTCTGAAGAGGATGATGAGGGTTCTCCATCATGTTCTTCATCCTCCTTTGGACAATCAACTCAAGAGACTCCAGTTCAGTCTCCAGGACAGAATCAGTCCTCCTTATCCATCTGTTCAGCCTCTTCATGTCAAAGTGCTCTGATGCTGCTCCCAACAGGTGACTGCAGATGTGACAAACTCCTCTTCTTTTGCCACTCCTCTTCAAATCTCTGTCTGCCAGTATTGTTTGAAAGCCAGGCAGGGACACACTGGAGTCCGGGATAAGTTCCTTTAGCCATGTCTCAGTAAAACACATGATGCTGCATTCCTGATACTCTGGCTGGGTCTTCAACAGAGATTCAAGTTCATCCATTTGGTTAGCAAAGAGATCTCACATTTGTCAATATGACTGATGGAAGTGAAGGTTTAATCTTCCTCTTTCTCTCTCTTCACTTTGCTCCTGCTCTGCATCCATGTCTTCTTCTTTTGAGCTCATCAGGGATCCAGAGTTTCAATGGCCCTGTCCCAATACCCGCACTGCACCCTACGGTCTTCTAAGAAGTGCACTTAGCAGAAGGGCATATAAGGGTTCGAAGTGCGTAGTGAACAAGTGCTCACATATTAGCAGTGTTGGGACAGTGAGCACTACGTGCCACAGCGTTCTTTCTCCATGACAACCAAAATGGCAGTACCGGTCTCTGTTTGCGTTATTTTCATACTAGAAATTATTTTAAAACTCCAACAATTATTTACTTTGAGGAGAATGAAGCACAGGAACCAAAGGAGGTGTATAAGACAGAATAAGTGATTAAACTGTTAGTGTATAATGTCAGAAAATACACGTCAGTACCGTTATTAATTAATTATATTGTTTATCAGATATGTGACTCATCTATCCAACAGAGAATCAATCAATTGTAATTACACATCTAGATAATAAAATGAAAATATTGACTATTTGCAGTCTACACTTGAGAAAATATTTTTTGGTCTGGATGGTTCCATCTTCTTCTTCTTGTGGCGTGATTCAGAGGGCAGTGAGCTGGAACAGTATGCTATAACCAGGGTGAATATTGGGGACAAGCCAGCTGGTTGCATAGCACAACTTGCCATGCAGGAGACGGCCAACCTGCCTCAGTTCAATCACCTCACAGATGAATGCCAAGTATTACATGAGCACAGTTAAAGTATGTAGATGACATCTTGACATCCCACAATTGTCGTGAAAGACTTGAAGTCATTACAAAGAACGTGGACCTGATACTAAAAACAGGAGGGTTTGAACAACAACAACAAAACCCCCATCCCAACCCAACCCATCGACCATACACACACACACACACACACACACACACACACACACACACACACACACACAAGTGTGTTTTGTTATCCTTATGGGGACCGTCCATTGACTTCCATTGATTTTAGTAACTAGATTTATACCTAACCCAAACCCTTTTCCTAACCTTAACCATTACTGATCTATAACTAACCCTAAGACTAACTAAATCTCTATTCACACCATACCTATAAACCTAACCCCTAACCCTAAAAAGGGGAGTCCCCCTCATGGGGACCAGGCTTCGGTCCCCACAAGAACCCTCAGACCCCAGAAAGATAGTAAAAGTCAGGAAACGGGTCCCCAGGAGGTCAGAATTAAAAGCTACAAAAACAGCGGGCTGAGCACAGATGAGCCAGGAAATGCCATCATGGGAGCCATCTGCATCGGTAGCAGCAGATCAGCAGCAGCCGCCAAGGCACCAACCCCGTTCGCCCAGAGGAGGGAGGGCTGGTACCCCCACCTCCACCCAGGCAGCCACAGCCGACCACCGCCCCCGATACAGAGGGGTCCCGGAGAGGAAACACTGGAAAAAAAATAAGTTAAAATGTAAAATTTGTAAAATATAAAGTGTATAAAGTATAAAACAATGAGTGTAAAACAATGATAAGATAGAATCAAGATAAAAATGCAAAGCAGATTAATAAATAAACAGTTAAAAGCTAAACTAAAAATTACATCTGGTAAAATATGCTAATCAGTTAAAACGTGTAATAATAAATAATAATTAGTTAAAGGCTAGGTTATAAAGGTAGGTCTTGAGCCTGCTCTTAAAAACATGAACGTTCTCTGCGGCCCTGAGGTCCTCCGGCAGCCTGTTCCAGAGGTGAGGGCCATAATAGTGGAAGGACGACTCACCATGAGTCCGTGTCCTGACTTTAGGGATGATAAGGAGACGGCTGCCAGAGGAACACAGAGACCGCGAGGGTTCATATGGTAAAAGCATTTCTGAAAGATAAGAAGGCCCAAGACCATTAAGACACTTCATCATTAAAATCATTAAAAGAACCTTAAAATCGATCCTAAAACATACGGGGAGCCAGTGCAGTGATTTTAAAACCGGTATAATGTGCTTCCGCTTCCTGGTCTTCATCAGGACACGTGCTGCTGAATTTTGTAGTAGCTGTAAACTTGAGATAGTCTTTTTGGGAAGACCAGAAAGCAGGGCATTACAGTAATCAATTCTGGTGGTGATAAAAGCATGCACTAGTGTCTCCGCATTGGCCCGAGAGAGAATGGGGCGGACTCTGGCTATGTTCTTTAGATGATAAAAACCTATTTTAGTTATGTTTTTAATGTGAGGGATAAAAGTCAGCTCAGAGTCAAAAATCCCGCCCAGGTTCTTCACTTGAAAAGATGGATTAAAAGACAGTGATTGTAATTTTGGTAAAAGTGTCTCTCTCTGAGCCTCAGGACCGATAATTAAAACCTCAGTTTTGTCCTGGTTGAGCTGGAGAAAGTTTTCTGCCATCCAGGATTTGATGTCTGAAATGCAGTTAAAAAGTACATCCATTGGTCGCGTGTCATAAGGAGACATGGAGATGTACAACTGTGTAATGGTAAATGGTAAATGTCCTGTATTTGTATAGCGCTTTTCTAGTCATTCAGACCACTCAAAGCGCTTTCACACTACAAGGTTTTGCATTCACCCATTCACGCAACCCGATATGTAAATCGGGGGGAGAGGGTAGGGGCTAACACTCACACTCACACCCGATACGCAGATCGGGGGGTAACATGGGGTTCAGTGTCTTGCCCAAAGACACTTCGACATGAGCCGGTGGAAGCCGGGATCGATCCACCAACCTTCAAATTGGAGGACAACCGCTCTAACCACTGAGCCACAGCCGCCCCAATTTCTCATCAATTCCACATTGAGATGTGAACTGCTAAGTCAGGTTGTTGGCTTATATGATCCAGTTGGCCTGACAATGCCAGCAAAGCAAAAAGGTGCCATCTTGGTCCGAAGGGCATTACAGGAGGCAAAACCAAAGTGCAACATAGTCAAGGACACATGGGACCTTGCCTTGTCAGATGAGCTCTGCAAAGATGCAGTTGAACTATTTGAGTAATATGTCCAGTTAAGCCAAGTGAAGTTCCCAAAAGCCCTCACTCCACCAAATCCAACAACTTAACCAGTTGCTCTCACTTTTTCAGATGGCAGTGAAAGCTCCTATGGTACTGTCTTCTACCTGCGGTGGAACTGTAACAAGCAAATTATAATTCGACTAGTGGAGTCAAAAGCAAACCTGACACCCCCAGACCACAAAGGGGATGCAGTCAAAGCAGAACTGTGTGGTGTTGTCTTTGCAAGCTGCCTGAAAAAGTATTTTGAAAAGCATACCCAGATCCAAATAAAACAGTGGTATCATCTGTTGGACAGTCAGACAGTTTGTGGGGCTATCCAGCGTGAAAGCTATGGATTTCAGACTTTCTTTTCTAATAGAATTGAAGAGATCCAAGAGAGCACGCAGCCACCGGACTGGTGGTGGATCCCTTGCCCACTCAACATAGCTGACATTATCACTCAAGGAGCTGGGCCAAAAGAACATGATGTCAATTCAGAGTGGCAGCAAGGCCCAAAGTTTCTACATCTTCCAGAAAGCAAGTGGCCAATTGTGCAAAAGATCTGCAAAAGATATGTCTGCAGCAGCTTGAGAAAACATTGGCAAAATACAAAATAAAACATTTGTGGCAGCTCTCAGCAGAACCCAAGCAAAAAGTTGTTGAAGTCCTGTGCGAAGACCTCCAGATGGTGCAGCTGTCCGAAACTTGGTGGATGAGAGGCGCTTCAGTAGCCTAAGGGGTCTAATCAAGACTGTTGCCTTCATTTGGAGAGCCGCCAAAAAGTTTGTATGTCTGCAAGTAGCTCTTTCAAGACCCCAAAGTGGGAGGAAATTCCCACAAAAGGAATTATCACCACCACAGAATGTCAAGATGCACTCAGAGACATCTATTTTGCTGCTCAAGAGGGGGTGAGCTTCCCAGCTACCATTACAGACCGCTTGGTAGAATACCAAGTGCCAGAATCGAGGTTACTAGTCTGCGTTGGGAGAATCCATGGCTTCAGGGAGAATGGCACAGCAGTTCCCCTTCTGCCTTTCAATGCGTGGGTCTCTACTTTGTTGGCATGGGAGGTGCACGATGAGGGTCATGAAGGAGTGGCTGTAACCCTGCTAAAAATGAGGAGGAAAGCCTGGGTCATCCAAGGGAGGAGAATTGCCCAAAAAGTAGTGAAGAGCTGCCTCTTCTGCAGAAAGTCCAGAGCAAGAAGATGTAAACAAGTAATGGCTGACCTCTTGAAAGATCCACACCTGCGGCTCCGTTTGAGTTCACCACAGTCGACCTCTTTGGACCATACCTTGTCAAAGATGACATCAAGAAATGAGTCTCAACGAAAGTGTGGTGTGTCATCTTCAGCTGTATGGTCAACACGGCTATTCATGCAAAGCCAGGAAGAATGCGTACAGTATATATCGCCCAACACACTTCTCCAGGGCAGAGCCTCTCTAAGTGGTGATATTAGAACATTTGACTTTGCAAGCTATCCTTACAAGGAGACTCAGAGAGATGCTGCATCCTTTCAACAAGTTCTGGAGGTCCTGGAGCCTGATGAGGAAATTTATCTCTGTAGGTCTCACCAAATCCTTCAGCGGTACATCTGGGAAGAACTCTTTCAGTTGCTTTGGAGACACATGTTTGTGAATATTTGCTATGCTGTCAAGTCCATAATATATAATTTGATGAGATCTGAAACTGTCTTCAGGGGTCTTCATTCTGATTTTTAGGAGGTACCGTCTTGTCTCACCCCTCTAACCCTGTGAACCACAAGTGTGATTTCCTCACTTCTGAGATTTAGCCTCTGAGCAGCCTTGTGGGTTATATAATTAGTATCTGATGCTAAATCTGTATGTGCACCAATTTTTTTTCCAGCATTCGCTTTAACTTCCAGGAGCATCATGATCACTGGCAATTCCTTCAATTTTCCAGCTATTACAAGGTTTCATTGGTCTTTCAAAGTATTCAGAGCCCTGGATGCAGTATTAGAAAAAGCGTCTCTGCATTTCTTTTGAAGTTCAGGTGTAAGTTTCTTAAAGAACTCTTCTTGCTCACATGTGTAGTTACTCTTGCTTCCATCATTCTCTGCATTCTCTCTCCTCCCCCTTTGACCCACATAATTCCTCTTTGACTTAGTTTTTCGACAGAGATAGTAGTGGTAATCAGGGGTGTTTCCATCTTAGCAACTCTTGTTTCTGCATTGAAAATCAGGTTTGCAATTTTGGCTGTCATCTTGGACTTCCAGATTTCTCTTGCATGCCTCCAATTTGTTTATTGCAGCTTTTCTTTCTGACAGCTTTAATGTGCAGAATTGCTTGCAGAAAAGTTTTCTTTTGTGGCCTCCCTCACCACAAACCACACACGCTGGATTGTCACTGCTTGATTTTGTTGACTTACAGTAGTCCTTGTATGTTTCATATCAGGTCCAGTGTCCCTTCTGGTTGGGTCCTCATCCCACAGCTGCTCAAGCTGCTCAAACAGTATATGCTTTCCTGCTCTTCGAGGAATGCCAAAAGACTGTCAAATCTGTTATCTGGGACCACAAGGGAGCTGGTTCGGTAGTAGGGCTGGCTTAAAAAGGTGGGCTTAGTGCTTTACTGTTGTATTTGGATGCTGGATGGAGAACAGGAGGTTCAGCAGTTGATTCTACCACTGTGCTTACAGGAGCGCATTCTCTGCTCACTACATGATGAGCATGGTCATCAAGGGGTAGAACAGATATTACAACTTGTGCGCTCTTGCTATTATTGGCCAAATATGTATAGGGATGTTGATGCTTGGTGTAAAAACTGTGACAGGTGTGTTTTGTCCAAAGCCTTACAACCTAAAGTCAAGACCTATATGGACTCAGTTAAAGCATCACACCCACATGACATTTTGGCCATAGATTTCACTGTCTTGGAGCCTTCTTCCGATGGTAAAGAGAAGGTTCTAGTTATGACAGATGTTTTTTCAAAATATACTCAAGCAATTGCTATAAAGGGTCAGCAAGCAAGCAGAGTAGCGGAAACGCTGGTCAAGCACTGGTTTATCTTTTTGGTCCTCTGAGTCACATTCATTGTGACCAAGGATGAAACTTTGAAAGTAATCTTGTTGCCCAGTTCTGTAAAATCTATAACATCGTGAAAAGCCATACCACACCTTATCATCCTCAGGGGAATGGTCAATGTGAACGTTTTAACCATACGCTACATGACCTATTAGGAGCCCTGGAAAAAAAAGCATAGATTGCCTCTGCACTTATCTCTGGTACAGTGGGGCAAAAAAGTATTTAGTCAGCCACCAATTGTGTAAGTTCTCCCACTTAAAAAGATCAGAGAGGCCTGTAATTTTCATCATAGGTATACCTCAACTATGAGAGACAAAATGAGGAAAAAAAATTCAGAAAATCACATTGTCTGATTTTTAAAGAATTTATTTGCAAATTATGGTGGAAAATAAGTATTTGGTCACCTACAAACAAGTAAGATTTCTGGCTTTCACAGACCTGTAACTTCTTTAAGAGGCTCCTCGGTCCTCCACTCGTTACCTGTATTAATGGCACCTGTGTGAACTCGTTATCAGTATAAAAGACACCTGTCCACAACCTCAAACAGTCACACTCCAAACTCCACTATGGCCAAGACCAAAGAGCTGTCAAAGGACACCAGAAACAAAATTGTAGACCTTCACCAGGCTGGGAAGACTGAATCTGCAATAGGTAAGCAGCTTGGTGTGAAGAAATCAACTGTGGGAGCAATTATTAGAAAATGGAAGACATACAAGACCACTGATAATCTCCCTCGATCTGGGGCTCCACGCAAGATCTCACCCCGTGGGGTCAAAATGATCACAAGAACGGTGAGCAAAAATCCCAGAACCACACGGAGGGACCTAGTGAATGACCTGCAGAGAGCTGGGACCAAAGTAACAAAGGCTACCATCAGTAACACACTACGCCGCCAGGGACTCAAATCCTGCAGTGCCAGACGTGTCCCCCTGCTGAAGCCAGGACACGTCCAGGCCCGTCTGCGGTTTGCTAGAGAGCATTTGGATGATCCAGAAGAGGATTGGGAGAACATCATATGGTCAGATGAAACCAAAATAGAACTTTTTGGTAGAAACTCAACTTGTCGTGTTTGGAGGGGAAAGAATGCTGAGTTGGATCCAAAGAACACCATACCTACTGTAAAGCATGGGGGTGGAAACATCATGCTTTGGGGCTGTTTTTCTGCAAGGGGACCAGGACGACTGATCCGTGTAAAGGAAAGAATGAATGGGGCCATGTATCGTAAGATTTTGAGTGAAAACCTCCTTCCATCGGCAAGGGCATTGAAAATGAGACGTGGCTGGGTCTTTCAGCATGACAATGATCCCAAACACACCGCCCGGGCAACGAAGGAGTGGCTTCGTAAGAAGCATTTCAAGGTCCTGGAGTGGCCTCGCCAGTCTCCAGATCTCAACCCCATAGAAAATCTCTGGAGGGAGTTGAAAGTCCGTGTTGCCCAGCGTCAGCCCCAAAACATCACTGCTCTAGAGGAGATCTGCATGGAGGAATGGGCCAAAATACCAGCAACAGTGTGTGAAAACCTTGTGAAGACTTACAGAAAACGTTTGACCTCTGTCATTGCCAACAAAGGCTATATAACAAAGTATTGAGATTAACTTTTGTTATTGACCAAATACTTATTTTCCACCATAATTTGCAAATAAATTCTTTAAAAATCAGACAATGTGATTTTCTGGATTTTTTTTCCTCATTTTGTCTCTCATAGTTGAGGTATACCTATGATGAAAATTACAGGCCTCTCTGATCTTTTTAAGTGGGAGAACTTACACAATTGGTGGCTGACTAAATACTTTTTTGCCCCACTGTAACGTATGCCTACAATACGTCTGTGCACTAGTCTGCAGGTATGATCCCTTATTATCTGATGTTTGGGAGAGAGGCCCGGTTACCTGTAGATTTCTTGGTTGGGGAGGAGTTGGAGCCTGAAATCTCTTTTGAGGACTGGGTGGTGGAACATCAGAAATCCTTGACTATGGCATATGATACTGTGCAGTAAAGACTAGAGAAAAAATTAGTTCAAAGAGGTCAAAAGGAGCAGGACCTGTGTATGGCAGTGGATTTTGAGGAGGGTGATCTGGTATACACAAGGCACCATCTAGTTAAGGGGAGAAATAAAATTCAGGATTTTGGGGATCCCCCGCCGTATCAGGTGGTTTGATCCCCATCCCCTACTGGGGTAGTTTACTCTGTTGTCCCTGTGGGTCAAGAGGGGCCTCTCTGACAGGTCCATAGAACAGAGTTGAGGAGTATTCCTGAATCCAGAGCTGTTAGCAATGATTTATTGGAAGACATACAAAACGGTGGTGACAGTGTTCAAAAGACAGAGGAAAATTCTGAATCAGCAGTGGAGGTAGAGGATGACCATACTAGTGCTACTCTTAAGGTGTTGAACAGTGATGATGAAATTATATCTGATTTACTGTCCGCAGGCCAATATCCCACTAAGGAAACTGGCACATCTTTAGTGGGGGAACTTCGAATGTCTGCTAGGACAACTGCGACATAACATTCAAATTCACATAGACTGCCCCGAACAGCGATAAGAGCTCCAAAAGTCACACTATGAATTTTAAGATTATTTCCTTAGATAAATCGTTAGGTCTATGATGCACTTTGTTGGAAAGGGATGTAGTAGGTGGTTCCACAAGGTGTCACTGTGGCCTTGCTGGCAGAAACCTTTAAGGAGCAGCTGGCTGTTTGCCAGAGAGGTGTGTCATTTTCCTGTGGGAGGCCAGGGCATTGGTGGGATCATGCTGTGTGTTTGGTGCTAATGTGAGTGGTAAGCAATTTTGATACTTTATAGTTATTTTATGGTAGGCTGGATGTTGATCTTATGGGGTGATCTGCTGACAGGATCACAGAAATTTAGTGTGAGACAGGAGGAGCTGACAGAGGGGGTGTGCGTGAGAAGTTGGCAATGCGCAGTTACAATGTTTTTAAGTTTGTTTTTAGTGTATATATATATATTGAACACTTGTCAAATGTGTAGTTTGTGGTGATAATTATGTATTTTTGTTTTTACAGTATTTTACTGCTGCCGGCTGTCCGTGTTTTCAAGTTTATTTGTTTTTTGTTAGACTGCCTCGCCTTAATTGGCCTGTTGTATGGGAGCAGCTGAGAAAATTTGTCGAGGCAGACTAACATTTTTTTAATTTATTTGTTGTTTGTCTTGGGTTACATTCTGCTGCAGCTGTTTAATTAGGGGAATATTCTGCATCAGACCTGATCATTTGTAGTGCTTTGTTGTGGTATGATCTGAAACTACCGGTGGTGTGTTATGTTCACTTGAACCAGATTGCAGTGATCCCAATGTAAAGGTGTTGGTATGCTGTGTGGTAGATTAAATTTAGGTCTTGAGCAGAGTTACCGTTGTGAAATGAGCTGAGTACCAGAAGGAGAATCTTTAAAATACGTAGGAAATAAATATTGTTAAACTTGATTCTGAGTTTGCCTTTTTATTGGAGGCCTTGAAACGTTAGTATGATTGAAGATTATTACCTTTTGGATGCCTCTTACTTAATTATTATTATTGTTTATATCTCCTTTTCCTTTCTTTTAATTGTATTTTGGTTTGGCTATTTATTTTTTCCTTTTCATCTTTATTTGGATTTGGCCTCAGCTTTGGTACGATACTGAGGTCAATGTTAGACAGGTATTGCTGCAAAAAAGATAAAAAAATATTAAGAGTTTTATTTTAAAATCATGCTGATTGAGAGAGTCAGTCAAATGTCAGGGCATAAGAATGAGGCTCCGCCCCTCAAGGCCGATCAAAGCTGCTTTTTAGTTTTGATACAGAGAGATTTCTAGACGTCATCAGAACCCTGATGAGAGACTGATAAGCTGCGAGTCTAGTCTGGACACAAAGTGTTAGTACACTGTAACATGTTGTACAGATGACAGGATGTAACCTGAATCTCCTCTGGATGAACTGATGACGGACAGACAGATGGCTTTTGAAATCTGGAAATAAATATAGGTATTCAAACACTGAAACACTTTAAATAGGTGAACACGTCAGTCAAAGTTATAGATCTTGAAATTTGAAGGAGATGCTTCATTAGATCACAAACCAATGTGTAGTGAGCAGATGAAAAGTGGAACAGCATCCGTAGTATGTTGACATATTAACCTCTGGAAAACCATCAAGTTATGGCAAGATGTTATAGCACATTAATTTTTTATGAGGGGGTGTTTCTTTTTTTTTGGAGTTCTGTTGCCAGGGTAACTCTAAACGCCACATAACCATGATAGTGCACATCTGATGACCGACCCATGATGCAACGGTTTAATGCATAATGTGTGTAACAACATGGTGTTTTGTGATGTGTCCCACCACGCTAGATGTTTTGATGTATGATTTCTGTGAATGTCTCTTTGCATTTAGGCATCACTAACATCTACAGAAGAAAAATCAATCTGTCTCTAAAGAGTCCAATTTTGAGGGGGAGAATAACAGCTGCTTCCACACAAATGAAGGCACCTGTTATTAATGGCAGGCACCTATAACAGTAAGGGGGGCATTACCTGTGGGACTCCCAGCCAATCATCAGCCTGCTGCATGGCCTCACGGGCGTTCTCCACTGGCTGACTGGGATCCCATGTTTCCCAGTCAGGACAAAGTCCTTAAAGCAGCACACACACACACACACAAAACACACACACACAAAACACACACACACACACACGTTAGTCAGAACACTGGAGCACAGTGCTGGAGCCATCAAATTGTTATTGCTTTGATTGTTACTGCTGCCATTAACTGTTTCTCTGTTTATCTTTCCATAGACATGACGACTGGCCAAAATCTATCGGTGTTTGTCTGTGTCTCTTTCCTGTCAGCTCAGACCCCAGTTGGCTAAGGCAGACGGCCTCCCATCCTGAGACGGGTTCTGCTAGAGGTTTCTTCCTGTTAAAAGGGAGTCGTTCCTTTCCACTGTCGCCAATCGTGCTTGTTCAGGATGGGGGATTGTGCTGAACTAACAATTCAGCCCAATCGGCTGGTTCCTTAGATAGAAATGTTTTATTATTAATTGGTTGATTTTTCTGTGAAGTGCCTTGAAATGACTTTGTCATGAACTGGCGCTTTGTAAATAAATAAACTTGAAAGTTGATGCAGATGCATGTGGTTTTTTATGGTACACCAACCTAATCACAGCATGCATAAGCAGGAAGAAGATGAAAGCAAACAAGCTCCTCTTCTTCCTGCTGAAAATCTGACTTTTAATTTTGCTGAGGGTTTTATTGTCCTGACGTTAGTTAAATTTAGCCCAAAAATACCTCAGAAGTTTTAAACATGAAACATAGAAACATGAAATAAAACTGGTGATCATTAACCCAGGCTGTTTGTTCAGAACTGAGATGAAGGGGTCCTACCAGGGGCACAGTTGTCCACCAGAGCTCCCAGTGCCTTCCCATCCCTCCAGTCTCGATGGAAATTGGTGATGGGCAGCTGTGGCACCTTGTTCTGAATCCAGCCCAGCAGACGCTGTTTGGGGGTCAGTTTCTTAGCATCATCATCATCCTCATCTTCCCACATAGGCATGGAGATGGAGTAGTGCAGGATCAGGGTCCAGATCAGACCAAGTATCAGTTTCAGGTTCCCATCCACAATGGCTTTGGAGTCTGGAGGACATATATGAAATATACAGTCAGCTGAAAGGAACTTCCTCATGCCTCATTGGCATCAGTTATTTTATGCATCAGGTAGACCTAGTTCCATTCCCTCATCGTGGTCTGGAACTCACCACAGAGCTTCACTGGACTCAAGATTCCTCTGAATTCTTGAAGGAATGAAAAATTTGATCTTTTTATAAATTTAATTAAAATTCTAAAACTTTTTCCATTCTGGTTTTTGATTTGTCCTCTTTTCTTTCTGCTTTCTGTTTGTCACAAGTGTGCCCTGGTCCTTTAACAGTATCTAATGAGGAAAATCAGTTAAAATATCAAATCTATACTCTGTAAAAAGTTATGGAATCACTCCATATTTTCAAAATTAAGTATTTTTTCCCAAACATTCTGCTAAAATAGAAACTTGCTGCAGTTTCCAGACATAGGAGACTTTTATGTTTCCTATCATTGTACTGAAAAGTTTCATCCATCAGCAGCAGTGATCAGATCTGTACCAGGATGATGTCATTCTGCGCCTGAGCTGAGGAATGAGGTCATTTTAAATAGGACACACATGCAAGCACACACACTCAAGGACCTGTGACGGGTCAGCACCGGCTGCTCCTGACTAAACAGCTCCAGGTCATGACTTGTTCATAGCAGGAAACTGTGACATCACAAAGAGAATCAAAGAAACAGTAGTCATGGGTTTCCGTCCTCCTGATAACAGTTTTAACTGTTGTTACAGAAGAAAGTCACTGGTCTCTAAAACAACATGGCAGCACAGCTTAGGCTTGTAAAATTTTATCTGACTTCCAGACTTCTGGAACAATGTCTTTTGGACAGATGAGACCAAATTGGAGAGTTTTACTCATAATGCACAG
This sequence comes from Pachypanchax playfairii, assembly GCA_006937955.1. NCBI lineage: Eukaryota > Metazoa > Chordata > Actinopteri > Cyprinodontiformes > Aplocheilidae > Pachypanchax > Pachypanchax playfairii. Next base: position 209,634 of record SSNP01000361.1, read on the forward strand.
CAGCAAACCCCATATATCGCCCCAAACATCTGATCCCAGCTGTCAGCACATTGGTGGAAGGCTGATGGTCTGGGCTAGCTCTACAGCATCAGAACCTGGACACCTTGCAGTCACTGAGGTGACCTCTATACCAAAAATATTCTAGCGTCTCTCAGATCAGACTGCGACATGGACCATGGACGATGATGCAAACACAGCAAAAATCAGTCTGATACAGTCAGAATCCAGACCTGAACCTGACTGAGGTGCTGATGGACCTTCAGAGACCTGAACCTGACTGAGGTGCTGATGGACCTTCAGAGACCTGAACCTGACTGAGATGCTGGTGGACCTTCCGAGACCTGAACCGGACTGAGATGCTGGTGGACCTTCAGAGACCCAAACCTGATTGAGATACATCCTCTAGCATCAGGAAAAGGCCACAAGAACATTTTAACAACATGAAAAAGGTGATTTTCATTGGAGTGGGTATTTAAGTAAATAATGACACAGTGTGAAAAGCCTCTGATGTTGTATCTTTCTGGTTTTAAAACCGCGTGAGGACCAGATTATGTCTGACATGACATGTTGTGTTTTGAACCTTTAGGTTTCTGACAGTAATAAACACTTGTTTCACAGGTTCACATAATGATCTGTTAAGTGAAGGAAACACGGTTCTCTCATGTTCCAGTCATGAACTCAGATTTTCCTCTCCTCTCAGAAAACCCTGGAGATCATTCCCATCAAACTCTTCCACAGGAAATGGGTTTTCTCCAGAAAACAGAAGCTTCCATCAGACTTTCAGTCACTGATAGTAAAACACTCGGTGATCCGGTTGTCTCAGAAACTTATCTTGTAAAAAGATTCCTGCTCAAACTCAACAAGGTACGTGGATTCCAGTTTCCTGGTTTCTTTGTCTCATTTCAGAGTGGAACGTGTTGAACGCTCCAATTTTTTGTTCGTTGTCCATGTGTCAGCTGAACACTGTAAAACCTGACTGGACTGTGTGTGTTCTGCTAGATACTTTCTGAGCTGCACAACAACTCGTTTGTGAGGACACAACTCATCCTGTTCAGCAACAGCCACACTCACTGGTTGCCAACGGTTACCAAACAAACAAGCTAAGGTCACTGCACTGCAGGAACAATGAAGTCCTGAGAGAAAGAGTGCAGAAAGAGAGGATAACACCCTAACAGGCATGGAGGAACAACAACCCCCCTCCTCCACCTGGGGGGGTAGAGAAACTGTGTAATGTGACATTTAAAAAGAAAGGCTGCTTGGAGCTGAGCTGAGAAAGGAAACGATGTGATAACGACATAGGGAAAGAATTAATGAGATTAATGAGGATGATAACATCATCACAAGCAGATCAAACTGGAAGAATCACAAATGAAAAACAAAACAGAAGTTCTGGTTTATATCTGGTTTCAATAGATGTTAATGAGGCGATAACTGGTGCAGAAACAAAGTGCAGCAGAAAGAAAATAAATTAGATAAATCAACTGGTTCAGACCAGAGAGACAAAATCCAGACTATAGCGTTACAGCCCAAATAAGGCTCATGAAAGAATCAAAGAACCTGCAACTCCTCAAAATTAAATCTCGGAACATTTTCAGTTAGAAAAACAAAAAACTCAATCAATCTTTTATTTTCCTAAGTAAACCAGTTTGAATTATCACACAAATACAATGAAGATTAAGAGCAGAATCATCCAAGCAGCCATTTTTTCTCATTCTGACACAAAAGTCTACAACAAACTCTTTAATCAGTTATTTACTTTCTTCTGAGTGACTGTAACAAACTACACAAGCTTTCAGAACAATCAAGGTTCAAACAGATGGTTCCTGTCAGTGCCAAGCTCAGAGTGGTACACTGATGTCAGCGTCTGTGGGGGAGAGATTCTGTGTTATCTGCCAAAGGTCAGAGGTCAAACTGCAGCCACAGAAAGTAAAATACTTTAACAGAAACAGAAAACTCTGGTCCTCGGACAGAAAGTTGATCCTGAGTCATTCCAGACTTTTTAAAGAGTCTATTTCATACAAATTTCATGACTTTAGAATCATCATCATCATCATCATGTTTATTTATATAGCACATTTAAAAACGGCATGAGAGCCGACCAAAGCGCTGAACAAAACATATAATAAAAAGCAGATAAAAATTGAATAAAAATGCAATTAAAACAAGCAATTCGGATGGGAAGAGGAAAAAATGATTATATTGAATTGAAAGCCAACGTGTAGAAATGAGTTTTTAAGCAAGACTTAAAGAGGGAAAGAGATGGGGAAAGTCTAATCGGGAGGGGCAGGTGAGTCCAGAGCTTCGGTGCACAGACAGAAAAAGCCCACTGCCCGCGGGACTTACAGCGGGAGCTGGGGACGTGCAGAAGATGCTGGTCAGCTGATCGGAGGGATCGTGTGGGAACATATGGGAGAATGAGCTCGGACAAATAAGCAGGCGCTAAGTTATTGAGGGACTTGAACACACAAACCAGGATCTCAAACTGTATATCTCGGCCCCATCTAGAGACAGTAATTCATGCTTTTATTACATCCCGCCTGGATTACTGTAACTCTCTTTTAACTGACATTAGCCATGCCTCTCTGTCACGCCTGCAGCTTGTACAAAACGCTGCTGCACGATTTTTAACTGACACAAGGAAACGAGAGCACATAACTCCGGTTTTAGCGTCCCTTCACTGGCTTCCCGTTCATTTGCGGATCCATTTTAAGGTTCTTTTATTTGTTTTTAAGTCTCTTAACGGTCTTGCCCCTTTTTACCTGCGCTGCTCTGTCCGTACACGCCTTCTCGTGCTCTCCGATCAGCTGATCAGCTGCTTTTAACCGTCCCGAAGACATTTTATAAGTCCAGAGGAGAAAGAGCCTTTTCAGTTTTAGGTCCGAAAATTTGAATGAGCTCCCCCTAAATGTTAGACAGGCTCCCTCTCTTGCTGTTTTTAAAACCCGGTTAAAAATTCATTTTTACTCTTTGGCTTTTAATCAGTAATGTGTTGCCATCTGTGTCTTAATGTATTTTATTTTCCTTGTCTGTTTTATATCTGCTCTGTTTTTAACTTGTGTGGTGTCCCTGTATTGTACAGCAATTTGGTCAGCTGTCGTTGTTTTTAAAGTGCTCTATAAATATGGTATGGTATGGTATGGTATGGTATATGGAGGTGGGAGCCAGTGTAATTTTGACACAAACCACTTTGTGGTTATTTCTTAAGTATTAACCTGTTATATGAAACATTTTATATCTAAAAAACATTAGGAAACACTGATTAACAGACCTTTCAATCTGTCTGCGTCAAAATTCGAGTGGTTTCATCAGGCTTCGGCAGCAGCTCGTTCATATATATTATTCGAATCTGCTGGATTCAGATTGGCATGGTAACAGTAGATGTTATCTCTTCCTGTTTGCTACGTCTAATGCTAACAGCGTTTAGCCAGCAGCATGCTAGGCGTGGTCTCAACTGCGGGAGCTGATGAATACTAACGAACAAAGGAGTTGTGACGAAACAAGTAGCGGCCGTTCGAACTCAGGTGTGATCGCGACCCTGCGTAGTTTGAGAGATTAAAACTGAAAGAGAAGTTGTTGACCTGTTTTCACACTCACTATTGGTGCATTCACACCAGCCACTTTGTCAACGTCAAGCAACGCTGATAATGCTCCAAATTTGACGTTTGAAGTTGAAGCTCATAACGCCTGCCAGTCAGAGCGCATAGGCGTTAAAGCTCGTAAAGCCTGACCAAAAAAGAGCGCGAAGGCAGGGCTTCCTTTGTTATCGGATGTTCGGAGCTATGGCGGATCATATAGTGAGAGTGGCTTGGATTTATTTACTTCATAGATCTAGACAACATTGACGTTGGGTGCATCACCGCCGTTTGTGGATACACCCCATTCTTCAGATGCGTTCGGAGTTTGGTGAGTTTAACCATTTGCTCCAGGAGCTACGTTTGGATGAGGTTAATTTATCTTCCATTTTGGCTGATCCCGCTTCTTTCCGGCTACGTGCTGTGACGTCTTACGTCACTACGATGAGACGCTCTGATTGGTTGACATGCCGCTTCAAGAGCGTTATGAACGTCAAAAGTTCAGCTAGCTGAACTTTGACCTTTTCTAGCTTTTCAAGCGTCAACGCCTGAAACGCTAGAAAAGCTTGAAAAGTTGCCGCACATAACGCTCACAAAGCGACGCAGAGCCGTTGCTGTCTGTCTGACGACCCGTCCACCATAGACTTTACATATAAACTTGCCGCTTATGAAGTTGATGATTGGGCCGGTGTGAACGCACCTTATGAAGGTAAGAACACCTGTGGAGCTAAAATATTCAACAGAAACCTCAGAAAAACTGTTTTTAATGAAAGGGCCTCTTTAACCCATTTGGATTAAACTAATAAATTCTAAGTAGAGGTGTGCAAGGCAGCAAGTGAGGGTATTGGGACAGGGCCAGAGTATCCCTCATCTCAGGCTTAACTAACTCAAGTTTTTCCACTAAACCTGCTTTCTGAAATACTCCCCAGATCTGAAATCTCATTTATCCTGTGTGTGCATATACATTCGCGTGTGTAAGCACATAAGTTCATGAGCCTGCACTTTACATTTTCACATCTCAACAACCTGGATGTCTTTTAGTGTCAGGATCTCAGCAGCTGGTGTGTGGTGTTTGTTTTGGTGTCTGCACTAACTCTCATTGCAGAGCGTGGCAGCAGCTGATTAGTGGCTGCAGGTGTGGCTCGTTACCCAGCTCAGGAGAGCTGGGTATTTAAGCAGAGGAGGAACTGGAGACAGACGCCAGTTTGTTCCACAACCTTTATGTGGTAATGTGTGACCTGTGCTTGTGATTCTGATAGTGGTTAAAGTGTTAGCGAGCTAACCTGC
>SSNP01000361.1:214502-235625 GCA_006937955.1 Pachypanchax playfairii
AGACCTGAACCTGACTGAGGTGCTGATGGACCTTCAGAGACCTGAACCTGACTGAGATGCTGGTGGACCTTCCGAGACCTGAACCGGACTGAGATGCTGGTGGACCTTCAGAGACCCAAACCTGATTGAGATACATCCTCTAGCATCAGGAAAAGGCCACAAGAACATTTTAACAACATGAAAAAGGTGATTTTCATTGGAGTGGGTATTTAAGTAAATAATGACACAGTGTGAAAAGCCTCTGATGTTGTATCTTTCTGGTTTTAAAACCGCGTGAGGACCAGATTATGTCTGACATGACATGTTGTGTTTTGAACCTTTAGGTTTCTGACAGTAATAAACACTTGTTTCACAGGTTCACATAATGATCTGTTAAGTGAAGGAAACACGGTTCTCTCATGTTCCAGTCATGAACTCAGATTTTCCTCTCCTCTCAGAAAACCCTGGAGATCATTCCCATCAAACTCTTCCACAGGAAATGGGTTTTCTCCAGAAAACAGAAGCTTCCATCAGACTTTCAGTCACTGATAGTAAAACACTCGGTGATCCGGTTGTCTCAGAAACTTATCTTGTAAAAAGATTCCTGCTCAAACTCAACAAGGTACGTGGATTCCAGTTTCCTGGTTTCTTTGTCTCATTTCAGAGTGGAACGTGTTGAACGCTCCAATTTTTTGTTCGTTGTCCATGTGTCAGCTGAACACTGTAAAACCTGACTGGACTGTGTGTGTTCTGCTAGATACTTTCTGAGCTGCACAACAACTCGTTTGTGAGGACACAACTCATCCTGTTCAGCAACAGCCACACTCACTGGTTGCCAACGGTTACCAAACAAACAAGCTAAGGTCACTGCACTGCAGGAACAATGAAGTCCTGAGAGAAAGAGTGCAGAAAGAGAGGATAACACCCTAACAGGCATGGAGGAACAACAACCCCCCTCCTCCACCTGGGGGGGTAGAGAAACTGTGTAATGTGACATTTAAAAAGAAAGGCTGCTTGGAGCTGAGCTGAGAAAGGAAACGATGTGATAACGACATAGGGAAAGAATTAATGAGATTAATGAGGATGATAACATCATCACAAGCAGATCAAACTGGAAGAATCACAAATGAAAAACAAAACAGAAGTTCTGGTTTATATCTGGTTTCAATAGATGTTAATGAGGCGATAACTGGTGCAGAAACAAAGTGCAGCAGAAAGAAAATAAATTAGATAAATCAACTGGTTCAGACCAGAGAGACAAAATCCAGACTATAGCGTTACAGCCCAAATAAGGCTCATGAAAGAATCAAAGAACCTGCAACTCCTCAAAATTAAATCTCGGAACATTTTCAGTTAGAAAAACAAAAAACTCAATCAATCTTTTATTTTCCTAAGTAAACCAGTTTGAATTATCACACAAATACAATGAAGATTAAGAGCAGAATCATCCAAGCAGCCATTTTTTCTCATTCTGACACAAAAGTCTACAACAAACTCTTTAATCAGTTATTTACTTTCTTCTGAGTGACTGTAACAAACTACACAAGCTTTCAGAACAATCAAGGTTCAAACAGATGGTTCCTGTCAGTGCCAAGCTCAGAGTGGTACACTGATGTCAGCGTCTGTGGGGGAGAGATTCTGTGTTATCTGCCAAAGGTCAGAGGTCAAACTGCAGCCACAGAAAGTAAAATACTTTAACAGAAACAGAAAACTCTGGTCCTCGGACAGAAAGTTGATCCTGAGTCATTCCAGACTTTTTAAAGAGTCTATTTCATACAAATTTCATGACTTTAGAATCATCATCATCATCATCATGTTTATTTATATAGCACATTTAAAAACGGCATGAGAGCCGACCAAAGCGCTGAACAAAACATATAATAAAAAGCAGATAAAAATTGAATAAAAATGCAATTAAAACAAGCAATTCGGATGGGAAGAGGAAAAAATGATTATATTGAATTGAAAGCCAACGTGTAGAAATGAGTTTTTAAGCAAGACTTAAAGAGGGAAAGAGATGGGGAAAGTCTAATCGGGAGGGGCAGGTGAGTCCAGAGCTTCGGTGCACAGACAGAAAAAGCCCACTGCCCGCGGGACTTACAGCGGGAGCTGGGGACGTGCAGAAGATGCTGGTCAGCTGATCGGAGGGATCGTGTGGGAACATATGGGAGAATGAGCTCGGACAAATAAGCAGGCGCTAAGTTATTGAGGGACTTGAACACACAAACCAGGATCTCAAACTGTATATCTCGGCCCCATCTAGAGACAGTAATTCATGCTTTTATTACATCCCGCCTGGATTACTGTAACTCTCTTTTAACTGACATTAGCCATGCCTCTCTGTCACGCCTGCAGCTTGTACAAAACGCTGCTGCACGATTTTTAACTGACACAAGGAAACGAGAGCACATAACTCCGGTTTTAGCGTCCCTTCACTGGCTTCCCGTTCATTTGCGGATCCATTTTAAGGTTCTTTTATTTGTTTTTAAGTCTCTTAACGGTCTTGCCCCTTTTTACCTGCGCTGCTCTGTCCGTACACGCCTTCTCGTGCTCTCCGATCAGCTGATCAGCTGCTTTTAACCGTCCCGAAGACATTTTATAAGTCCAGAGGAGAAAGAGCCTTTTCAGTTTTAGGTCCGAAAATTTGAATGAGCTCCCCCTAAATGTTAGACAGGCTCCCTCTCTTGCTGTTTTTAAAACCCGGTTAAAAATTCATTTTTACTCTTTGGCTTTTAATCAGTAATGTGTTGCCATCTGTGTCTTAATGTATTTTATTTTCCTTGTCTGTTTTATATCTGCTCTGTTTTTAACTTGTGTGGTGTCCCTGTATTGTACAGCAATTTGGTCAGCTGTCGTTGTTTTTAAAGTGCTCTATAAATATGGTATGGTATGGTATGGTATGGTATATGGAGGTGGGAGCCAGTGTAATTTTGACACAAACCACTTTGTGGTTATTTCTTAAGTATTAACCTGTTATATGAAACATTTTATATCTAAAAAACATTAGGAAACACTGATTAACAGACCTTTCAATCTGTCTGCGTCAAAATTCGAGTGGTTTCATCAGGCTTCGGCAGCAGCTCGTTCATATATATTATTCGAATCTGCTGGATTCAGATTGGCATGGTAACAGTAGATGTTATCTCTTCCTGTTTGCTACGTCTAATGCTAACAGCGTTTAGCCAGCAGCATGCTAGGCGTGGTCTCAACTGCGGGAGCTGATGAATACTAACGAACAAAGGAGTTGTGACGAAACAAGTAGCGGCCGTTCGAACTCAGGTGTGATCGCGACCCTGCGTAGTTTGAGAGATTAAAACTGAAAGAGAAGTTGTTGACCTGTTTTCACACTCACTATTGGTGCATTCACACCAGCCACTTTGTCAACGTCAAGCAACGCTGATAATGCTCCAAATTTGACGTTTGAAGTTGAAGCTCATAACGCCTGCCAGTCAGAGCGCATAGGCGTTAAAGCTCGTAAAGCCTGACCAAAAAAGAGCGCGAAGGCAGGGCTTCCTTTGTTATCGGATGTTCGGAGCTATGGCGGATCATATAGTGAGAGTGGCTTGGATTTATTTACTTCATAGATCTAGACAACATTGACGTTGGGTGCATCACCGCCGTTTGTGGATACACCCCATTCTTCAGATGCGTTCGGAGTTTGGTGAGTTTAACCATTTGCTCCAGGAGCTACGTTTGGATGAGGTTAATTTATCTTCCATTTTGGCTGATCCCGCTTCTTTCCGGCTACGTGCTGTGACGTCTTACGTCACTACGATGAGACGCTCTGATTGGTTGACATGCCGCTTCAAGAGCGTTATGAACGTCAAAAGTTCAGCTAGCTGAACTTTGACCTTTTCTAGCTTTTCAAGCGTCAACGCCTGAAACGCTAGAAAAGCTTGAAAAGTTGCCGCACATAACGCTCACAAAGCGACGCAGAGCCGTTGCTGTCTGTCTGACGACCCGTCCACCATAGACTTTACATATAAACTTGCCGCTTATGAAGTTGATGATTGGGCCGGTGTGAACGCACCTTATGAAGGTAAGAACACCTGTGGAGCTAAAATATTCAACAGAAACCTCAGAAAAACTGTTTTTAATGAAAGGGCCTCTTTAACCCATTTGGATTAAACTAATAAATTCTAAGTAGAGGTGTGCAAGGCAGCAAGTGAGGGTATTGGGACAGGGCCAGAGTATCCCTCATCTCAGGCTTAACTAACTCAAGTTTTTCCACTAAACCTGCTTTCTGAAATACTCCCCAGATCTGAAATCTCATTTATCCTGTGTGTGCATATACATTCGCGTGTGTAAGCACATAAGTTCATGAGCCTGCACTTTACATTTTCACATCTCAACAACCTGGATGTCTTTTAGTGTCAGGATCTCAGCAGCTGGTGTGTGGTGTTTGTTTTGGTGTCTGCACTAACTCTCATTGCAGAGCGTGGCAGCAGCTGATTAGTGGCTGCAGGTGTGGCTCGTTACCCAGCTCAGGAGAGCTGGGTATTTAAGCAGAGGAGGAACTGGAGACAGACGCCAGTTTGTTCCACAACCTTTATGTGGTAATGTGTGACCTGTGCTTGTGATTCTGATAGTGGTTAAAGTGTTAGCGAGCTAACCTGCCTTCTCCTTCCCCTCTTGTAGTCCCGTTGCCTGGAGTGCTCCTCCAGGTCTGAGTGCCTCTGCGCTGGCCGTCTGCCGCGTCGTCAAGAGGACTCTTTCGTCACGGGTTCCTGAGGTCGTGTATCCACACGACCGCTTCCCCTGTCTGGCTTCCCTGTCTGTCTCTGGTCCCCTTTGGGATCCCCACCTGCCTTGGAACAACTGCTTGCTGTCACCCCTGCTTCAACTCCTTCCGTGGATTCATCAGCTCGCACTGGACCTAGTCTCATACTCTCCACCTCCGGATCACCACCACAGCTGCTGGTTCCCTGGACCCCTCCACAACATCTCCAGCACCGCTCCCTCCGTGAGTTCACTGAGCACATTCCCAGCAAACCACAGCTTATCCTATCTACACTGGAAGAAACCTGTCATTAACCTGTCTCTCCTCCACTGCCAGCATCCCTCCCGAGCTCAACGCCAGTCCCTTTTCTCCCTCTAGCAGCCTTGCATATTCCTTATTATTGCCTGTACTGTTCACTGTACATATTAAAGCACTGTATCTGATTCCCCTGGTCCTGAGTGTTGGTTTGGAGTTTGGGTTCACTTTGGAGTTCATGGAGAACATGACATTTAGTCCCTTTTTTTTTTTTTTTTGTCTTGTGTTGTTTTGTGATTGTTATGTTGCTTGGTTTGAAGTCTGGTTGCTGTAAATAAACTTCATTGATCCACTACACACTTTAGACTTACTTTTAGCTATTCAGTTCTCTGGTCTTAGACATTTTGTCCCTGAAAAGAGGACTGGACTGCTCAGGAAACTATCTACCAGTACGATACTAGTTATTTTTCACTACTTTAAAACAGAAACAAACTCTAAAAAGGCCAAAATTGGCAATCACAACGTTCTGACTAAGAACCAGCGTCCGCTGCTTTTCCACAGCGGTCGGGTTGGTTTGGGACGGTTGTGTTTCCATTACCATCTAAGGAATGTGGATGTGGGTGTGCTCAGCTTTGCTAGTGGTGCGAAAGGCCTGTGATGTCCGTAATGGACATGAGTAGTAAATAAACGTGTTTTCACTATTACCTTCATTAATTAATGGGAAAGTACGAAGATGTGAATTATAGCGAACATGCAAACAGCTGTCTCAGTTTTGTTTTTCACCCACAAGTACAACCCGATGGGAGGATTCATGACACATTTTTGTAGCTCTGCACACTTTTTTGAAAGAGGAAATATTTACATATTACACAATCACAACTTTTGGGCCGACAATTATTTGTTATAGTTAGCCACCGCCTGAACCAGGTCTGAAAACACTGCAAGAAAACACCGATTGAAGTCTTGTTCTTGCACCACGGATGATCGGATGTTGATGCCTCACACTCTCGCCTGTTGCTTGAAGGTCTTTCCACATAAATAGCTTCCATTTCATTGAACCACTTCAATGTTTGCGGTCTGCCCAATCGCCAGTAGTTACATTTGAGTTTTTTTAAGTTTATGACTTATATTGTAAAGAACATTGTGTTTAGAAAGGTTTTATTATCTGATTTAAACTTTATTATTCACGCTTTGTTGTACAGGAAGTTGCTTTATTTTCAAACTCATGCTTTTATTTTTGTAACAAAAGTGCAACAAAACGGAAAAAGAAAAGAAACGAGGGAAAATACAGAGCAAACGGTACATAACGGTGAAGATATTGATCATCAAAGGCATATTTAGCTCCTGGCTGACAGTAGGCACAAGGTATTATTTAATACTGTTTCACGGTTATGTTTTTTTTTTATTTTATTTTATTTTATCTTTTTTATGTGTACAGCATTAAGTGTGGTAAATCTAGAACTTTAAACGTACCCTAATGTTATGTTTTATGTTATATGATTGGAACATATTTTACTGTAAGAGCAAACGAGTAAATGGATGTTTGTTTTTGTTCTTTTCCATAGCTCTTACGGTGTATTCACAAGGTCTGTACTCCTTATGAAGATTTTCTTCAATAAATGTTGTGAAACATCAGTGCGAGCGACCATTATTCAGCCAGGGATGCTACAGATATCTTGAATGTAGTAGCAAGTAATAACCGCAGCATTGTTGCTGGGTGTTGAGATCAAGCGCCATTCTGTGACTTCACATCACGTGCACACCGCCAGGCCAATCAGTGGCCACCGCTATGTAGGTAGGTGTGTGACTGCCGTCACAAAGACACCATTTATTTTCCTTTCATTAGCTGAATCAGTTATAAATACAAATAAAACAGTTTGAATAAAAATACACTGTTGGTTCCAACAAGCTGTTGAAACCTTGAAGTGTTTTTATTCTGTTTCATTAAAATATTTTAGAAAATGTTGATTGCACTCACTTGTTCATGCCATCTGTCTAAAGTAAACATTTGTACCTGCTTCAGGTTGGATGTTTGTGTTTTAAAGAGGCCATTCCATTAAAAACGTTTTTTCTGAGGTTTTTGTTGAATATTTTAGCTCCACAGGTGTTCTTATCTTCATAGTGGGTGTGAAAACAGGTCAACAACTTCTCTTTCAGTTTTAATCTCTCAAACTACGCAGGTGGCGATCACACCCGAGTTCGAACGGCCGGTACCTGTTTCGTCACAACTCCTTTGTTCGTTAGTATTCATTAGCTCCCGCAATTGAGACCACGCCTAGCATGCTGCTGGCTAAACGCTGTTAGCATTAGACATAGCAAACAGGAAGAGATAACATCTACTGTTACCATGCCAATCTGAATCCAGCAGATTTGAATAATATATATGAACGAGCTGCTGCCGAAGCCTGATGGAACTACTCGAATTTTGACGTAGACAGATTGAAAGGTCTGTTAATCAGTGTTTCCTAATGTTTTTTAGATATAAAATGTTTCATATTACTGGTTAATACTTAAGAAATAACCACAAAGTCCTGAAATTTATATGAAATGGCCTCTTTAAAGTGTGCAGTTGTTTAAGAGGATTATGCCACCTGTTGCTGTCACTCACTGTTTGACTCCTTGCAGTTTTTAAATGATGACTGCATTCCATTTAGCTCAGCTGAGGTTCACGCTGACACAAGTCAAGTCAGCTGCACATTGGATTGAACTCACAGCAGGTTACAATTAAATTTTTTTTAATCAATTAACATTTTATTATCACAATTTCTGCTTATAAACAAGTTTCCTATATAAAATCAATCTGAATTAATTAAAGCGAAGATAATTTATCAGCTGAGGGATCATCAGGAAGCTGGACGGTTTTCTCATTTTTCATTAGTCTTATGCTTTTCATCATTGAAAAATTATCAATATGAATATTTCATTCATGTTTTATTCAGAGAACCAAACAGCAGCTGGTGTCTTTAGGAAGAAAAAAAAAACTGAGTTCAAAGTTTTTATAATTTAGTAGTTGTTTCTGCAGCAGCATCTGTTGAGCAGCTGACAGCAGCGACACATGCAGCCAGTTGTCCTTGAAATCAGAAGCAAAGCTGCAGCTAATTAACAACCATAAAAAACTCTAAAATCAGATCAACAGGAGAGTGAAGTTTTAAATCCCCACTAAATATCAGCCAAACTGCCCTTTGACCTTTTAATCAAAGAATGTGAGAGAAAATGTAATAAACTCCCAAAAACTTCACCAGATATTTTTTATCTCAATAACTGAATCCCTTTGGCAGAAATACTAGTACAGGTGACCTTCTCTACTTTAAACCTACCTGAGCGTGGCCTCTGACCCTGCTGTCACCCAGGTGTCCATGACACTTGGACCAGCACCAGTAACACACCTGTAACACATTCACTTTCTGTTACAGATTGGATTGATCACCCAACAATCAGACATGGTTCTGCTAAGTCAGTTGCCACAATAAAATCCTCAGGACTAACAGATCTTTTTAATTTTCTAAGAAGAGTCAGATGATCGCAGGTCAGAGGTTATTGATAATGTTTTCAAGGAGTATCATGTGATCAGCTATGGCAAATTAACCAAACTCAGAAGTTTGAAATGTAAGACACAAACACAGGTTTATCAAACAAACCAAGAACCAATCAGATTCAACTGATCAGAGCCATCATCAGGAAGTTCAAATGAGACACAGCTCCAAAATAACAAGTGTGTAGAGAGTTACTCTTACGTGGGGGGGGGTTAGGGGGGTCCTGGCTTCGGATGGACATTCCTATGTGCTGACTGCTGCAACACATGGTAACTATTACTCTGACAGAGAAACACATACAGACAGAATTAGAAAATTCTTGAATGGAGTTTGATCTTCAGAACAAGAGTTCAAACTGAAACTAGAAAAGCACTTGGAGAGCGCAGACCTCCGCCATGCAGCTCAGTCCCCCATGTTGGGATCTACACCAAAAATAATACACTCCTCCCACTGATTAGTAGTTGTTACCCCACGTAGGACTTTATGTTTTTATCAATTTTCATCTGGGTTTGTTTGTTTGTTAACAAGATGAAATTTGCAGGATCAGTTGGACATGGTACAAGGACCAATTAGATTTTGTTGGTGATCCAGATCAATGTCTGGGTATTTGATGACATTTATTCCTGGATCCAGACTGTGATCCGGATCACCACCAAAATTGAATTGATTGGTCCTTGTACCATTTCCAATTGATCCTGAAAATTTCATCCAAATCCATCCAGAAGCTTTTATCTTGTTAACAGACATACCATGATGGTACAGTATGTATGTCTCTGGAGCTCCAGGGACCGCCCTGGCAGGATTTTAACCCCGTTTGGGCTGTTTTCTCCTGGGTATGGAGGCTGGATGTTCTCCCCTCCTGCTCTGGAGCTCCAGAGACCACCCTGGCTGGGATTTTGAAAACAATATTGGGGCTTAGGGTTAGCTTTGGGGCTGTATTACCGGCTTTCATTTATCATTTTAGAGTGATTTTAGCCTGTTTGGAAGCACTCTAGCTGAGGAGAGGGACGTGCACAGGGTCCTGTCATCCACCCTGGAGTGACGGTTCTCCCTCTCCTCTCGACAGTTGCAAGGGGAGCTTGAGCTTCAGATTTTACAATAATGTTTTGTTGTTGCTTTGAATTGTACAGAAATTTCGATAAAAAAGAAAAAGTACGACGGCAGCTGGTTCTTCTTCCACCACTAGCAGGAAGCTGCCGCTGGTTCTTTCTATGGGCGGTGAATGATATAAAATGACCAATCACATGAGGATCACACCGGGCCTTAGTCTCCTCCTCCAAACATTCATAATTACTTCCCTTTCGCGCGCGCAGCCTCTCCTGGTTTGCCTTCACGCTCGTATGAGAGCTTCATGAACAGGCGCCTGTATTGAGATCCACATGCGCGGTTCATGAATACTCGTATAATGAATCATACACGGGCGTGTGGGGTGAATTCACGAGCGTGCTGTGGATTGCACGTCCGTGCACTCGCGTAGGGACACGCGCGCACGGTTAAATACGTATTTAACCGTGCGCGCTGCAGAAAATCACGCTTAGGGTTTTTGACTGATATTTAATTCCATATAGGAGAACTAGAGACGATTTCTTGGTTGAAAAATGATCAAAGGTAATAACTGTGTATTTCTTGATAGTAAAGATGTGTTGTGCTTTTCTTAGTGGTAATAATGTGTGTGTTTTACTACTGAATGGATTTGCAAGAGCTTGATTTACTGTGATTGGTTAAAAACAAGATGTCAAAGGCAGACACTTGTTGGCTCATCCTCCAATCAGATTACAGTATTAAACCAGATGTCCCTCCTTTTCATAGACGCTTTCAAATGGAGCGGTTCCAGATTTATGTGTTTCCCCAACTCAACAAGAGATGGGGCTACACATAGATCTGGCAGTGCCAGGTTAAATCTGGTTTGTTAAACTGTGAAACTGATTTCTCCATTTCTAGATTTTCTTTGTTTTTATTTTGTTTAGTTTTATGTTTCTATTGTTTTATATTTTTTGCATGAATGTTGGGAATTAACTGATCAAATAAATAAAGTTCAACTGACCTAACTGACCTAAGCATGGTTAATTGATTAACGGGGGGGAGGGGGTTCAGTGGGGGCCACAACAGATCTTTGCCCAGGGCCCTTCAGCGGGTTGGAGTGGCCCTGCTTAGAGCTGGTTTTCTTTCTGAATCTATTTTAAGCTGCTGAAGGAGCTCAGCTGTCCTGCCATCAATCATCACCCCCCCCCCCCACACACACACACACACAAGAATACACAACACCCTGTCCAGGTTTTCCAAGCCCTTTCATTGACTGCAGACTCACAACAGAAATTTAGACTTCTGTCAGATGTTTGACGTGCAGCTTCGAAGTGACTCCTTGCTCATTAAATATCCCTTTAATTAAACATCATGACAAGCATTTTGTATAAAATGGAATTCGAATATTTTTAATTTAATTTGTCAAAAGATTTCATTTTGAAAAATAGATATAAACTTTATTGTATTTAATTAAAAACTGCTAAAACCAACAACCCCACCCCAGTTTTAGATCAATTGATATCCGTCTTCGTTCATGTAGCCTATTTGTTGTTATTTTCCTGCTGTTTGTGTGACATGATGAATCAGCTGACCGACACAAAAAGAATCAGCTGGTTGTTGAGTTTCATTTTAATGCCTTAGAGCAATTTAATTCAGTAAAAATTGTGTTTTTTCTGTTAAAGGAAAACTAGGTTCAGATGTTAAACTCAAACCACAGAACAGTTCTATCAGGGTCTACTGCAGATGCTCACCTCTGGAGCTCCACACACCTGTGAGTCACCTGACACGCCCACACAGCACCTGTTTGGGTCAGATAAACGCATCGTGTAACTTCGTCTTACCAATGGAGACCAGCTTGATGTGCTCTCTCTCCAGGAACTCCAGCGCCACGGAAACGTTCTCCAGCTTCATCTGTCTGAAGTTGGGTCTGGAGTGGTACTTTCTGTACATCTTCTTCTGGCTAAGCACCTCCAGCAGCCCGATCAGCTTCAGCCCGTCGCTCAGGTCCTTCTGCAGGTCGTTGATCCGCTTGTTGACCGCCTTCAGGTGCTCGTTACACCACCTGGTGAAGGTGTTCTGCTGGATCTTCTTCCACGGCGCGTCCTCGGCCAGGTCTTTCTCGGTGGCCGGCATTTCCTCCTCCTCCTCCTCACTGATGTCTGCGGGGCTGTGATAGAAGTGCTGCGGCTCCAAGAAGCCGCTGTTGCTCGTCATGGTGCACCTCCACCCCCCACCTCGTTACAACACAAAAAAGAGAGGAAAGTAAAGCGCGAGAAAAAATGCAAAAGAAGAAGAAGACAGAAGCGACGGAGGAAGAGGAGCGGGGCAGTGTCGAGCCTGCTGGAGAAGTTTGTTTAAAGTTGGTTAAAATAACCAGAACAGATCCAGAATCAGTCGGTCCAATCTGCTGCTTAGTCTGGTAGCCTAATAACGCGCAGACAGCGGCCTGGACAGAACAGGGACTAAAGGTGGGGGCCAAGTGACTCACAGGTTTAAAAAGCTCAACGTCACTCAGATGGACTCCGAGGAATGCCCGCCCCCCCACTATAACCATATACAACTGCAGCCCGGGCATCCTCTAATCCCAGCGAGACACGGAGCCCGCCGCTCATTGGGCCACCGCGGAACGGGAGGGCGGGGTCTGCCCTGACCCCCCCTCATCCAGGACACCCCCAGCACCAGGACCAGGGGATCCGCCGATGTCATGACACCTCCAGGTATTTTTAGAGTCTCTGAAACGAGGAGAGATGATCCGAGAGGCCGCTAACAGCCCGAACAGAAAAAAAATCCGATCCAGATCTCTCCTTCAACAAAAACATCTGGACGGGAATCAATCAGAGTCTCTGTCCACAGTCTCCTTTTTGTAAACAGAGACTTAAATTCAAATGAATCACCTTGTAATGCGACTATCAGAGTTGCCAGTTCAAACGGAGAGACAAGCGAATTATTTGGACTTTCAGATTATTTTTAAATGACACCAACAAACTTTAAACACGCTGATGAGGAAACTCCTCAGTGTGCAGCGCCCCTAGTGGTGCTCAGCTGCGTCACACAACACGAGCTGACCCCTGACGTCATCACTGCGTCACTTCAGCACAAACTACTGAACTCAAGTCAGAACCCTATAATATTACAAGAGGCCTTCGAGAGATCTGTCTCTTGCAGGTAGATCTCTTATAACAAAGGTAGAAGGATTATCTCGTATACTGCTCTTGGTAAATGACTCTGACTTTCCTTTCATGAACAACAAAGTGTCCCACAAGGTCAGAAATTTTGTTCTGAAATAAATTGTATCTTCAGCTTCCTATATTTTTTCACTTTTGAAAATTTTTATTGGAACTGGTCATGGTTGCCAAGGAAATATTTGTTGACAACAAAATAAGAGAAACATCATATAAAATCATGAAAGTATTCTTAAAGACCAAATATAAATGGGAAATGGATTGTTTGTGTACACAAATATGTTTTGTTTTTTTAGTGGTAACAATGTGTGTTTTTTTCTCCCAAATGGACTTGAAAGAGCTTAATTTAAATGGTAAATGTCCTGTATTTGTATAGCGCTTTTCTAGTAGGGTTGGGCATCTAAGGTATAATGCCGATCCGATACGCATCTCGATATGAAGTATCCGATCCGATATATTAATGATACATTTGTGGCATTTTGTGATGCAATACCATACGATTCACACCCATATAACGATACGATGCGATAATTCAACACTAGCTAATTACATCAAGTTTATGTGGTGATGTGAAAGAGGATGCAGTGCCATTGAATTAGTCTGATTGTTTATTAACCAAGTAAAACCAAGACTTTTTTACAAACTGGCTTTTCTCTCAGAGCCCGTGTCGGTTTACAGTAGAGGGCCATTTTAGAACACATGGCATTATTTTATCTAAGTATTTCCAAGATAAACAGAACATAACAGTGCAAGATATACTAAAAAAATATATTTTCACTCTTTCAACAGAAGGTTTACCGTTGCACAACAAGAA
This sequence comes from Pachypanchax playfairii, assembly GCA_006937955.1. NCBI lineage: Eukaryota > Metazoa > Chordata > Actinopteri > Cyprinodontiformes > Aplocheilidae > Pachypanchax > Pachypanchax playfairii. Next base: position 228,009 of record SSNP01000361.1, read on the forward strand.
TTATGATTTAACTTTTCAACTATGAAAATAAGTTTTACAAAGATGTATTTTGCCACTGAATATTCAAAACGTAACGTTGTGAACTAGCAGTGTTATGCCGCTTTTACTTTGAAACAAAACTGTCACTGTAAACAACAGGCTAATAAAAATAAATAAAATTCCTTAAAGCAAACAGGAGCACACCTTGTGGCCTTTTAGAATAGTGCACAGTGGTTAGTCACCTTCAGTTAAAGGTTTTTCTTCAGAAATATCAACTGATCAACATGATCAGGGTGAAGCAAGCTACACTGAGCTGTAACTATGTCTCCAGCTGTGCTGAAAACTCTTTCAGCTGGTACGCTTGTTGCTGGGATGGACAGATATCCCTTTGCTAAAGCTGATAGTAGTGGAAGGTCTACTTGCACTCTCCACCACTGTAACACATCCACATCCAAACCTAAAGTGTCCCTCTCTCTATATTTTAGGATTTCATCCTTAGCTTTCTCCCTGATGGTTTTTGCTGGAGGTTTTGCACTCAGAAAATCTCCAAACATCTTGTCCATGGCAGTTTTTTTCTTCGGAGGGGCATCATCTACAGAAGAGGGCAGAGGAGAGGCTTATCAGTTCTGCTAAAAATATTCCTTTCATTTACAGTCTGAAAATTACTTCACTATATTAGCATCTTCACTACATATACATTTATGGCATTGTCTCCATTTAAACCAACCTGTCTTGTCATCTCTGGAAGGGCTTTTGTGGTGTTCTGTTTCAGCTGTCTGGTCCTCTTCACATGAGCCTGTTGCCTGGTCTTCATTTGGCATTGCTGTGTCACTGCCCTCTTCCTTAAAAATGCATAAACATGGAAAATAATGCACATTATTCATATATTATTAGTTTTAACTGCAATAATGGTCTTACTTTAAATGTTCTTACCTCTCCATTCATCTGTTCCACCTCTGTTGCTATCTTCATGAATACCATATCCTTGGCATCACTGTCATCCAGAAAAGCCAGATCTTTAAAACGCGGGTCAAGTGCTGAGGCACAGTGGAGAGTGCTTTCAAGATATGTATAACGGCCATCAAAGTCCTGCCTGAATCTGTCTTTCATGTGGGAAATAACCTATAGATCACTCTCATCTAGTTGGAATTGTCTCTGCAATTTGGCTTGGATTGGAGAGATAATGGAGATGGTGGGATTTTTTTCCTCACTGAGGAGTGTGGTTGCCACTTTCAGAGGTGACATTAATTTGATGATCTCTGGGATCAGTGTCATGTCATCTTCTGTCAAACTCACCATAGCCTCACGCCTCTTTATCTTCCTGGACAGCAGGGTGTTCAGCACAGCGGGCTGCTGCTCCCAGAAATGCTCCAACATGTCGAGGGTACTGTTCCATCTGGAGGAAACGTCATGGATGACGGTTGTGGTTGGGCAGGTGTAACTGGGTCTGTATTTCACGCAGAACTTCAGTTGCCTTGGGGCTTTTGTGGAAAAAGGAGACAAGCTTCTCACCACCAGCTTAGAGACACTGTCCACCTTAAAGGCTTTTTGAGATGCCAAGTTTAATGTGTGAGCGATGCATCTCACGTGTGGGTCCATCTTGGCGCCAGCACCAGCCAGGATCATGTTTCTGGCGTTATCTGTGACTAACGCGGGGCTCTTCTCTTCGATCTTCCACTCGCGGCAAACATCTTGAAGTAAAATGGCTAGATTATTCCCTGTGTGAGCCTCGCTGAACACTCTGGTCTGCAGAACGTGGTTTTTGAGAAACCATCCGTCANTCTATGTAGTGTGCTGTGACCGTTACATATGATGCTGTAGCACACGATGTCCAGCCGTCCACTGTTACAGCAACTCTTTGGGCTTTGTGCAGAGACTCCTCTATCCCTCTTCTGACTTTGTCATACATTTGAGGAATCTGTTTATCGGAGAATAGCTTTCGGTGTGGTATTTTATAACGAGGCTCCAAGACATGGAGGAGGTGTTTAAAACCTTCGTTCCTCTCTGTGACACTATAGGGCTGAATATCTTTGCAGATAAACAATGCAATAGCATCTGTTATTGCCGTAGAGCGTGCGGAACTGTTAGCAAGTGGGGCATGGAAAAAACTTTCAATAGTTTTCTCACCGCTTTTGGAGCTGGTAGCAACAGGTGAATCAGAGCAAGAGGCAGGGGATGCAGGGGCACTCGTAGATGCTTCCACAACAACACCGTGGCGCCGCTTTAAGTGAGATATCAGATTAGTCGTACTGCCCGTGTATTTCACAGATGCGCGGCACATTTTACAAATTGCATCCGTCTTGTCAAGTCGTCCGTCTTTCTTGTAAAATCCGTAGTGTTGCCACACTTTAGATTTAACACTCAGTGGGGGATAAATTTTCTCGGAGTCCGACATGTTTGTTTTGCTCTTCGCGCTTCCGGACAACTACCTTTGGGCGCATCACTAGCTTCATCCGCGCAGCTGATACATTGAGTTGTACTGTACACATCCGCAAGTCCGTTGATTAGGCCTACTTTATCTAGGTCGATTAGATTATGTGCCAAAAAAAGGTTGACAACACTTGTTAATAAATAAAAAAATACATTATATATTAAAAGAATAAGTTGTATCTCGGAAAAACAGCTGCATCTCGCAAAAACCGATGCATCTCGATTTGCTTCCAAAATTTCATTCATCCTCTGTTGCTCTACCGATGCACTCGCATCGTGCACGCGCATGACCTCGTATCGATACATATCGGTTAATCTTCCCATCCCTATTTTCTAGTCATTCAGACCACTCAAAGCACTTTCACACTACAAGGTTTTGCATTTACCCATTCACGCAACCCGATATGTAAACCGGGGGGAGAGGGTAGGGGCTAACGATACGCAGATCGGGGGGCAACATGGGGTTCAGTGTCTTCCCCAAGGACACTTCGACATGTGGCGGTGGAAGTCGGGATCGATCCACCAACCTTCAAGTTGGAGTTCGACCGCTCTGACCACTGAGCCACAGCCTCCCCTTACTGCACTAATTTACTGCACTGTAAACCCAAAGGTTAAGCTAACTCATAAGAAATCTGTGCATAAGAATGCTTATTTTTTAAGTTCTCATAACTCTTTTAAATTTTTTAATTTGATGTGACTTAATTTTTCTGAGTGAACGTTTGCGTATTAAAACTTTTAAGTGAGCAGACGTACATAACGTAACGTCCCACGTCATCGACATCACAACTTTTCAGGCTCGAAATTCAAAATGAAAAAATAGCTACCGTTTGGCGACCGAGAAGATATTCGATGGAGGAAAACTTTTCACTTTTTTGCTCTAGGTAAGTTACGAAACTCAAGAGAATTTAAACATATTTGTTTGCTGTTAATAAAGATTGGTAATGATTCCTTTGCTTTTATTTTCATTCTTTATAAGGCGTTACCTGTTGCCCTAATGTTAGCTAAATGCTTTTTTTTTTTGTATTTTAAAATAAACTTTAAAAACTTTTGCTATTCTTTCTTATAAGAAATATATATAATTATAAACGAAGCAAAATGGAGCTCGAATTTGTGTTGGCAATAAGTTGTTATTTTTACTTTTTTTTTACTTTTTTAATGCTGGATGAGTTACAACAGCTGTATCGCCGTCATATGCTGTTTTTCAGGCTGAGGAATAATGATATTCAAGTAAAGTACTTTCTAAGCTCTAATATTACATATTAATTTTAGCTTGTTGAATGTATTATTTTAGCACATTTTTTTATAACAGGTTGTAAAATGAACAATTCCTATAGGAAATTTAGAGGTTTGTGGAAATTGTACTCAAATAAGACTTCTACTTCAATTTTTCTGCACTCAAGTAAAAAGTAACTAAGAAATTACTCGAGTAATACTAAAAGTCTTCCTTTAATTTAACCTTTTTAAAATCATGTCACCAGACAGGCAAAAAATATTACGCTATGGACAAATTCTTGCTTTTTAAAAACCAAATGATGTAAATGGATACCATTAAAGAACATAAAATATTTGTAAGCTAAAGTATCACTTTACTAAAGTAAGCATAGTGATACTTCTTAATATTATTCCTTTTATATTACTGTAATATTAAAAACATTACTGTTGAGTAAAAATACTCTCACAAGTTTTAATTTTCTTACAAGTAGCTTTGTAACTAGGTAAATATACACTCACCGGCCACTTTATTAGGTACACCATGCTAGTAACGGGTTGGACCCCCTTTTGACTTCAGAACTGCCTCAATTCTTCGTGGCATAGATTCCACAAGGTGCTGGAAGCATTCCTCAGAGAGTTTGGTCCATATTGACATTATGTCATCACACAGTTGGCGCAGATTTGTCGGCTGCACATCCATGATGCGAATCTCCCGTTCCACCACATCCCAAAGATGCTCTATTGGATTGAGATCTGGTGACTGTGGAGGCCATTTGAGTACAGTGAACTCATTGTCATGTTCAAGAAACCAGTCCGAGATGATTCCAGCTTTAAAGTAGCCATCAGAAGTTGGGTACATTGTGGTCATAAAGGGATGGACATGGTCAGCAACAATACTCAGGTAGGCTGTGGCGTTGTAACGATGCTCAATTGGTACCAAGGGGCCCAAAGAGTGCCAAGAAAATATTCCCCACACCATTACACCACCACCACCAGCCTGAACCGTTGATACAAGGCAGGATGGATCCATGCTTTCATGTTGTTGACGCCAAATTCTGACCCTACCATCCGAATGTCGCAGCAGAAATCGAGACTCATCAGACCAGGCAACGTTTTTCCAATCTTCTATTGTCCAATTTCGATGAGCTTGTTCAAATTGTAGCCTCAGTTTCCTGTTCTTAGCTGAAAGGAGTGGCACCCGGCGTGGTCTTCTGCTGCTGTAGCCCATCTGCCTCAAAGTTCGACGTACTGTGCGTTCAGAGATGCTCTTCTGCCTACCTTGGTTGTAACGAGTGGTTATTTGAGTCACTGTTGCCTTTCTATCAGCTCAAACCAGTCTGGCCATTCTCCTCTGACCTCTGGCATCAACAAGGCATTTCCGCCCACAGAACTGCCACTCACTGGAAATTTTTTCTTTTTCGGACCATTCTCTGTAAACCCTAGAGATGGTTGTGCGTGAAAATCCCAGTAGATCAGCAGTTTCTGAAATACTCAGACCAGCCATTCTGGCACCAACAACCATGCCACGTTCAAAGTCACTCAAATCATGTGATTGGCTGATAAGAAATTAAGTGTTAATGAGCAGTTGGACAGGTGTACCTAATAAAGTGGCCGGTGAGTGTATGTAGTCACTACCCACCAGAGGTTGCTGAAAACTGCTTTCTAAAGCCAGATTGAAATGGGGATATAATGTTATTATTAGATATATAATTAGACAATTGATTAAATATAATTTTCTCAAAGACTTTGACAATACTATTGATAATTGACATTGGTCTATAGTTGTTTATATTGCTGGGTTCACCCCCCTTATGGAGAGGAATCACCCTCGCACATTTCCAGAGTTAGCACAGCTACATCCAGCTTGCTCCGATAGAAGCCTCTCACAGACTTCTTTCCTTTCTCATTTAACGGCTGTTTGATAGCAGATAATCTCGCGGTACCTAACGTGGTTTGGGGCGCTTCAAAAATCGCCCTTCGTGGAGTTATTCTCTCTGCGTTTATTGGCTAAATCAAGTTCTTCCATTTGGCAATGCAGATCTGCTATTGGCTAATTTGATCTAAAAGCCCACCTCCTGAGAGCGCTTTCTTCTGCGCCCCAGAGCTGAACTAGACATATGAGAAGTGAAGAAGCAGGAGGAAATCATGGTTTGCAAAGTAATTTCTGTCTTTCAGAAGTCATTTATACAATCTTCTTAGTATATAAATATACATGAGTGTTTTTAACTCTAAATACTTACTACGTAATTAAAAAAAAATCCACATCATGTGTTGATAGGGAGGACAGCGCCCTAGCGACCTTTATTGGCCAGCTGCCACTGGGTTTAAATGACTGAACATAACAATGAGATTGAACTAACAGATCTTAGTCAGAATCCATCAGAACAAACAGAAGAACAAAAACTGGTATGAGATGAAAGGACGACTAAAAACACTTATTCAACACGTTCTTTTCGGTCACCAGTTTCTTCACATCAGCCTTAGAGACAAAGCGTGGACGTCGGCAGACTCTCCTCTTCGTCTTGTGTTTGGGGTTCCTCTGGTACATGTCTGTAGTGAGCAGAACCAGAACTATAAGAGAAGAAACATAAATGACCCCAAACCAGACAAGACCTAACCTTATCCTGAAAACATTCTAATTACATTCATAACATTAAAGCAGAACTAAGTAAGTTTTGCTCTCGCTCTCCCCCTACTGGTCCCCTGTGAAAGCTCTAGGGGTGCAACGGTACTCGGTAAAATACCGGACCGTTCGGTACGCCTTGCACGGGACAATCCGCCTCTCTGTCCCGCGGGTTTTCGGTTCTGTAATACACTTAATAATTTCCCAATTTATGGCAGTTTATTTACTGCTTTATAGACCACTGACTGCATGTATTGTGAAGGCTACCTTCTCAGGGGGCGAAAGCCCACCCCTGCAACTCAACATCCAATCACTGTTGTGTACCTGTCCAGACCCATTTCCTCTTACAGGAACCTTTTTCTAGCTCGCACTTAGACACGTGAAAATGGCTAGCTCTAGCGGAGATGAGAGACAGAAGTTTGAAGAAGCACAGGTCATTCAAGTCTTCAGTGTGGGATCATTTTGGTTTTAGTGTAGAGTACAAAGACGAAGGAGTAAAAACAGTCAATAGAAATTTCACTGTTTGCAAACATTGTTTGAAACATGTCCCGTACGCTAAAGGAAACACAAGCAACATGTCTAAGCATCTCCAGCGAAGTCATCCGGATGTGCAGCTTTCTGCACACAGAGCAGCTGCGCAACCCGAACGGACATCAGCAGCAACAACGCAACTGTCCATCAAGACGGCATTTCAACAGACCTACCCAGCCTCTTCAGATAAGCACAAGAAAATAACCGATGCAGTGGGAGTACTCATTGCTAAAGATTTGCAGCCGTTTTCTGTGGTTGATGATGTGGGGTTTCGCCACCTAATTAAAACACTGGACCCTCGTTATGCCGTGCCCTGCCGTACACATTTCAGTAATATTGTCATCCCTGGTCTCTATGACAAAACACGCAAAGCCATTGAAAACGATTTGGCCCACACATCAAACTTCGCATTGACCGCGGACAGTTGGACCTCTCGGGCAACAGAAAGTTACATGACAGTGACGGTCCACTATATGTCCGATTGGCAGATGAAAAGCGCTGTGCTGCAGACTCGCCCACTGCACGAAAGCCACACAAGCGCGCATCTAGCAGCGGAACTGAAAAATGCAGTGACTGAATGGAAGCTGCAGCGGCCAAATGTGACAATACCCGTCGCCACGGATAACGCAGCAAATATTGTGAATGCAGTTAATGAAACTGACACATTGGGACCACAAATCGGCTGTTTTGCTCACACCTTGAATATCGCAGCAAAGAGGGCAGTGTCAATTAACGGGGTGTCCCGCCTCCTCGGGAAAGTTAGGAAAGTCATCACCTTCTTTCACCGAAGCACCACAGCCCACCATGCACTAACTGTGAAACAGGAGATGCTGAATTTACCA